>CM067169.1:125208596-125228596 GCA_034093135.1 Erigeron breviscapus | reverse complement strand
AATTAAGATATTGGGCTTATTAGGCCCTACTGTTTATCGAGTTATTAGCAATTAAGATATTGGGCTTATTAGGCCCTACTGTTTATCTTGTAATTAGCAATTAAAAACGTGTAACAAGTGTTATATTATGAGAATGAGATTCGAGTTTGAGTATCCGAGCGCGTTTTAATGATTATGAGAGGTTGTCGGTTAATGAGAAAGCAATGATGATTCAAGAACGAAAAGTAACTAGTGTTCGATAGAAATGCAAACTAAACGGTAAAATACTTAAAATTTGACAAAATGATTTATTAATTAACTAATGTTGTCATATTTATAGTCGTTTGAAAGGTAATTAAAAATTACAATCAAATGTGTCGACGAAACATTTTAATTAATCTCGGGTCTCTCGTATTTGGGCGGTCAAACGGAGTCAAAGGCACTTAGGGTTAGATAAGTTAAGGTTAAATGAGTCATACAAAACCCTAGCCTACCACTCTTTCTCCATCACTTCTTCAACTCTCACTTTCTCTCTAGAACCGGCCTCCCTCTCTCTACTCTCTCTCTCTCTTCAATTTCTTCAAGATTTGGTAAGGTATATCTTAGATCTATACAAATAAACGATTTTTAAACCAAGTTTTTTATAAAAAACACAATATATGTGTATGTATGTACACGGATCTGAGAAGAAACATATGAAACCCAAGATGGTTTTCACGAATTTGAGAAGAAACCGAAACATATATATGTAAAATCACTAGATCGGGCGTGTAAAGGATAAGATTCGTTCGGTTTCTGTATCATTGGGTCATATATAACTCGATTTGGTCGAAAATCTTTCTTCTCTTCTTTCTTTTGGCCGAATCTCGATCAGGTGTGGTTGGGTGTTCATAACTTAGATGTAATATATGTATATATCTATAAATAAACGGTTTTTAAACCTAAATCTTTACGAAAAACAAAATATATGTGTTTTTGAAATGATTGTTTTTTTTCCGGTTAGATCTAGGGTTCATATGTGTGTTTCTTGCGTTTCGGATCTAGATAAAAGTTTTCTTTATGTATCTAATTGATTTTTTTTCTTAGATCCGAAAATTTTGCTAAGATAGAAACAAGAATATGTTTAGATTTTATTTTTGCATTTTGTTTATATAATTTCGGTATATTTAGTAGTTATTTTGTTTCATATTTTGTTATTTTCAGATTTAAAAGAATAAAGCATGTGAAGGATGGAAAAGGAGAAACAAAAGATGAATAGCAAAAGAAGAATTCAAGACCTGTAGGTGTAAAGATTTTTAATTAGATTTGCATTTGGAATTTTGGGTATAATTGTCTTATTTTTATTTTTTTTTGTAAATTTTGTAATTTTGTTTATGAAATTTTATTGAATTTTTAGGTATATTTTTTAGTTTTGATATATTTTGTATGAAATTTGTGTATTAGAATATATTATTAATCTGAATTTATTGTATTTAAAATATTATACATTTTTTTCTATAAAATAAATACATACATGGATAATACATATAAATACAATATATAAATGTATATTGGATATTTATATATATGTATATACGATGAACCTAAAATATGCAAAAAAAAAAAAATTTAGAAAATCTTTTTCATCCGTCGGAAATATCGGTCGGAAATGCCTCTGTCGGTAATCTGTCAGTAAAAACGGTCGGTAATCCGTCGCTAATTTTTGATTTTCCGACAGATTTTTTTTTAATCCTAGAAATATTTCCGATTGAATTCCGACAAACGTTTCTGTCGGAAATAAAAATTTCCGACGGAATTTAGGATAATGGGTTACCCACGCATATATTCCGACGGCCGAAATCCGTCGGTAAAGGCCTTTACCGACGGATTTCCGACGGATTTCGGCCGTCGGTAAATTGCAGTTTTGTAGTAGTGTAAGTAACTTTGCAACTTTTTCTATTGTGTGTATGCATCAAAATTTTTGAACATTGTATGTAAGTATCTCACTAAATTAAACGCTTAATGTAAAAATGTATACGTGGCAACCATATGAGCTGCCCACGTAGAAGTTTTTGATTGGCCAACGTAAAAATTTTACATTAAGTGTTCAATTTAGCGAGATACTTACATACAATCTACAAATTTTTTGATACTTACATACAATAGGAAAAGTTGCAAAGTTAGTTACACTCCGGGATACTAAAACCCTATTTTTAAAAACAGAAATGATATAGAGACCTAACAATAAAGACCTAAAATTTAGCCAAACAATATATTATATGACATTCCTATTATACCCCATCTGTTGAATTAATGATTAATCCCCAACACAATATTTTAACTTTCTCATAGTCATTCTCTATCCCTTCAAAATTATTTAGCCGCTCATGCTTCTTGTAAAATTGGTCCATTAGTTTTTTCATTATGTTGCGTTAATAAGTCTCCCTCTATAATAATTGATAATCCAATAAATTTCTAAATTATGTATATAGAAATTGTTAATTGATAATATATATCATATGAAACCTGTTATTAATAGTTATTGTATTGAAGTGTATGTTATAACCTTTCTGTAAGAGATAGAGTGACTTTATATATGTATCAAATAAAATTGTTTTTGAGAAAATATTTTGAGTTTTATTATTAAGTTTAACTATATTAGAGGTTATATTACTGTCAATGGAATGTATAATGTTTTGTATTCTACAAAATGGTTTTATAATCGTTAAATTTTTTACTTTATCTAAACATAAAAATCACAATATCATGTATAACAGATATGATTTTAATATGATCAACATTGGATTTCAAAAATAATTCATGAAAAACACAGAAAAAGTAACGAATGCAGTAAAAAAGAATATATGCAGTAGCCTTGTTAATTATTGAGGGTATATTTGGAAAAAATGCAATTTAAAAAATCTAATTTTTAAGTAATATACACATGGAAGTATTTTATTGGTTAGGCTTAATTGTAAGTCCAAATAGTAGGCTTCCCTATCAAAACTCTTTTAAAAATAGAAAAGTTACATTATACCAAAATAGGGGGTCCCTGCTAAAGGCTAAATGTCGTAGTTTTTCTAAAGTTAATTATAGTGCATGGATGATTTGGGAATTTCAAATTTCAATACCTAATGGAGAAAAGGCTTGTACAAGTGTCGTCTCTATATTCTTTGAGATCAAAGCAGGGACCTCGTTAAGAAGATGAAATGTAAGCCCGACGTACTTCCCTCAAGTGTCCATCAATAGCCCCCTCGGAATCGGGCAAAGTTGTTTGAGCTACAGAGATCATCTCAAACAAGGGCCGCTCAGTCGTCAAATCAGGGTCAGAACCCACAATGACTGCAGCGGCCCCATCCCCAAACAAAGCTTGACCCAGAAGTAAGTCAAGACGACTATCATTAGGGCCATGAAATGTCATAGCAGTTATCTCACAGCAAACAACAAGAACACGAGCACCCTTGTTGTTTTCCGCAAGGTCTTTGGCAAGACGAAGAACCGTACCTCCAGCATGACACCCTTGTTGATACATCATGAATCGTTTGACAGACGGGGGCAATCCGAGAAGCTTGGTTAGCTGGTAATCAGCACCAGGCATGTCGACCCCAGTTGTAGTACAAAAAATGAGATGGGTGATCTTTGACTTGGGTTGGCCCCATTCTTTGATTGCTTTCGTCGCGGCTTCTTTGCCGAGCTTGGGGACTTCCACGACCACGAGGTCTTGACGGGCGTCGAGTGATGGAGCCATGTACTCGCAAAGGTTGAGGTTCTCTTTTAGATATTCTTCAGTGAGGTGCATGTATCGCTTTCTTATCATGGATTTATTGCCTGCATATATCATATATCGTGTATGTGATTATAATATACAAGTAGTTAATAAGTCCCCGTTATTAACTTGTTATATATTATTGAAAACTTCATGCACCATGTTAGGAGTTTGTCACCGGTCGAAATAATACAAGACTTAACAAGAGTTTGACTTCTACTTATTGTATGTAACATACAATAATTGTTTACAACTTTACATTGTATTTTTCACATACACATCTAAGTGATATCATACTTACTATTTTATACTATTTGGAGTAGGGGTGTTCATCGGTTCGGTTTTCGGTTATTCGGTTTATTTGGTTCTTGTTTTTCGGTTTTTTATCTTTTATTTTTCAAAACCAAAACCGAACCAAAACCTAGTAAAAAAGAGAAAAACCAAACCGAGAACCAAATTAGAATTCGGTTCGGTTTCGGTTTAAAACCAAAAAAACCAAATTAGAATTCGGTTCGGTTTCGGTTTAAAACCAAAAAAAACAAATACGAAAAACACAACTTCACCATTTTTGTCTAAGTTGTATTCGAACAAAATAGGTTCGTGATTTCAATTTTCCACAAAAGTAATAAATTTAGATTTCAAGCACAAAATGGAGAAATAAGTAACATAATCATCATAAAAGAAACTAGTCTTAGAAAATACTGAATAGATAAATTCTTCTTGTCATAATTATTAAAAATTCTTCGATTTTCAATCTTCAAGTCTTCATTGTTTGTACATCGAATCTTTTCTAATCGTTGCAAAAGGTAAATATAATAATAATTAGACATAAAATGGAAGAAATACATTAATAGTGATCCATATAAAAAAATTAAGTATTAAATATTTTTAAAACTACATATTAGTAGAAACTATTTGGTTTTTTCGGTTTAACCAAATTTATTATCATATACCCATAACCAAACCAAAAACCAAATATATAATTCGGTTTCGGTTACAAACCAAACCAAAAACCAAATTTAAAAACGGTGTCGGTTACAAACCAAACCAAAAACCAAATATATAATTCGGTTTCGGTTACAAACCAAACCAAAAACCAAATTTAATTCGGTTTCGGTTTAAACCGGGTAAAAACAAACCGTGAACACCCCTAATTTGGAGATATAAGGTCTTTTTTATATTCAGATGTACACAGTTTAATTGGTCGTCTCGTTACTATTCCCAACCGTTATACCGCCCAAGATGTTTACCAAAAAGCGATTTCAAGCCCAATATCTTTTCTAACGAGACATAATTCCTAAATAACAAAATTCACTTATGCAAATTGTGAAAACATAGATAAAAATGTATATATGTATATATATATAGCAAGAAATACGTACACATGCGATAGACACAATTAGACGGGTTTGCAGTGCCTATCGCGAGAATGGTAGCTGGGCCTTGTGCCCGATGGGCTTCTCTTATAGCCGCAATATCGATCAAGGAAGCCATTATTGGTGTATAGCTAGGCGTTGATCTTAGTTAATTTCAAGCTGCTAGTAAGTTTAATTTTAAGTATAAAGAGTGATGGTGAATTATAAGACGTGTTTGAGTGTTTACTATATATAGATGGGGAAGAGTTGGTAGGTACGGTTATTAGCTAACTAGTTATATGTATGCGCAATGCGGCGGTACAATGGTGATGACGGCGGCGACGGGTGGTGGTGATGGCGGTGACAATGGGGTTGGAGGCGGCGGCAATGGCATGTTTTACTAATATTAAAGTAATTGATATAAAAGAAGGTATTGTAGTTATTTTAAGGGTTAAGGGATGTATGTTGTAAATAATTCTATAAAGGGTATTATAGGTATATTAGGTAGAGATATTTAAATTATTGAATAAATGAGATAAGCAGTTTGGGTAGATCAAGTTCTTTTTTAGAAAATATGAGAGGCAAATGCTTTATAAGGTAGTTATGATATAGTTGTCACGAATTATGAATAGTAACCGCCGACGTGGCACGTCATCACGTTTGGGTTTTCGAACACGGGTTATTTATTTGATTTTTTGCACATTTTTTTCATTTTGGGTTTTCAAGCAATATATTTCAACTTTTTAGTGGCCATATCCCGTACTATTATGCACTAAATACCATTATGTACCATTATTTAGTTTTTATTACACTTTTCTCCCTTATTGTTTTTAAGTAATATATTGAAAACTTTCATTTAATTTTTTTTCCATATGACAATGTTTTAGCTAACATATATAGCGACACATCATCTATGTCATTCTAAAGTTTATTTTAGATATATATTTAATTAAGAGTAAAGCTACATTAGCTTTCTTTCGTGTGTCGTGAGGTTTCATTTATTATGATTAAATTTTGTTATTGATGATGTGTCGCTATATATGTTAGCTAAAATCATTGGAATATGAAATAGATATTTGTCTGAAGTCAATACTAAAACAAACATATCAATGATATAATGATTTTTAATCAGGCAATTACACTAGTTTAATGCAACATTTTCAGCACGACATTTGAAGCCCCGCGACACGGGGCCACAGTTACTAGTTTATAAAGTAAAACTAAATAATTATTGTATTAAGTGATAATTTGAAATTCAAGATAACCACATTTGTTTAACGAATATGGGTTAATAACTGAAAATAAATTTGACTACTTATCTTTAAGTCGTATAACTATATTAGACACTTTTTAAAATCTTGTCATGTAGTTTAAGGGTCTTGTTAATGACTGTTTTGATGGGTTGTCGTTATCGTGCATAAGTAGTTATACTTTTTATCATTAAATTCAGGGGATGAAATTCTGATATGAAAAATACAATTTGTTTATTCACGTCAAAGACAGCCCCTAGGGCTGTAGTAAGCATTTAATCTTATATAAACTTTCAAATCATCAAAGTTATATTTAAGTACCACACCCACATTTGATATTCATTTGTATACCTCTCAAGCAGGCTTATAAATACCATTTTTATTAAAAGGTATCAAAACACATATTAACTTCTCCATTGAAGTACTCTCTTCGTCCCATTAATAATGTCTTGTTTTTAATTTTCAAAGTCTTTGTTTTTTAACTTTGACCTGAAATATATATTTTTGTGTTATATAATACTTGGGGTTAAATATCTAGGGATGTTTGTAACTTGTACATTTTTCTTATTGTGTGGAAAAAACTTTCATCCGGTTCATTGTATATAAATAACTTGCAAAGTTGAACGAATCGTGTAAGCAACGGGCTAATTGCTGATGCGGGGGTCACTCATTGTGTCACGTCTCACATGCCAAATGATGCCACGTCAGAATCCAGCCGATTTCTTACACGATTTGTTCAATTTTACAAGTTATTTACATATAATGAACTGGATGAAAGTTTTTTCACACAATAGTAAAAGTGTACAAGGTACATACATCCCCTGATACTTAACCCTAATACTTGATGAAAATTATACCAATGAAAACATATCTAAAACTCAATCAATCCATACAATTTTTATCAAGTATTTTATAACACAAACAAAAATATTTACGGTCAAAATTTAAACATATTGACTTTGAAAAACAAAACATAACATTTTTAATGGGTGGGACGAAGTAATAAATACTTTTTTAGCTCAGTTTAAGAACACAACTTTAAATTTTTTTTATTTAATAAAGTTTAAAGCCTAAAAATATAAACTTTTTGTGTTTTTTATTGCAATAACAATCATACTTTTCTAACTTACTCCGTTAAATAATTGTTTTATTTTAGTGTACAAAATTTAAACAAACAAAAAACTAAGTATGGAAAAACAATATACGATAACATAAAAATTAAGATAAATCATATTTAAACTATTTATAAAAATCAAAAACACCAAAATCATTTTAAGAAAACACTCGATAAGACGATAATTAATAAAAACAAATCCAGTTTTTTATAAATTAAAAATAAAATAAAAACAAAGGTGTATAGTTAAAAAAGGAGAAAAAAGAAACAAAAGATGAGTTATTTGATTTTATATAAGAAAATCATTTTAAAATTAGTTTTTAACATATTACTTATTTCTCTAATTTCTATAAATATACAAAATTTAATTGTTGATTACTACTTCGAGTAATATCTCTATACATGAAAACTTTTCATTATGTCTATTAAATTAACTAGTCTTCAGCCTTTTCCAATGGACGGGTAGTTTTAAAATATATATATATATATATATATATATATATATATATATATATATATATAGAGGACCCTTATTTTGAGAACCCATTTTTTTTGTAAGAACCTTGAGAACTCTTAAATTATATATTGGATCATATGTTTTTTTGTTCATTCACATGTGAAATGTTATATTAATATATGTATATATATAGAGGACCCTTATTTTGAGAACCCATTTTTTTTGTAAGAACCTTGAGAACTCTTAAATTATATATTGGATCATATGTTTTTTTGTTCATTCACATGTGAAATGTTATATAAATAATTTACAAAGTTGAACGAATCGTGTAAGCAACGGGCTAATTGCTGATGTGGGGGTCACTCATTGTGTCACGTCTCACATGCCAAATGATGCCACGTCAGAATCCAGCCGATTTCTTACACGATTTGTTCAATTTTACAAGTTATTTACATATAATGAACTGGATGAAAGTTTTTTTCAAAACCTTATATATACTCGTTTGATCACATGTGAACGAAAACGTGAACATATTCATTCACAAGTTCACAAAAGGCTATTTTGAAGGTTTTTTAAAAAAGTTTCTTCTACAACATACGTTTTTATATCATTTCACATGTGAATGAACAAAAAACATGTGATCCAATACATAATTTTAGAGTTCTCATGGTTCTTGCAAAAAAATTGTTCTCAAAATAAGGAAAGTCTATATATATATATATATATATATATATATATATATATATATATATATAGTGAAGGGATCAAGTGAGAACAACATATATGGTGAGAACCGTGAGAACCACTAAAAATCCATCTCTAAGGGCTTTGCCCTTAGAGTTAAGGGCTACGCCCGTACCGTATACAACTGCCACCATCTCTTGGATCGCCGCCCATCAAATCCATACCATTCCCATATGCGTCCGGTGACAACCCCTTTAGAACGGATGAGGGTAACGCCCGTACCGTATCCATACGTTTTCTTAACACGTAACCATATGATTTTTTTTTTTTGGAATGGGTTTTTGTTAAAAGAAAATAAAAAACAAAAAAAGTTTCAAAAAATGAAAAATAAAAATTAAAAAAATAAAAAACAAAAAGTTTCAAAAAATGAAAAATAAAAATTAAAAATAAAAAACCACACAAAAAAGGAGAAAGGGGGAGGGAAACTAGTGGTTCTCACGGTTCTCTCCATATTTGTTGTTCTCACGTTAACCCTACCCTATATATATCAAAGGTAAATATCAAAATGATAACATGTGTTAGATGATAATTAACATATGTTGGGTTTAAATCTTCAACATGAATCAATGTTGTCTTCTTTTCATCTAACAAAAAATAACAAAATATATGTCCTCTAAATTTAAAAAGGAAAGATGTAAATAGTGAGCAAAATAAATTTAAAAGAATAAAACCTTTTGTAGAAGAAGAAGTCATGATCAACCTACAATTGACAACAAAATAAATTAAAAGAGTTGAAAAATAACAATAACATAACAATTCAATATCAAATAACAAAATACCAAAAATTTAAAAAGGAAAGATGTAATTAATGAGCAAAATAAATTTAAATGAATAAAACCTTTTGTAGAAGAAGAAGTCATGATCATCCTACAATTGACAACAAAATAAATTAAAAGAGTTGAAAAATAACAATAACATAACAATTCAATATCAAATAACAAAATACCAAAAATTAAATAGGAAAGATGTAAATAGCGAGCAAAATAAATTTAAAGAATAAAACCTTTTGTAGAAGAAGAAGTCATGATCAACCTACAATTGACAACAAAATAAATTAAAAGAGTTGAAAAATAACAATAACATAACAATTCAATATCAAATAACAAAATACCAAAAATTAAATTAGAGTGATATAAAAAAAGTATGTTTCTTTTGTTGAGAAGCATATAATTTTTTTTTTTTTTTTTGGAATGGGTTTTTGTTAAAAGAAAATAAAAAACAAAAAAAGTTTCAAAAAATGAAAAATAAAAATTAAAAAATAAAAAACAAAAAAAGTTTCAAAAAATGAAAAATAAAAATTAAAAAATAAAAAACCACACAAAAAAGGAGAAAGGGGGAGGGAAACTAGTGGTTCTCACGGTTCTCTCCATATTTGTTGTTCTCACGTTAACCCTACCCTATATATATCAAAGGTAAATATCAAAATGATAACATGTGTTAGATGATAATTAATATATGTTGGGTTTAAATCTTCAACATGAATCAATGTTGTCTTCTTTTCATCTAACAAAAAATAACAAAATATATGTCCTCTAAATTTAAAAAGGAAAGATGTAAATAGTGAGCAAAATAAATTAATGAGCAAAATAAATTTAAATGAATAAAACCTTTTGTAGAAGAAGAAGTCATGATCATCCTACAATTGACAACAAAATAAATTAAAAGAGTTGAAAAATAACAATAACATAACAATTCAATATCAAATAACAAAATACCAAAAATTAAATTAGAGTGATATAAAAAAAAGTATGTTTCTTTTGTTGAGAAGCAATATAACCATGTTTTTTTTTTAAAGATGGAAAGCACGGGAATGATGGGGAATGATTAATAAATAATTAGATTATATATATAATAATTTATTGGAAAAGTTTTAAGGATAATATATATCTTTAAAATTTAAAAAGATTTGTTTTGATAGGAAAAGATTTATGATAGAGTTTTAAATATAATATCATTGACTTTATTCATTCTCACAGTTTACTTACTGATACTTCTAATACGAGTATCATTTTCTTAAGTTCTTACTTTAATATTCACAAACACTTGTCGCTACCTTATCACAAATTGCCGCCAAAGAAGGAAGTGGGTTCTAATTGGAAAAGTTGGCTCTATTATATTTAAAAGGAACCGGTTGTTATGTAAAAAGACCCGGTAATTGAAAGTGGGTTTTATTATTAACTCAAATATGACTTCCTGGCATAAGATACGACTATAAAGCGGGATCTATTATAATTTTAAGCGGGATCTATTAATATGCGTGTAGTAGTGATATGCTACATCCATTATCATAATGTTGATCAGGCAGTATTATGATTATCTACTATATTTTTTAAAGCTAAAATATAGGGAGTAATTCAATTCCGAAGCACATAAAATTTTCTATTCGCATGCATCATCTATTAATCTATCTAGCTTTTATTTCCAGGGTACTTACATCTCTTAAACCAATGTTCAGATACCAGCTTGTTCATATATCAAGTGACTAAGCAACATATTAGTTTCCATATTGCCATGTGTCCCATTAGTTAGAGAAATTACATGATTAAATATAAGCATTCAAAATTATACGAATAATAATTTATTTTATAAAATCTTACGTTTTTTTTAACATCAGTGGTGATTGGACTCAGGGCATTGCCTCTTCATTGTCCGGTAGACATCGACCACGTCACCAGCACAGTCAATCCGATGGCATGACTGGCGGTGGAAGTCTCACTACCGTTCTGGAGGAAACCAGCTAAATGCTAGAGAAAACTTCCATGCCCCACCTCATTGGCAAGGACTTCCCAATATGCATTTCATAGGTGTTGAACTCGTGACCAACATTTGGCTGAAAGACATAAGAGGCATTAAATGTCCAGTTGGACTTACGTTTTTGGTTTTTTTTCTTTACACATTAATTCCAAGATTGTGAATTTTTATGTCTAATGTCGTATTATAAAATTCAAATAAGGTCAAACATCCTAACCAAAATCGTATATAAATTTTATCTCAAGAATTATTATTAAAGTATTACTTTAAAATTTTCGAGACGTTACAATATATAGATGGCGACTCAATGTTTAATTTAGAATCACATTATTATCGTTTTATTATTTATTATTATTCTATACATGGGGTTATATTTTGTCTAATCATATAAAATAAAAAGACTAATGTTGTATTTGACCAATAATAAATTTAGATATGACATTATTATATTGATCTAATAGTTGTGATTAAAAATTTCAGGAACCGCTACTACACAAACACCCTTTTAAGAAGGGCGCATAATAACATATATAAAATCGATTCATATTATTTGGTACGGTTCTAAGTAACAATGCGATCCAAAACATCGTATATAAAAACGGTTTATATAAACGGGTTTAAAATATAAGTCATGGAATGGTTTTAGAATAAAAACGATTCAAAACATACTACGTGGAACGATTTTGAAGTAACAATTAGAATGGCTTTTAGTAAATTGTAAATATGGATGGAATTAACATAACTACTGTTATCGTTACATAATCTATACTCCCTAATAAAGCAAACATTTTTTTTTTCTAAAATAAATATACTTTTAAATTTTTGAAAAACCCAAAATACCCTTACTTTTTCAAAAGATTTCTTTTATAGTTAACATATATACCTAAAATACCCTTAATGAAATAGGAAAGATGCGGCGAAGATCAAACCTTTCGGAAAAAGCGATTCAGTGGAATTGCACTATCGACTCTTCGTACTTGAGTTTAATTTACAACATATATCCCTTAATTTATAAATTAACTACACTACTGTTTTTACATCAATTATCTTTATATCAATAACCATAGCGCCGCCATTACCACATCGTTGCTATTACCGCCATCGCTGCCGCTGCAACGCGCTGGCATTTGTCTAATATGATTAACATGTATCTATTAGATATCGAGTGACTAAGCAACATATTAGTTTCCATGTTGCCATGTGTCCCATTACTTAAAGAAATTACATGATTATATATAAGCATTCATAATTATATGAATAATTATTTATTTACTAGCACGTTATCCGTGCAATGTGGCGGTGGTCGTGGCGGCGACGATGTGATGGTGGGGACGACTGTTGGTGGTATATTGGGCGTCGAGTGGTGTAGATAATTGATTTAAAAGTAATAAATATAAATGGTTAATGAAAATATTTTAAAAGTTAAAAGATTGATAGTGTAATTTAAGCATTAATGTTAAGGTAATGTTGGGGAATTTCGCAATAACGAACAGATAACCGGATAAAAACAAACTCTGAAAGGCATGTAATCACTTTCAGATTGAATCAATTTGGCGGTTCACCCAAACTATTCAATCGGATACAATTCATAAAATTTAGAATTTTCTGTGTGTTGTTGTTTGAGAGCGTGAACCAGAGAAAATCAGAAAAGAAGAAGATATCGACCAACAACAATGAACGGGTATTTCAATTAGGCCCAATAACTGCCTTTTAGGCAGATAATTACTAAGTTTCGAATTTGGCAAAAATAGTCCCTCAAATTCTGAAAATAACTGCCCTTGGACCCCGTTCCCAGCGGCGCTGCTCCCGAACCCCCGTACCTTAGGGGCTTCCGAAGGTCATAACAAATTCAGATAGGCATGCACTCCGCACCTCCAAGCTTAAATGATGTATTATTATGACAATATTGGTCAAAACAAATTAATCCAATTACACTAAACTATTCCAACAGGTAATGTAGGTGAAATATTTTAAGGGGTGTTAAGTGAAAATATTACATATTTTTCAACACTTTCAAAAATAAAAGTGCTATTATTTTTATAATATAGTATAGATATAGATAAAACTTTACGTTTTTGTTTATTGTTCTTTACAATTCCAAGATTGTGCATTTTTATGTCTAATGTCGTATAATATAAAATTCAAATAAGGTCACACATCCAAACCAAAATCGTATATAAGTTTTATCTCAAGAATTATTATTAAAATATTACTTTGATATTTTCAAGACGTTACAATATATAGATATGCGACTCAATGTTTAATTTAGATATCACATCTCTATCTACCAATAAACTAAAACGTGATTGATATGACGCACGTATTCTTAGATCGACATGGTTTTTTTTTTAATTGTTAAATATTTTACTTATTATCTTAAGTTGATCAATATCTATCAAGTCTCCTATTTAATATCAAATACAACTTATATTTACCAATAAGTTGATCTATATGTATCAATTTATAAATTTTTTTTCTCCTTTGACGTCGACATCAAAGCAATAACCAAAGAACACACCATTTAATTAGCTTGGCTTTAGCGGCAAGGGTGTAGTGCCAATAGTTTGGCAAATTGGTAAGTTTGGCAAACTTTAAGCCAATGAGAAAGAGCCATGTGTCCAAGCCAAAACTTGCCAAAAACTAGCCAAATCTTGCCAAACTACATGCTATAGTGCCAATTCTTGCCAAATTTTTGCCAATTGGAAAAATTTTACAAAACAAACCTTAAACTTTTATTAAACTTAAAAAACACAATACAACTAAATAAACATTACATTTATTTAAAACATAAAACACACAAATACTTAAAAATTAAAAACAAGATTACTAAACATCGATATTTAGATCTCCCACGTGCTCCGTAATATCACGACGTAACATGTAATGCGTCTCTTCGTTACGTAAGTGATAGAGAAAATTAGGGTCGGTAGCACGAAGATCGTTAGGAGGATCCCTGATGTACACCGGTGATATCGCGTTGCCGTCGTCCTTGAGTATCATGTTATGTAAAATAACACACGCATACATCGCGTTAGTGATCTTTTCTTTGTCCCTCATCCGTGTCGGTCGATCGATGATAGCCCGCTTGTTCTTCAGAAGCCCGAATGCTCGCTCAACGTCTTTTCTCGCGGACTCTTGGAGTTTCTTCATTATCTTCTCCTTACGAGCGACCGGGTATGCATACGCCTTCACAGAACATGACCAAGGTGGGTAAATACCATCCCCTAGATAGTATCCTCTGTTGTAACGGTGACCGTTTACGGTAAACCCGTACTCAGGAGACTTCTCATTCACTTCGGGAATAAACAATGGCGATTGCTTCAAAACATTGATGTCATTGTTTGACCCTGCAACACCAAAATACGTATGCCAAAACCATAAATCATAGGAAGCAACGACCTCAAGTATGATAGTCGGGCGTTCATGATCACCCCGGTGGTAATGCCCACGCAAACTATGTGGACAATTTCTCCAAGTCCAGTGGGTACAGTCGATGCTACCGATCATGCCAGGAAAATGATGTCTAGCTTCATGCGCCTCATATAAACGCGCAACATCGTGGCTAGTCGGAGAACGCAAATACTCTTCACCATAAAGATGCTTTATGGCGATGCAAAAGTTGTCTAGACACTCACGTGCAGTTCCAGTAGAGAACGACAACCCCTCATCATAGTTTTCGGCGAGGTTGCCGTACGCTAGTTGCCGTAGCGCGCACGTACACTTTTGAATTGCCGAGAACCCTCTAATACCCGCTGCATTCGCTGAAGACCGAAACCATGGAAATGATGCAGTGATATCTTCCACGATTTTCAAAAACAACCTCTTCGACATACGATATCTCGTACGGAAGACATCGTCCTCAAACATCGGCTCATCCACAAAGTACATGGACATCAATCTTTCATGAGCTGAGTGCCGATCTCTCCAAATAAATCTTCGTGAGTGTGCAGAAGAAGAAGATGCAGTGTCTTCTTCTAAGGCTGCAAGAGCAACAGAAGCTAAAAACTCGAAGCCGCCAGAAGACGATGACGACGACGACGAGAAATCGGAACTTCCGAATTCAGGGATTATATATACGGGTAGTTCGTCGTCAGACATTTTGCCTTATGAAATTTGATAGTATGTGATAGTATGTTTGGTGTTTGATTGTATGTGAGTATGGTTGTTTGATAAATATGTGATAATATGTGTATGTATATATAGAAGTTGGAAAAAGAAAAAAAAAAGTCACAGCCGCTCCTAACGTTCGAAATTCACAAAAAACAAAAAAAAACGGTCACTTCATACGCTCCCAACGTTCAGTAGCATCGGCCAAAACTAGCCGATGTTGCTTGCCAAAACTTGCCGATTAAACTTGCCAAAAGAAGCCGATGCATGTGCTATAGGGTTGCCAATCAGCCGATTTAGCCGATGCTTTTTGCCGACTACACCCTTGCCCCTTAGACACCATGTTTTTGGTTTGTTTTTTTTTTTTTCTTAAAATTTTAATTCATGAAAGAAACATCCGATTACAGTGCTTGAAGTGTAGTATATACTAATAAAGAGAATCACACAATCATTGTTGGTTTTCTTTTCCTTACAAATTTCGTTACTAACAAAACAATGTATTTTCCATCCTGTATCTATTTTTACTGTTCATATATGTATAATCAATCCGTACATTGTACGTGTATTAAGACTATATATATTATCAATAACTAACGGGAAATGCATTAGCATTCTCTCAATATAGGACTCCTAAATCCTAATTGAACTATAATTCTTTATCAACGTGATGGATCATAAATACGAGTATCACATTCTAAACTTCTGATAAACGAATGCATTAGAATTCAATATAATTTTGAGTGAACTATATCTATTTATTTATTTATTAACATACTAAAGTAAGATCAAAACACATCGTACATGAAATACATGCGATATAGTATGAATAACTAGATTTTAGAATAGTTATAAAGATTAAATATATGCAACCGAAAAAGTTACAATTTCAAAAGGAATTTTTTTTAATGTATCTAAATAATTTATAGTGACGACCCTAAAGACGGTCATTAACAAAACCTTATATATATATAGATAAAAATATTGATATGGTCATATGGATATAAAAAGCTAAATCAATGGTGGATATGAGGAATTGAGAAAGGAGATGAAGTTATTATTCTTCATTTATTATTATAAGATTTATCTATTAATGTCAAATACGCATCTAATTTGAATACATTACCGTACGTCCGTATGTATGATCAATGATGTATCTGTAATTCACTAATCTGTTTAATAGTTGGGCCTAGCCCAGTTAGGTGGGCTTAAAGCCTTAAATATGTAAGTTATCTATATTTATACGCAAGCTTCATCTAATGCTATACTAAAACAGGAGGCTGAAGAAGTATTTGGAGCAACAAGAGCCCTTTTGAGACTACATTCTCGCCTATCCCTCTTTTCTTTTATTTTCCCTGTTTTTATTTATAAAAAAAAATAAAAATACATCTGGAACCCTTCTCTGACTTAATAGCCAAAAAAAGAACAGAAAAAAATTTCACCCCTCCCTCAATTTTCTTCCTCAACCTCTACTCACAATTCAATCTAATCCTTTATTCAAATCCTCTTCAGAATATTCAGCTGCACATATTGTTCTTTGTTCTCCATCCAATTTTGTTTACTTTGATTATGAATACATAAATATAAACCATACAAAACCCTAAATCGTTGTTGTTGATGGAGATGATGCTCGCGAGATTTTGTTGGAGGAAATACTTAGGTGAACAATATTTGGTTGAATTCATTTGCTATATGGATGAATTTTATGCTAAAGGGTTGAATGCCCACAAACTGTTTGCTATAATGCCTGAATGAGAAGACTCATTAGCAGGGTTTTTTTACCCATTATATACATTTTCGTTAATATTATCTTAACCTTCATAATCCTTAAGATTAAATAAGCCCGGGGCTAATTTTCATCTCATCGATCTAACGATTTATCAAAGACTTAAAAAGAGGATGGTTTCTTTCTCTGTCTCAAATGCGTCTCATTATTCATTGTTAATGTGGGAGTATAAATTGCACGTCCAATTTTGGTCAGTACCTCTGTTAAGAATCAAATTATTCCAATCTTGGTTTTGACATCAATAAGTTATTTTAGATATAGTTTATTTTAAGTAGTATCTGAATTTTGAATATTGAACTTTGACATACAGTTAAGATTTGTGATATTAACATGTTTACTTGCCCAACCCATTTACGACCTACTTAGCGTCTTAGCCTGCCAACATGTTTGACCTGTCTAAACAAATGGGTTACGTGGTTCCTGTTCACTTGAGAGATATTGAACCAGAATATACTAAAAACACTAGGCAGAAAGTGGCTATTGCCATGGGTTTGTTAATATTCCTCTATTGATTTTTTTGTTGGGGTATTAGAAAATCATTTGTTGGTGAGCTACTATGAATGTGGTGACTTTGGAGGTAATTTGGATGTTTTGAGTTTGTGTCCCAGGCATGCATATATATATATATATATATATATATATGCATTATCACATCCACTGGCAATTAGGGGATCAAACTAATGTAAGTGATCCTATGACACGATTAAGGATGTAGTCAAATGATTTGAGAACAGGTGCTCTTTTTGCAAAATCTTGGTGCTTTTCATGCTGGAGCTTAGCCGCACCACTATGACATTTCTCCATTGGGACAGGTACCGGTGTGTATAATGTTTTTTATATTCGCATGAGACTAAAGTTATATATTTAACATGAAATAAATATTAATTTAGACGGTGGTTGTGGTTAATGTTAGATCTCCTGTCTTCATATCCACATCTGGTACATATCCCATTATGGTTCAGGTAAAGTAATTGTTACTTCTGAATGTATTATTTGGATTATATTTCTTTAATGAGTCAAATGGGCCAAATCGAAGAACGTAAGTTGAAAAGAAAAATGGGTCAAAAGTCGCTTGAACTCTATATTTGTGTGAATACAGCCTCCGAGATTTTTTTAAAAAATTAGATTAATATTGTAGTGCTAATATAGTACAACTTTTGTATTTTTAGCGAACTACTAAATATAAAATAAAACACAACAATATTAGACCATGGTTTGGCAACCATGGTGTTTGCTTCATTTCTTATCCCTGGATGGATAGATATGTTATCTATTTCTAACTTCTCTCTTTATTTTTATATAACAGGTGATCGAACAAAAGCATGGTGGAATGATAACCAGGCAACCTTGAGAAATTCTTGGGCTTGGCACAAAACTTTACCTCTTTCCTGGATCAAGATGGTTAAAAAACCATAAATCTTTTTTCAAGTTGACTTTAACTTTTAAGAGTTCGAGTATCTCATACTCCTATTTGTTAATCTTTAATAAGTCAAATTTCATCGTTTTCTTATGCAGGACAAGTAGGAGTTCATGTTAGTTCATATGAATAATGAACTGTTATGGCCTTGAAGTGATGAACTCGGAGTTCTTACAACACTCGAATAGATATCAATGACCTTGCTTTGACATGGAATTTTAAGGGGCCATGGAATTGTCAAAGTATGTATCAAGTTTTAAGCTTTTGACACATACTGCTACTTTGTATGTTCATGGTCCGTTTTGAGCATTCATATGTTTATGGCTTTTGGAGTTATTATAAAAATTCAAAACATCTAGAAACGAATTCTATAAAACATCTTTTGAAACTACCCGTCCATCGGACGGGCCTGAAGACTAGTATTTTAATATATATCAATTAATTTTATATAATATACGTAAATTGACATTATGACTTTTATAATTATAATTATGACATCCGCAATTTTTAATTTGTTAAAATCGAGAGTTATGATTGGTCAATAAGCTATTAGGTTAGTTGTCTTTTAATATATATAAAGATTGTATGTTGCAATATTTCAAATTTAATCAAGGGCTAATTACTTAGAAAGTCCCTCAACTTGTCACTAAAACCTTTTCTGGGCTCGAACAAAAAAATGTTCTATTCGGAGGAAGGAAAACGGCTACAGTACCTATTATGGGGCCGCGACCGATTTATGCTTATGTGGACAATTATTAGCCGGTTACACCCTAAAAAAAAATTCCACGTGTAAATCATCACTTTCAAAGATGCAAAAATCCCAGATGCAAAATTTCTATTACATACCTACAAAAATTAATTGATCGCAAATCTTAATACAATCAACCTTTAATCGCAAATACCGAAAGTAATTGCAAACAACAACACACCGGCCCACTAAAATTGATTTGCTGGCAAATAAAGTTGATTTCATGCTACCGACCAACAATTTGTATATCAAAGATATATAGATCTATACATTACTGTTGCCGGAATCTACTGGTTTTTGGAGAGCTGGGGTGGATTCTACCACCGGAAAATCTATAAACCCAAAAATCACAAAGATATATCAAAGATATATAGATCTTTAGCGGTTATCTCCGTCAACCCCATCGCCTTTTGTAACGCCATGAACAAGCAATTCACGTCTGCCTCGACATCTTCGCCGTGGCTCAGCCTGAACACCACCGCCGATGATGGGTCATCGGAATTATGATTGTGTGGGTGTTTCCATAGGATTCCTTTGGTGTGGAGACGTT
>CM067169.1:125071965-125207596 GCA_034093135.1 Erigeron breviscapus | reverse complement strand
TTTAACGATCGTTTATTAATCATTTCGTGAACATATTAATTAATATATTACATTAACATATTAATTAATTACATAGAGTATACGTGTCATTTTGTGTGACCCCGTAGGCTTAAATATTTTCCGGACATGCGTTTATTTAACGTGATCACATTCCAACAGCTCCCACTTGAGCATGTTATATAAAGGCAATAACATTGGTTAGCGTCTAGCAACACGCCAATGCTCCCGGAAATATTTAAGTATAGTTTCTTAAAGTATTTTGAAACGGTTTCAGTGTTTATTATCCCTTTGTTTCAGATACCTTGTTAATTATGGATATGGATCAATGTCATTCCATAATTTAACGATTATGTTTCTCATTTTTACAACTAATTAAGATTACCAAATTAATCGAGACCACATCTGGAGTTCATTTGGGTACGGTCGTACAAACATCTTAATTAATCAATGAGGGCGCCAAATGGTATCATTCTTCAGTTGCAAATTGAAGGAACAAATCCTATTTTGACTACACGTGTTAGTCATGTCATTTCACTACATTTCTGAAAATAGCCCTTTGTTACTACCTTATTCAGGATAGTTAGAACTATATCAAGAAAATGCAATCCACACATGCATAACCTGCTTGTATCTCAAGTCTAAGGATAAATAAAGCAACTATTTCACGAATTTCACTTAATGACGCCGATCCATAAAGTGATGATTCGTTAAATGGGGTAGTCTGATATGCATCTCTATGGATATCATGTGAGTTTGGTAGGACCATCTTCAAATATTCCTAAGAATATTACCAATCACTCAGATTTGTCTTAGTTTAACTATATTCCCATATAATTAATCGACAATGGACATTTAGAATATTTAAATATTCATGGATTTAAACATGCAAATATAGGATACAATTATATATTGAAATGAAAACAAACATACCAAGTACTTTAATTCATTTATTAAAATAATAATTGTTCAACATCCCTTATCCAAATACCAATCACAGATTTACATGATATAACTAGATAATTTAAGTCCTATGCCCTCGGCATGCTTATCGAGCTTTCCTTTTGACAAAGCCTTTGTAAAAGGATCAGCTAAGTTACAATCTGTGTGAACTTTGAGTAAATTGATTTCACCTAGTTCGATTTGCTCACGAACATAATGATATCTTCTTTGGTAATGTCTGGAACATTTCTGAACTCCGGGTTCGTTGGCAATGATGATTGCACCAGTATTGTCACAATACATATCCGAAGGTGTGTTATTTGAGGGCATCACGTTAAGCCCAGAAATAAACTTTCTAATCCAGACAGCTTCCATGGCGGCATCTGAGGCGGCAATATACTCAGACTCTGTAGCAGACATAGCAACTGTGGTTTGCTTCTTGCTCTTCCAATCCACCGCGCCTCCATTTAAAACGAAGACGTATCCCGACTGAGATTTTGTATCATCTTTATCAGTCTGAAATCCAGCATCACAGTATCCAGTCACTTTGAGCTCTGTATCGGGATTTCCTCCATACACCAAAAATAAATCTTTAGTAGCACGCATGTACTTAAGAATATTCTTCACAACAGTCCAGTGATCCTCATCCGGATTCTGTTGATATCGGCTAACGATATTTTGCGCGAACGCGATGTCAGGTCTAGTGCATCTTACCGCATACATAATAGATCCCACTGCCAAAGCATAAGGAACTCTTTGCATACACTCCACCTCATTAGGTGTAGAGGCACCGTTTTTGCTAGATAAGTTAAGTCCTTCTTGCATAGGTACGAAACCACGCTTAGAATTCTCCATCTTGAATCGCTTCAAGATCTTATCAATATAAGCACTTTGACTTAGTCCAATCAACCGTTTACTTCTATTTCTATAGATTTTGATTCCAAGAATGAATGCTGCTTCTCCTAAGTCTTTCATAGCAAAACACTTTCCAAGATGGGATTTTACATCTTGCAACATTGAAATGTGATTTCCTATTATTAATATGTCGTCAACATACAAGACAAGGAAAGTAACATTACTCCCACTAGCTTTGCTATATACACATGGCTCATCAGGATTTTGAGCAAAACCAAACTTTTTGATTTTCTCATCAAACCTTTTATTCCAACTTCTTGATGCTTGCTTTAGTCCATAAATGGACCTTTGAAGCTTGCACACTTTGTTGGGATATTTTAGATCGACAAAACCTTCTGGTTGAACCATATAAACTTCCTCGTCTAGATAACCATTCAAGAAAGCGGTTTTGACATCCATTTGCCATATCTCATAGTCATAGTACGCTGCTATGGCTAAGATGATCCTAATAGCTCTAATGTCCGCTACGGGAGAGAATGTTTCCTCATAGTCAACTCCGTAAAGCTGAGTATAGCCTTTCACCACAAGACGAGCTTTATAGGTGTGTACATTTCCATCCATGTCGGTCTTCTTCTTGAAGATCCATTTACACCCAACGGTTCTACCATTAGGTGGAAGATCAACCAAGCTCCAGACTTGATTATCTTTCATGGATTTCATTTCCACATTCGCAGCTTCAAGCCATTTGTCAGATTCTTGATCTGATAATGCAGCTTTGAAATTAGGAGGTTCATTTAAGTCTCCTAATACGTGTTCTTCAGACTCAATATTAAGATTCAATCTTTCACGACCATGTATTATCCTTGAGGACCTACGAATTGGAATCGCATTATATTCAACTTGAGGTTCATCACTTTGAACATTTTCCCCCCCAAGTTGATGATCGCTAGTATTTTCAGAAGGTGACACATCTTCTTCTTGAGTCTCATCAAGCTCGACAATCCTCCCACTGTTTTCTTGATTTATGAGATTCTTTTCAAAGAATTCAGCATATCGAGCAACTTTAACAGTGTTGTCGGTAGAAAAGTAGAAGTAGTAACCTATCGTTTTCTTTGGGTATCCTACAAAGATGCACTTAACTGATTTAGGTTGAAGTTTGTCAGGCGTATCTCGTTTCATAAGTGCCTCACATCCCCAGACCCTTAAGTAAGACAAATTAGGAACACTTCCATGCCACAATTCATGCGGTGTCTTGTCAACCTTCTTGGTTGGAACCATATTGAGAATGCGTACAGCAGTCTCTAGAGCATAATCCCAAAATGAAAATGGGAGAGTCGTAAGGTTCATCATTGATTTCACCATGTCTAGCAAGGTTCGATTTCTCCTCTCAGATACACCATTATGCTGTGGAGTATATGGAGGAGTAAGCTGTTGAATAATTCCACAAGTTTTTAGATAATCCTTAAACTCTTGGCTTAAGTATTCTCCACCTCGATCCGAACGAAGAATCTTGATGGTTTTACCGAGTTGATTTTCTACTTCATTTTTAAAACTTTTTGAATGTTTCGAAGACTTCATGTTTATGTTTAAGCAAATAAACATAACCATAACGACTGAAATCATCCGTAAAACTAATGAAGTAGCTAGCACCTTTCCTTGACACATGTCTAAATGGGCCACATACATCGGTATGTATAAGTCCAAGTAGCTCTTTAGCCCTCTCCGGTTTATGCGGAAAAAGTTTTCTTTTCATCTTGCCGGAAACACAAGACACACATTTTTCAAATGATTCATCATTTGATTTTAAGATCCTTTGACGTTGAAGTCTTTCAATGCGTTTCTTGCCAATATGTGCAAGATGACAATGCCAAAGATAGGTAGAGTCCAAGTAAAGTTTGACTCTTTTGCTATTGAATTATTATTTGAATCACAACAATACCTATAATTCAATTGTGAAGATATCTGAAGAACTGGCAAAACCAGCTTGCTTCTTCTTCTTGTTCAACTCAGCTAGATACTTAGGACAATTCCTCTTCCAGTGTCACACTTCAGCACAGTGATGACAAGCCTGGTCTTTAGCCGGATGCTCCTTTTCGCCGGAGGGGTCTTTTTAGGTTTTGAGACTGAAGCACCTTGCTTTCCCTTACTAACGTTTCGGTTGTTTTCCTTTCTGAACCTTTCCCCCCTTGATCATTAGAACTTGGGGTGTCTCAGATTTCTTGGGAAGGTTTTTCTCATACTCAACTAACATGGCATGAAGTTCAGCTATGGTTTTGCTCATGCTGTGCATATTGTAATTGCGTACAAAACTCTCAAAATCCCTTGAAAGAGACTTGAGAATTATGCCAATAGCAATAGGCAGAGGATACGCATAGTTTAGCCTTTCCAAGTGCTCAAAGTAACTCTTCATCTTGAGTACATGAGGACTCACCGGTTTCCCATACTCATGTTAACGTTTACAATCATGGAGTGACTCAATTATCTTAAATAATTCAATTCCAGCTTGTTTTCCGTACATAGACTTGAGTTCTCTGATCATATCATACGGATTATAAGTCTCGAATTGCTTTTGAAGCTCGGGAGTCATGCTGCCTAGCATCAAACAAGCAACCTCAATATGTCTATCGTACAGAGTATTGTATGCTTCCAACTGCACAGCAGTGGCACTCGCATCAGGGATAGCGGGCATCTGAGTTTCAAGGACATCAGATTTCTTTTCAGCTCTTAGAACAATTCTCAGCTGACAATACCAGTCATTGAAGTTGGTTCCAGAAAGTTTTTCTCTTTCTAGCATCGACCTGAAAGCCGATTGGTGTATGTTTTGTGAAGGATTTGTTGCCATTCACAAAACAGATTCAAGTTCAAAAATCAGTATTTTCGATAATGAATTCCTTAAGAAATATAATTACCCAATGTTAAATCATTTAACAATTAATTTCATTAAGGCTAGGATCCAATTGACATACCATCATTTCATCAGTTGATCTGCTAGAAATGACGTACTCAAAAGGTAAGTGACGAGCAGTAATTGTATTACAAGTACAATTCCTAGATTTATGGGACTTACAACAACACTTTAAAGGGGTGTTAAGTGTTTTGTAAACATGTTTTGTCCCATCATATGCCACGGGTCAAGGTCTCACCGCTTAACTCGTTTTAAGTCGCCCAATTAAGAACTTGTAAATAGTCTACCACCGTCTCACGATGAGTAGTAATTTACCTTGGAGTTTATTCAATTAATCATGCAACGATTTATGGTAGGCCACCTAAATCATGGTCACTATGGTTAATGTATATGTCTAAGTCGGCTCCCCCTTCAAAGAAGAGGACCACATACATCAAGTTACCTTGATTGCGTAAGCCTTTAAACAAACAATTATCAAATAAATACATATAAACATGCTGACTGGAAATTTCCAGCAGCTTCACGACCAGTTTAGTCCTATTTGCAGTCCGAATCAGCCTTCGACCAGAACTACAAAGTTGTAGCCCTATGAGTCGTGCATCTACAGTCCAAAGGACAACTCCTAACTCATTACGGTTGATTTTATATGAATTTGTTAGTGAACAGGTGTCAAACAGGAAAAATCACACGAAAAATTCACATAGTCACACAATTATCAAATAATAAACCCAAATTATTGGACCATTAAACTAAGCAATTTATATCAATATATCTAAGTAATAATCATAAAGAATTTTGCATGAATTTCTTATGATTTTTACTTCTATTTAACAACATTAAATTAAAGATACATAAAACATGCAATTTATCAAATAAACATGTCAATTCACACAATCAAAACTTGCATAAAGGGTTTAATTTAACCATTAACTTAATTAGGTTGAATTAATAATAAAAACAAAAACCCTAATTTTATTTTTATTAAATTTCGATTTAATTAAAATAAATAAACAAAAAACGATTTTTAATATTTAATTATTAATTAAATCGAAACCAACCCTAAACCCCCCTTCAAGTTTTGAACTTTGTAACTAATATATCACATATTAGGCTCGTGATACCACTGTTAGGATTTAAGCACAATTATCATATAAATAATCACGAGTACGCAGCGGAAAGAATCATATGCAATATAATTAATTAACAAAGTAAAGAATCGAATATGTACCTTTTAGCTTAGCTTCCAATAAAATTAATAATAAGATTATTATTATTAGTTAGGGTTTAAAGTAAAACCCCTCTACGATCGCACACTTGACACCCCTATGAATGTATGCTAGTACCCGATCACGAACTCACAACCCCTTGTGTAATACCCCTTAATGTCGAACTCAAAAAACCGAAAACCCTTTGGGGCTGTTTGGTTCACTGAATGTTTTTAAAGGAATTGGAATTTGTTAAAGGAATTGGAATTTGAAGGAATTGGAATTGGAAAGTTTTAAAATTTATCATGTGTTTGGTTGATGGAATTCATAAAAAATATTCAAATGTAAACTTTATAAATGACAAAGTTACCCTTTAATAATAATAATAATAATAACATAAATAAAATGATAACAATGGCCTAATTTTATTAAATCTGCAAAAGCAAACATACAATACACCTACCAAAATAACCATCAAATCATAAGAAATCGACATCACATAAAACCACAATCAAACTAGATTATCAATGGATTGAATACTAACACATTATACTAAAAAACATGTTTACAAAAAGCATATGATACAACCAAAATCCAAATCGGATTCAATCAGTTATACCAACAAAACATCCTTTACCCATTAAACATTGGAGATGCCAAAAAAATTAGATCCATGTGGAGAAAGTCAAGAACATCAAAGTCAGGAATAATGGAGCTACAAAAGAAATAAGGTGGAGAAGAAAGAGTGGAGATGGAAGATATGGTTTTATTTTGTTTAAAGGGTATTTTGGTGAAGTATAGTGAATTCTTTGGAATGTTAAAGATTCCATCTCATAAGTGAAGGAATTATGAATTCATATGTTTAAAGGAATTTGGTGGAATGTATTAAATTCCAATTTCATCCATCATCCAACCAAACATAGGAAAGGAATGGAATTTAAATTCCAATTCCTATGAATTCCATGGAATTCTTTTAACCAAACACCCCCTATGGGTTTTGTTGCTCACGACCGAACCAAAGAAAGAGGGAGAGAAGAGATGAATTGTTTAGGGTTTTTACAATTCTAATTGTCACACAAAACCCTTAACCCTTAACCCCTTTATATAGGGATAATTGTTAGGGTTTTAAACTTGATGGACAAGTTTAGTCAAGGCCTAAAAAGCCTTGTAAATTTTCGGCCCCCTATTGGGTTAATTAGAGTCCAACTCTAATTTCTAATTTACAATTAAGTCCTTCTCTTTTAATTAATAAACATATTTAACTTTTAACGATCGTTTATTAATCATTTCGTGAACATATTAATTAATGTATTACATTAACATATTAATTAATGTATTACATTAACATATTAATTAATTACATAGAGTATACGTGTCATTTTGTGTGACCCCGTAGGCTTAAATATTTTTCGGACATGCGTTTATTTAACGTGATCACATTCCAACACTAGAAACGATAAGATAATTTGAAGAACTTGATATATTCGCAACGATTTCACTTACTTTAGATTCAATAATAGTAATATGGATTGATTAAGGTGTAGAAGATACGACAAAAATATTTTTTTCAAGTTTTCTCTTTTTCTTTTTGCAAGTTTGATCACCACGATAGCTTTTGAAAAAAATAAAAGCTAAAGCTTATATATTGAATATTGTAGGGATATCAATGACTTCAATTCAAATGTGTACATTAAAATTAAAGATTGATATGTTAGGTATGGTGAATAATATGGTCGTAGTTTTTTTGGAAAACATAGTGAAGCAATATCACGTAGCATCACGATACAATATATGTGTACATTTTGAAAATACATCCCCAACTAACTTGAATTTGTCATTTTTACTTGTTAAGAAAAAAAGTAGAAACAAATCACTTAAAACTATAATTAGGTATGCTTTGAATTCCCTAAGAATTATATAGTCCAAATAAAAGTATTTGTTTTTTACTTGAGATAATAAGGCCCCGTAATACCCAACCAGTGTAACAGTATGGGGTATCTACATAACATAGATTGTGGGCCGATACAAATTGTAACTCACTTTAAATTTAAATGAAGACACCAAATAATTGAACAATATGAGAATGATTCAATTTGTCACTCATGTTAGACCTGATTTAAAAAGCGAAAGGATATTAAATTGTTAATATATGTTTACAGAAACAAAAGTTCATGTATATTGTATCGTTAGATGCTAATTATTATTGGAGTATGATTGGTCAGTTTTTATGAAATTATCAATATGAAACCAGATCACCAACAATCAAGCAGAAGATTATTATTATTGTTTAAGTAATGAAAAGTTTGACAGTCAACGATTTGCACACTTATGTTTAATTAATCTAGACAAGAAAGTAAATACAGAAAGTAAAGAACAAGAACAAGAATAAAGTTCAAGTGCAAAGATCTAAGCAAGTCTAATCATATGTATCATTGGATTAAACGATGAATACATGGTCAATATTACAACTTGTCTTACAAGAATACAAATAAACTAATAATTGCTAAGTCTAGACAAACTAAAAACTCAACAATTACAAGAGAGAAATATAAGTGACACACACTTGTGGTGACAAACACAAAGTATTTTAATGCGGCTGTGTTGCTTTATATAGAGGAGGAATTAGAGCAACACAGCCTTACATTGATAGTGATAGGTGGTGGTTGTCGACATCTCATTGGCTCGACGTACTTGTATCCAGGAGCCTTTGTCTTCTATACCAAGACAGGTATGAAAGAGAATACCCTTCTTTTGGTCCAACTGCATCTTTGCCATATTTAGTAAATTACAGTTGGATGAACCACCATGTGATTTCTTGTCTTCTTTTGATTTGAATTCTTCCCGCCTTGACACACAATTTGGAAAGTAAACCACCCGCTGACAAGAGTCACTGACTCGCTGATGACTCGCTGACGACATACGTCAGCGACCAAGTCTGGTCAGCGAATCCTTGACTCAACAATCTCCCCCTATTCGCTGAGAAGACTTGCTGAGTAAACTAGACTTTTGAGAAAATAAAAGAATGACTGAAAGATGTCCTTTATATCAAAATAGAGTGTTACATACTGATAATCATAAACTACTCTATTATATTTGTCTTCTTCCCAATTCATTCCAAACATCTTCATTCTTGATGATTCTCAGCGATGGATCAGCTTGTCTGTGAGGTTGCAACAACTCATGATCGATAATGTCAATAAAGGCTCTGTTGTTGGTTGTGTCAGCACACCTTCTTCTTATTCCAATCAAGAAACCCACTGAGGCCTTCTTAATATCACTCACTCTGAAGAAGAGTTGATGATTCTGATAGTTTGTATAGAACATGCCAAATGGGTTCTCAATAACGAGCCCTTCTTGAAACACAACCCTTGCTGGTAGTCTTGTGTCCAGTGCAGCATCTCCAGAGATGGGAGGAAGATCTAAATGCACCATCTGATCATCTCCTTTTCTTTTAAGCCCAATTTTCGTCTTAGATGCTGATGAGGAAGGTGCTGCTGAAGATTGTCTTGCTGAAAAGTCTATAAAGTACTCCTTTATCACTGGTATATCAGTTTTCAATCTCTTTTCCATTTCTCTGGCTTTGGTGAAGAAGATATGAATGGAGTCCTTCAGTGGAGAGTAACTGTGAGCAGTTTTCTCTTTTATCAGCTCATGAACCTCCAGCCATTCAGAGGCCCCCAGATTTGGTCTCTGCACATCTTTGAGATGAGAGATATGTCCATCTTCTCGTTCCACTCTTAGATTTGTTGCAGCACCACCTGTTGCCAGTTTTACCCCCACAGCAACAATCTTTTGGGGCAGTGCCCTTCTTGCCATATTTCTTAAAAATTTTGCTTTTTCTTCTTCCAGCTTCTTCTTTTGTTCTTTCAACCTTGCTTCCACATCTGCTTGCTTTTTCTGATAGACAGCTAAGTGACTAGAGGATTCCAGTAGCAGAAGTTCTTCAGTATCAAAGTTTTTCTTATCAAGAATGGCCATCTGGCTGATATACTCAAGATTCTTTCTTTCATTTTCTTCATTTTCTTTCTTTCTTTGAGCATCCGCAAGAGCTTCTTCTTGTGATATCTTATCAGCTTCCTGAGCATAATCAGCAGGAGTGGAAGTGATGGCTGATGAAGAACCCTCTTGATTAGCAGGGTGAGAGGTGGAAGGTTTCTTGAAAAATCCAGAAGCAGAGAGTTGGCTTCGCTGTTCATCAGTGCGTGGGGTTATTTCAGCATTAGTGAGGAATCTTCTATCAAAGATTGACAGCATTTCTTTTGATCTGTCAGTGGCCATTTCTCTTGCCATACCAGCTTCCCATGCAGCTTTGATTGCTTGGGGATCATTTGGATCAATGACTTGTTCTTCATGCTCCCCCTGAGCAATGGCCAGCACCCCTTGAGCTTGTTGCTCACTCTGAGTATCAGCTTGTTGCTCCCCCTCAACATTAGCTTCTTTTGCAATTAAGTGCCCTTCCCATGTACCAGCATTTACAATATCCTTTGTTTGTTCAGTGACCTCCTTTTCACCAGCAGGAGATACTTCATTCTCTTTTTCAGTATTAACTGTCACTATTGCCAAATCATCAGTATTGGCAGTGTTGTCATCAGTGACCTCCTTTTCACCAGCAGGAGGCACTTCACTTTCTTTTTCAGCATTCACTGTCACAATTTCCGTATCATCAGTATTGGCAGTGACATCATCAGTGGTTCCTATAACTTCTTCAGCAGCTTCTTCAATTATCTGATCAACAGCTTTTTCAACAGCTTCATTAACTATTTGAGCAACAGCTTTATCAATTTTCTCCCCCTTGGAAGTTGCATCAACCTTTGCAATTTCCACAACATGCTTCTCCTTGTCAGCAGAACTACCAACCAGCTGCTGAAGCAAGTTTTTAATGTCACCCATCTCTTTTTCCATTATTACTTGCCTCTGCCTATCCTGTTCAGTGAAGGAGGCATAGGGCTTGGGAAGCTCAGCTATCTTCCTTTCAAGAGAGAAGATGGTATTGGCTTGTTTTTCGATTTGAGCCTGCAGAGGAGCAATCAGCTCATGGACTTGTTCAATTTTGGTAGCTGCTGCAAGACCTGAAGAGGCAGCCTTTCTTGCAGCATAAGTGGAGGAGCTGACAGCCTTCTGGATGGTTGTGGCCTTGGCTTTAAGTATCTGCTGATCACGATTAAGAACATTGTGAGCAAACAGATATGCTCGAGTTTGGGTTTTAGCCAAGGTCACAGAGTTGTCTTTGATGATTTCAATATCTTTGTTGTTTGCTTCTTGCTTTTCATACCAGCTGGTCAAAGTTTTTATGAGCTGATCATCTTCTTTATCTTTTATTTTGACCAGTTGTTCAGCTGCTTTTGTAAGGTCAGCCAGTCCCTTTTCCACCTTTTCAATTTCCACAACATGCTTCTCCTTGTCAGCAGAACTACCAACCAGCTGCTGAAGCAAGTTTTTAATGTCACCCATCTCTTTTTCCATTATTACTTGCCTCTGCCTATCCTGTTCAGTGAAGGAGGCATAGGGCTTGGGAAGCTCAGCTATCTTCCTTTCAAGAGAGAAGATGGTATTGGCTTGTTTTTCGATTTGAGCCTGCAGAGGAGCAATCAGCTCATGGACTTGTTCAATTTTGGTAGCTGCTGCAAGACCTGAAGAGGCAGCCTTTCTTGCAGCATAAGTGGAGGAGCTGACAGCCTTCTGGATGGTTGTGGCCTTGGCTTTAAGTATCTGCTGATCACGATTAAGAACATTGTGAGCAAACAGATATGCTCGAGTTTGGGTTTTAGCCAAGGTCACAGAGTTGTCTTTGATGATTTCAATATCTTTGTTGTTTGCTTCTTGCTTTTCATACCAGCTGGTCAAAGTTTTTATGAGCTGATCATCTTCTTTATCTTTTATTTTGACCAGTTGTTCAGCTGCTTTTGTAAGGTCAGCCAGTCCCTTTTCCACCTTTTCAAGTCTTTCACTGGCGGATAATGGGATTTGAACAGGGATCAGCTGTTCCTCAGTGCTTGTGGATTCTGTAGCAGCATGGACATGTGCAATTTGAATATAATTAGTGTCCATATCACTGGCATGACCCTCAACAGCTGCTACAACATCAAATTCATCAGCATTCAACCCCTCAAAGTTAAATTCGTCATCTTCCATTTCTTCCAATTCTACATCGTCTTCAAGAGTCTCAACGTTACTACTGGAGACAATGACAATATTTCTAGCAGCTATATTTACATTTGCTTCACCCATATCAACATTCTGTTCAGCGAGACTGCCTTCAGTGGCATCTCTTTCACTTTCACCTTCAATTTTCTCAGTATTAATTAACACATCACTTGGAACTTCTTTAGTGTCTCCACCTCTTTCAATATTACCAGCACCTTCAGCAAAGTTATCATAACCATCAACTTGCCTTTCAACAGTAAGTGCATCTTCTCCAGCATTACCTTCAATATTTTCAACAGCATTCTGGACTTTTATATTTTCAACACCCACAATTTTATCATTTTCACCCTCATCTCCTCCTTCATAATTACATAAAACATCCAGTGCTCCACACTCATCCGTAAATGTTGTGGCTGTCCCAACTGGAGCAGCAGCTTGTGGTTCAGCTTGTGGTGTCTCCGTTACTGTTGAGACATTTTCAGAGACAGAGAAATTTAAAGGATTTGGAGAGAGAGGAGCATCAGGTGCAACGTGCTGCTGTACTATGGTTTCATCAGCAAATAGAGGTGCCTTTGGTTCAGCTTGCTGCTGTATTGTGTTATCAGCAGTCATGGAAGTTGGAGGTTCAGTAACAGTTTCAAGCTGTGATGATTCCAAGCCTTTGATGGTAAATGCCTTTGCTACTTTCTTCTTTCTTTTTGGACCAGCATCAGTAGGAGATAAGGGAGCAGAAGTCTTTTTAGACTTTGTTCTTGCCCTTTTGGTTGGTTTGGCAGTTTGAGGAGCTTATTGAATAGATAGAAGGCCAGCAGCCATATCAGTGGGTGTTGTTGACACACTGCCCCCAACCCTTTTGTAGATGTGAGGATAAGAAGAAAAGAGTACCTCTTTCATCTGGGGAGTAAGGATAGCAAACTTGCTGTCAAAGAGTGCAAGGTCACAAGCAGGCTGCTTGTACACAGAATGGCCAATTCTTGGTGGCTGACAGACAGTAGCACCAAATTGGTTGTACTTTTCTTTCGGCTCATGTTTGAAAATAAGAGAGAAGAATCTAGTGTAAGGAATGGTATAAGAGCGGTTGCTGACTTGGAATTTTGACTTCATATCTTCAAAGATAACTGAAGCAAAATCAATAAATCTTCCAGTTGCCAGAGCATGAATAATTTGCATGTTTGAGGCTGTAGCCTGATCGAAAGATCCAGAATTTCCTCCCAAACATTGAATGACATGAGCGAAGAGTAATCTCCACACACCAGGGAGATGCTTCTTGGTGGGGTTGCTGGGTACAGCTTCAGGTGGTTCCACATCTGTTCCATATCCAATTTTGGTGGCTGACAGACAGTAGCACCAAATTGGTTGTACTTTTCTTTCGGCTCATGTTTGAAAATAAGAGAGAAGAATCTAGTGTAAGGAATGGTATAAGAGCGGTTGCTGACTTGGAATTTTGACTTCATATCTTCAAAGATAACTGAAGCAAAATCAATAAATCTTCCAGTTGCCAGAGCATGAATAATTTGCATGTTTGAGGCTGTAGCCTGATCGAAAGATCCAGAATTTCCTCCCAAACATTGAATGACATGAGCGAAGAGTAATCTCCACACACCAGGGAGATGCTTCTTGGTGGGGTTGCTGGGTACAGCTTCAGGTGGTTCCACATCTGTTCCATATCCAATTTTGGGCAGCCACTCCTTCCATTGTTTAACCGTTGCTGGGTTGACGAACGGTTGTTGTTCTGATTGGTTAGGAAGACCAAGTGCTGATCGTATAATCTTGGGAGTGATTGTTATGTGTACCTGCTTCTTCCTCACGGTGCCAGATATGGCATAGATAGCATTGCTTGCAGGGCATGCTTTTATAAAGTCTAGCATCTGCTGGTACCCAGTAACATTTGATGGAACTTCAAGAGACCCTAAGTAATTATTAGGTTTAATAGCAATTCTTTGGGCTTGAAAGTTAACTTTCGAAGAAGGAGCGATGGTTTCTGGATCATATGTTTCAGAGTGCATATAAAGAGGAACATGTTTAAGCGCTTTTTGAGTACCCAGATCATCAGCGGGTAACTCAACATGAGTGGGTGAGTTTCGTTGATTTTCTGATGAAGGATTTTGTGTTTGATGTTCAAGAATGTGGTTTTCAAGAGTTTCTTGGTTGGTGTTTTGATTTTCAGAAGAGGAAGCCATTTGATTTAATATACAGAGATGAGAAGGAAGATGAACAGAAAGATTGAATAGGAGAGATTTTTAAGAGAGAATGAGATAAATGGAAGCGAAAATGATGGAAACAGAAGTGAGTTGGGTATATATGTGGATGTTATCATGGGCCCCCACTTCTGTGAAAATGAACCGTCAATGCATTTTCTCTTTCTTACGTGGCGTTCAAAATACGGTTTAAAAATAAGATTAATGATTGAAAGAAAAAAACATTTTATTGCATAAAAATTTTAAATTTTTTTTATATAAAAGTGTATGTATATACGCATGTGAGTAACGTATAAACAGGGCTTGATTTGACAATCGTACCACTATTTTCAACGTACTCGAGTGTTGACGGCGTATACACAGTACAAGTTGCCCATTAGGGAGAAAATCGAGGTAACCTTTTTGAAATTCTAATAAAATATACTAATTAATTGCTTGGTGAATATGCTTCCACATAAGAAAAGAGTAAAAATGGAAGTATATCCACTGACAAAGGTAGAAAATCTGGTTACCATTTTTAGAAAAGAAGTTTTAGTCAGCGACTTCATAATAGATATTAGTCGCTAATGAATAAAGACTACAGTTTTTAGCAAACTGTCAGCTATCAACGGATTTAGTTAGTCTTTACCAGAGCCGTTTGCTGCTGGACTAGATGGAGACTTTCAGCTCTCCATTGCTTTTATTTGCTTTTTCCCAAAGCAACAGGGACTAACGGATTTGGTAAGTCTTTACCAGAGCCGTTTGCTGCTGGACTAGATGGAGACTTTCAGCTCTCCATTGCTTTTATTTGCTTTTTCCCAAAGCAACAGGGACTAACGGATTTGGTAAGTCTTTACCAGAGCCGTTTGCTGCTGGACTAGATAGAGACTTTCAGCTCTCTATTGCTTTTATTTGCTTTTTCCCAAAGCAACAGGGACTAACGGATTTGGTAAGTCTTTACCAGAGCCGTTTGCTGCTGGACTAGATGGAGACTTTCAGCTCTCCATTGCTTTTATTTGCTTTTTCCCAAAGCAACAGGGACTAACGGATTTGGTAAGTCTTTACCAGAGCCGTTTGCTGCTGGACTAGATGGAGACTTTCAGCTCTCCATTGCTTTTATTTGCTTTTTCCCAAAGCAACAGGGACTAACGGATTTGGTAAGTCTTTACCAGAGCCGTTTGCTGCTGGACTAGATGGAGACTTTCAGCTCTCCATTGCTTTTATTTGCTTTTTCCCAAAGCAACAGGGACTAACGGATTTGGTAAGTCTTTACCAGAGCCGTTTGCTGCTGGACTAGATGGAGACTTTCAGCTCTCCATTGCTTTTATTTGCTTTTTCCCAAAGCAACAGGGACTAACGGATTTGGTAAGTCTTTACCAGAGCCGTTTGCTGCTGGACTAGATAGAGACTTTCAGCTCTCCATTGCTTTTATTTGCTTTTTCCCAAAGCAACAGGGACTAACGGATTTGGTAAGTCTTTACCAGAGCCGTTTGCTGCTGGACTAGATGGAGACTTTCAGCTCTCCATTGCTTTTATTTGCTTTTTCCCAAAGCAACAGGGACTAACGGATTTGGTAAGTCTTTACCAGAGCCGTTTGCTGCTGGACTAGATGGAGACTTTCAGCTCTCCATTGCTTTTATTTGCTTTTTCCCAAAGCAACAGGGACTAACGGATTTGGTAAGTCTTTACCAGAGCCGTTTGCTGCTGGACTAGATGGAGACTTTCAGCTCTCCATTGCTTTTATTTGCTTTTTCCCAAAGCAACAGGGACTAACGGATTTGGTAAGTCTTTACCAGAGCCGTTTGCTGCTGGACTAGATGGAGACTTTCAGCTCTCCATTGCTTTTATTTGCTTTTTCCCAAAGCAACAGGGACTAACGGATTTGGTAAGTCTTTACCAGAGCCGTTTGCTGCTGGACTAGATAGAGACTTTCAGCTCTCCATTGCTTTTATTTGCTTTTTCCCAAAGCAACAGGGACTAACGGATTTGGTAAGTCTTTACCAGAGCCGTTTGCTGCTGGACTAGATGGAGACTTTCAGCTCTCCATTGCTTTTATTTGCTTTTTCCCAAAGCAACAGGGACTAACGGATTTGGTAAGTCTTTACCAGAGCCGTTTGCTGCTGGACTAGATGGAGACTTTCAGCTCTCCATTGCTTTTATTTGCTTTTTCCCAAAGCAACAGGGACTAACGGATTTGGTAAGTCTTTACCAGAGCCGTTTGCTGCTGGACTAGATGAAGACTTTAAGCTCTTCATTGCTTTTAAGTTAAACTCACTGATGAGGTTTTACACTACAGGAGTCAATTTCAACTTATAAAGAGAGCGATAAGTTGAATTTTAGCATACATGAAACGTCATGTCGCTGATTCACCGTTCAGCATTCCCAACTTGCTGACCAGATATTTAAATCTGGTTTCATCTAAGGGTTTAGTGAATAAGTCCGCAAGCTGGTCATCAGTGGGAATGAAGTAGATTTCAACATCCCCTTTCATGACATGGTCACGAATAAAGTGGTACCTAATATCTATGTGTTTGGTCTTAGAATGCTGAACAAGATTGTGTGTGATAGCAATTGCACTTGTATTGTCACACATTATGGGAATCTTAGAAAATTCTAAGTCATAGTCATTGAGTTGGTTTTTCATCCAGAGGACTTGTGCACAACAACTCGCTGCTGACACATATTCTGCTTCCACAGTGGAGATGGACACTGTATGCTGTTTCTTACTAGACCAACTAGTCAGCTTCCCCCCCAACAGTTGACATCCCCCACTGGTGCTCTTCCTGTCTAACATGCATCCAGCATAGTCAGAGTCAGAATATGCATCTAAGTCAAAAGAGGAGTCTTTGGGATACCAAAGACCCAGTGAGGAAGTACCCTTCAGATACTTAAAGATTCGCTTGACAGCGAGAAGGTGAGACTCCCTGGGAGATGCTTGATATCTTGCACATAAGCAAGTGGCAAACATAATGTCAGGACAACTCGCTGTGAGATACATCAGCGAGCCTATCATTCCCCGATAGTGAGTGGGGTTCACATGCTTACCTTCAGGATCAGCATGGAGATTGTTTGGAGGAGACATAGGAGTGGCCTTAGTAGTGACATTGGACATGTCAAATTTGGCCAGCATGTCTCTAATGTACTTCTCCTGATTGATAAAAATGCCATTTAGGAGTTGGCGAATTTGAAGACCAAGAAAGAAGGTCAGCTCACCCATCATGCTCATCTCAAAATGAGAGGACATTAGTGAGCTGAACTAGGTACAAAGTTTCTTGCTGGAGGATCCAAAGATGATGTCATCCACATATATCTGGACATAAAGGACATCAGCGCCCTTTCTATAAATGAAAAGGGTGCTGTCAATGGACCCTCGCTGAAACTTGTTAGAGAGAAGAAATTCAGAAAGAGTGTCATACCAGGCTCTAGGAGCCTGTTTAAGGCCATAAAGTGCCTTATAAAGACGATAGACATGGTGTGGCTTAGCTGGATCTTCAAAACCAGGTGGCTGCTTAACATAAACTTCCTCGTCGAGTTTTCCATTTAGGAAGGCACTCTTGACATCCATCTGATATACTGTGAAGTTTCTGTAAGCAGCATGTGCCAAGAATAAGCGAATAGCTTCCAAACGGGCCATTGGTGCAAATGTTTCATCATAATCAACACCTTCTTCCTGAAGGTATCCTTGTGCAACCAGCCTAGCCTTGTTACGAGTAACTACACCATCTTCGTCCATTTTGTTCCTATAAACCCATTTTGTCCCAATGGGTTCTTTGTCAGCAGGTAGAGGAACAAGAAACCAGACATGCTGTCTCTGGAACTGAGTAAGTTCCTCTTGCATAGCCTCTACCCACGAAGAATCAGTCATTGCTTCTCCTATATTCTTAGGAGTGATCATTGACAAGAAATTTACATAGAGACATGTGTTTCTAGTCGCTGATCGAGTAATGATCCCTTGAGAAGGATCACCAATGATTTGGTGAGCTGGATCTTCAAAACCAGGTGGCTGCTTAACATAAACTTCCTCGTCGAGTTTTCCATTTAGGAAGGCACTCTTGACATCCATCTGATATACTGTGAAGTTTCTGTAAGCAGCATGTGCCAAGAATAAGCGAATAGCTTCCAAACGGGCCATTGGTGCAAATGTTTCATCATAATCAACACCTTCTTCCTGAAGGTATCCTTGTGCAACCAGCCTAGCCTTGTTACGAGTAACTACACCATCTTCGTCCATTTTGTTCCTATAAACCCATTTTGTCCCAATGGGTTCTTTGTCAGCAGGTAGAGGAACAAGAAACCAGACATGCTGTCTCTGGAACTGAGTAAGTTCCTCTTGCATAGCCTCTACCCACGAAGAATCAGTCATTGCTTCTCCTATATTCTTAGGAGTGATCATTGACAAGAAATTTACATAGAGACATGTGTTTCTAGTCGCTGATCGAGTAATGATCCCTTGAGAAGGATCACCAATGATTTGGTGAGCTGGATGACTAGATGTCCATCGAAGTGCTGGAACACTTGAGGAACCTAGTTGAGTGTCAGCGGAAGACTGAGAGATGGGTGCGGCAGAGAGATCATTATAGGAGGAGGGGTCAATGGTAAGAATGGGATTAGAAGGAGTATGATCAGTTGAGCCATTCGACTGAGTTGAGTTACCATTGATGTTGGAGTCATCAGCTGACTCCATATCATCAGCATTAGCTGATGCATCATGAAACTCTTCCTCAGCAAGGTCATCAGCATGCACGTCATCAGCCAGTGAACTAGGTTTGGCTGATGCAGCATGGATTGATCTTAAGATAGGCTCAACTGGCTCAATCGAGTAGATATGAGTAGCAACTTGCTCTAGTTCAGCATCAGCTGAACTATCCTGTGTGGCATGCTGATTATTATTAGGCAGTGAGCAAGATGCATCAACAAATGAGTCAGCTTCCTCAGTGAGAGGATCAGCGAGCTCATTGAAAATGACTTCTGATGAAGTAGTTTGGATGTCCTTGAGAGCAGATGAACTTTCATCAAAGGTAACATGAATGGATTCATTCACCTTTTGAAGGCGAGTATTAAATACTCTGAATGCCTTGCTGATGGAGGAATATCCAATAAAGTATCCATCATCAACTTTAGGATCAAATTTTCCTAAGTGATCTTTATTGTTTAGGATGAAAACAGGACATCCAAATACATGGAAGTATTTTATTTGAGGTTTCTTACCTTTCAAAACCTCATAAGCTGTCTTGTCATGTCTTTTAACAATGAGACATCTATTTTGGGTATGACAAGCAGTGCTGACAGCTTCTGCCCAGAATTTACTAGGCAAAGAAGACTCACTGAGCATGGTACGGGCTGCCTCTATTAGAGTTCTATTTCTTCTTTCAGCAACACCATTTTGCTCAGGAGTTCTAGTGGAAGAGAAGTTTTGTGAGATCCCTTGATCAGCACAAAAGGATTCAAGAGTTTGGTTTCTGAACTCAGTACCATGATCGCTCCTGAGTTCTTTAACCCTTATGCTGTTTAGATTTTCCATTTTCTTGATGAAATTTATAATCTCTTCAACAGCATCACTCTTTGAATGAAGAAAGATAGTCCAAGTGTATCGTGAATATTCATCCACAATTACTAAAGTGTATCTGCTACCCTTTAGGCTTTGGACATTCACTGGACCAAAAAGGTCCATGTGAAGAAGATGGAAGCAGCCAGTGATAGAATTGGCCTGCTTTGTTTTGAAGGTAGCTCTATGGCTTTTACCTTTTTCACAAGCACCACAGAGTCTATCCTTTTCAAAAGAGAGATGTGGAAGGCCACGAACAAGGTTCTTTTTGGCCAGAGAGTTGATTGTTTTGAAATTCACATGCGACATACGCTTGTGCCACAACCAATTGAGTTCAGCTGCTGACTTAGCAAAGAAACAAGTCTCACTGTCAGTCTTGATAGGAGTGAAGTCAACAAGATATACATCTCGTTTTCTTGGAGCGACCAAGACAACTTCCTTGTTCACATTTACAACAGTGCCTTGATGCTTATCAAGAATCACTTTGTAGTCAGCATCACAAAGTTGACTTATGCTGATAAGATTATGTTTCAAACCATTTACATAAGCAACCTTGGTGAACTTAATGAGACCATTAGAGAGATGACCATAACCTTCAGTTTGTCCAGTGGAGTTGTCACCAAACACTACAGTAGGGCCAGCAGCCTCTACGTAGTTATCCAGCAGGGTCTTAGAGCCAATCATGTGTTTTGAACAGCCACTGTCCAAGTACCACACACCTTTTCCCAGCGAGCCCTGCATGGATATAACAGAAGGATTTAGATGGGTTCACTATTAAACTCGCTGACAGCAAGATCAGCAGGGTTAATAGCAGCAGCTTCAGAGGATTCCTCTTCAGCTTGAGTAGAAGGATAAGAAGGGAGAGAATCTAGAGGAAAGGTGCCATAAGATGATTCATCACCATCAAATGGAGTTATGGTATTATCATTTTGAATGAAGAAAGATAGTCCAAGTGTATCGTGAATATTCATCCACAATTACTAAAGTGTATCTGCTACCCTTTAGGCTTTGGACATTCACTGGACCAAAAAGGTCCATGTGAAGAAGATGGAAGCAGCCAGTGATAGAATTGGCCTGCTTTGTTTTGAAGGTAGCTCTATGGCTTTTACCTTTTTCACAAGCACCACAGAGTCTATCCTTTTCAAAAGAGAGATGTGGAAGGCCACGAACAAGGTTCTTTTTGGCCAGAGAGTTGATTGTTTTGAAATTCACATGCGACATACGCTTGTGCCACAACCAATTGAGTTCAGCTGCTGACTTAGCAAAGAAACAAGTCTCACTGTCAGTCTTGATAGGAGTGAAGTCAACAAGATATACATCTCGTTTTCTTGGAGCGACCAAGACAACTTCCTTGTTCACATTTACAACAGTGCCTTGATGCTTATCAAGAATCACTTTGTAGTCAGCATCACAAAGTTGACTTATGCTGATAAGATTATGTTTCAAACCATTTACATAAGCAACCTTGGTGAACTTAATGAGACCATTAGAGAGATGACCATAACCTTCAGTTTGTCCAGTGGAGTTGTCACCAAACACTACAGTAGGGCCAGCAGCCTCTACGTAGTTATCCAGCAGGGTCTTAGAGCCAATCATGTGTTTTGAACAGCCACTGTCCAAGTACCACACACCTTTTCCCAGCGAGCCCTGCATGGATATAACAGAAGGATTTAGATGGGTTCACTATTAAACTCGCTGACAGCAAGATCAGCAGGGTTAATAGCAGCAGCTTCAGAGGATTCCTCTTCAGCTTGAGTAGAAGGATAAGGAGGGAGAGAATCTAGAGGAAAGGTGCCATAAGATGATTCATCACCATCAAATGGAGTTATGGTATTATCATTTTGAATGAAGACCAAGTTGCTGACCACATCTGTATCGCTGAACTCAACTATGATAGCTGGTTCACCAAACTCATTGGTAATAACCCTTTGTGAGTGAGGAACGGATACATGATGGGCTGCAATGAAGTTAGCAATGTTTTCCTCAGTGAGAACAGTTGTATCTCCTACACTATTTTCAAGTTCAGCAGAAGGAGAGCTCTCGCTGACTATAGTGGAGGAGGAAGCAGCTGTTGAGGAAGGAGGATTTGGTTGAATGACAACTTCAGGAGCATCCCTGGAGTTATCTTCATCACAATTAGAAGCAACATGACCTCTGCTGCCACATATGTAGCATTTTTTATCAGAGGTGCTGCCCTTTTGATTTTGAAGGAAGAATTCCTTCAATTGAGAAGAGAGATCATTAACTCGCTGAGTGAGCTCGTTAATTTGGGGGTCAGATGCCTTTTTCTTTTGCTTTGACTTTTGCTTATGCTTAAGTGTAAGCTGAGGCATCTTAGGAGCAGGACCCAAAATGGACTTTCCTTTTGGATCCTCAGATTGAGAAGCAGAGGGATTTTGTGATCCCTTGACTACACTCCAAGCTTGTTTAACAGCAGGGTGAGAAGAAGAAGAAGTACCCTGCTGATGAGACTGATGCATCCTTTTGGGAGTGATCGGTCTAGATTGCTGATTTGGGGTAGCTGACCTCATTTGCCTATGAGGTAGATACTCCCTTTTTGGAGTAGTGGACCTTACTTGCTGATGTGGCAAGTGTCCTCTTTGAGGAGTAATAGGTCTAACTTGCTGATGTGGCAAGTATCCTCTTTGAGGAGTAGGATACCTATTTTGAGAATGAGGCATTCTTCCTCTTTGAGGAGTGTCGTGCCTCACCTTAGAAGGAACAGGCGTAGATTGAGGTGCCTGCTGATGAGCCTGTTATCAGCAGGTTTGACCTGAGAAGGTCCCACTTGCTGATATCTGGCATCACCAAACCTGACACGTCTTTTCATAAGACGTTCATGCTGATCAGTTTTACTGTCAGCATGGGTAGGAGGTTGCTGAGAAGATGAAGAAGAAGAGGGTTGAGGAACAACTTGTTGAGGTTGCTGATTGACCGGGTTAGCTCGCTGAGGCGTGCTATAGTCATATGGGACAGCGACCTTACTTCAATTGAAGGGTTCAGTAGCTTTGATGGTAAGCTGCTGAGGAGCGACAGGTTTAAAACCATCACTTCCAATATCTCCTTCAAAAGATTCCCCAGAAGAGTATTGGACTCTTCCTTCATTTGGCATCATGCCAATTATGGGAAGATGAGGAAAGGGGTTGCTGGTGCTTGCTGAGGAGCGACAGGTTTAAAACCATCACTTCCAATATCTCCTTCAAAAGATTCCCCAGAAGAGTATTGGACTCTTCCTTCATTTGGCATCATGCCAATTATGGGAAGATGAGGAAAGGGGTTGCTGGTGCTTGCTGAGGAGCGACAGGTTTAAAACCATCACTTCCAATATCTCCTTCAAAAGATTCCCCAGAAGAGTATTGGACTCTTCCTTCATTTGGCATCATGCCAATTATGGGAAGATGAGGAAAGGGGTTGCTGGTGCTTGCTGAGGAGCTTGCACCATTTCCCTCAGTGGATGGAGATGGGTGGCTGGTGTTAGAAGAGGTAGAACCAGCTTCCATTTCAGTATGGTAATCATTAAGACCTCTAATGAAATACCATTTCTTCATCTCTTCAGGAGAGATAACAGCAGAAGGAGGAATGGAGATTTCAGGTTTCACATCATCATTGAACAAGTCAGAGAGGGTGGCAGCAGCTTCAAAATCGCCGCCTATCACTGCCTGAACCTGGGCAGGGACTTGTTCATTCAAGCACTTGTGGTGAAACCTGGAAGCTTTTGACCATGAGGTCACAATCTTCCTGAGGTTGGCAACTTCAAGCTTGAGTTTTTCATTTTCAAGCTGAACCTTTTGTGCCAGCAACTCATGAGATTGAAGTTCAACATGAACATTTCTCAACTCATTGAGTTTTTCAGATTTTTCACTCAACTCTGAACAGACAGAGTCAAGTTTGGACTGGATCTCAGCTCGTATAGATTCAACGAACTGGATATCACAAAGCAAGGATTCGAAGATTTTAGATTTATCTTCTTCAGAGGCAGCTGAATAGGCACATACCTTTTTGATGGTGACGTTCACCCACTGACTAGAGGAGACTTGATCTTTTGTCAGTGCATCGCCATCAGCAAGTGCCATCAGGCACATGGCATCCACATATTCTTCACTGTCTGAATCATCTGATTCAGCCCAGTCATGCTCTTCAGCCACCAGTCCTTTTGCTGGTGTCTTGGCCTCCTCCATTTCAGCCACTTTTTGCTTTGAGCTGATAGTATTTGTTCCTGTACTCATCAGCAGGTTTGAAAGAGTTAGTCTTGGGAGCAGCAGGAGTTGGAATAGCAACTCTACACTCCTTTTGGTAGTGTCCCTTCCTACCACATCTCCAGCACTCCTTTTGAGATTTGTCAACAGGAGGTTTATATGGAGCAACCGACTTACGGTTGTTCCATTTTCTGGAGTACCTTTTTCCAGCGACCAGGGCAAAATCCATGAAGTCGCTGAACATCTCTTGTTTCTCATCAGCATCGAGATCATTAACAAGAGATTGAATAGGAGATGGAAGATTAGAAGAGCTGGCACCAATAATAAGATTAATGGGCTCAGCAGAGACAAGGGCCAGGGGATCAGTGACAGAATAACCAGAAGAAGAAGTAGAAGAGGAGGGACCAGCACTTCGTTGTGCTTCAGCAGCAGCTCTTAGGTTTTGAGCAAGAGCTCTCTCTTCAAATTGAAGCATACCAAAGAGAGCCTCAAGATCAAGACCTTGAAGCTGCTTTGTGGTTCTAAGGATTTGTCTAAATCCTTGCCACGTCATGGGAAGACTGTCAATGAATTTGTGGCACACTTCAAAGTCGTCATGAGTGATACCAACATTCGTCATATCATTCAGCAACCCTTTGAATCGGGTATAGGTGCTGTCAAGACGTTCATTGGGAAGATAGAGGAATTTTTCATAAGCCCTTTTAAGGTCAATCTTTTTTGTAGCAATTGTATTAATAGAACCTTCATACATGCTACATAGTCTATCCCAGACCTATTTAGAGGTAGGATATTTGATGACGAGTTTCATGATATCAGTGGGAAGGGTAGTGATAATCATGTTTTTGAGTCTAGCATCTAGATTGACTAGCCTCCTCTCGTCATCAGTCCATTGTACCTCTGGTTTGACAATGTCAATCACAATCTCAGGAGCATCAGCAGTTGCTCCTGGTGTTCTTTGTACCAGAGTGGGTACATATGGACCAACAGTCAGAATGGTCATAAGATAGGGTTCTACACCAACAATGTGAAGTAGCATTCTTTCCTTCCAAGATCCAAAGTCATCAGGCTCGAATCTTGGAGGAATAGACACGTAACCAAAGTTACGTGTGTTCACAAGAGTTGGTACAGCAGTCATGTTCTTGTCTTAAGAAAAGATTAGAAGGTTAGAGGGAAAAGAAAGTATAGAATTTTAAGAAGAAAGTAAGTATGCAAACAGATCTTGTTTCAATAACTTAGAAACAGTGGCTCTGATACCACTTGACAGTCCACGATTTGCACACTTATGTTTAATTAATCTAGACAAGAAAGTAAATACAGAAAGTAAAGAACAAGAACAAGAATAAAGTTCAAGTGCAAAGATCTAAGCAAGTATAATCATATGTATCATTGAATTAAACGATGAATACATGGTTGATATTACAACTTGTCTTACAAGAATACAAATGAACTAATAATTGCTAAGTCTAGACAAACTAAAAACTCAACAATTACAAGAGAGAAATATAAGTGACACACACTTGTGGTGACAAACACAAAGTGTTTTAATGCGGTTGTGTTGCTTTATATAGGGGAGGAATTAGAGCAACACAGCCTTACATTGATAGTGATAGGTGGTGGTTGTTGACATCTCATTGGCTCGACGTACTTGTATCCAGGAGCCTTTGTCTTCTATACCAAGACGGGTATGAAAGAGAATACCCTTCTTTTGGTCCAACTGCATCTTTGCCATATTTAGTAAATTACAGTTGGATGAACCACCATGGGACTTCTTGTCTTCTTTTGATTTGAATTCTTCCCGCCTTGACACACAACTTGGAAAGTAAACCACCCGCTGACAAGAGTCACTGACTCGCTGATGACTCGCTGACGACATACGTCAGCGACCAAGTCTGGTCAGCGAATCCTTGACTCAACAAAGTTATTATTACAATCAGATAGAAATAATCATCAATATGATGATTATATACAGAATATATATATCAGACAAACCACCTCTATGAGATTCTTCCCTAGATATAATAGCAAAAGCAGTTTTCACACTCCCCGAAGCATTTCGTCGCTTACTACGCCCTTCTTCGTCTCTGGGTGCCTAGGTATTAGGTATAGGATCCCTAGTCAAAATATTACTTCTAACAGCCATATAAGTATCATCTAATCCCATTAAAAATGCATAAGTCTCATTAAATCAGTATCACTTTGAATATCTTTTGCAGCATCACAAGAACAAGAAGGCAATTTAACAATAGCATCAAACTGTTTCCACAAAGAAGTAAGTTTATGATAATATTCAGACAAACTGCTACCATTTTGAGACAGAGAATTAATTTTATGATGAAGATTAAACACAACAGAACCATCAATTTTATCATATGTTTCTTTTAATTCTTGCCAAACAGTAGTAGCATTTTTTGAAAAAATCTGCCCTAATAAAGATCTTGAGAGACACAACCAAGAATCCAGTTAAGCACAACAACATTGCATCTATCCCATTGACTAGCTAAAATAGGATTATCAGTTGATTTTAAACAAGTACCATCAATAAAACCTATTTTATTTTTAGTTTGCAAAGCAAGTTCCATAACACAAGACCACACTTTATAGTTATCAGTACCAAGAAGTTTAAAACCAATTAAAGGTGTACTAACAGTATCACTAGCATGCAGATACAAAGGATCACCAAAATCCAATTTGCTAATTTTAGTTTCAGGCTCATTAAAAAATCAGAATGTTTAGAACCAGAATCTTCATTATTATTATTATTATTATTATTATTTTATTATTATTATTTTATTATTATTATTATTATTATTATTATTATTATTATCATTATTAGCATCCATTATATCAAAACAATCAACAAACAATACTCAAAATAATATAACAAACAACAAATATCACAATTAATCAGACAGATAACACAAATATCAAGCAATAACTAAACAATCCAGCAACTATTACAATAAAAATATTAAAATTTTTTTTTCAGAAAATAGATCTTATTCTCACAATCGTGCCAGTGACAAGATTCCAATCCTCTCAATGAAGGACGGTCAGGGATAACACGAGAGTTTTTTTGAGAAATAAGATAAAAACAAATTTAATAAAAAATTGATTTGATAAGAGATAAAGAAAGAGATAACAATACAGGAGGAACCCTAATTATCTCTTGATTCACTTAGTCAATAGTATAATCAGGATCTGAACAACAAAACCCTAAAAATTAGGGAAAATAACCAGAAACTGCAGCGGAAGAATGTAGATTGAGATTTCTAGATGAAACCCTAATTTTAATCGAACAATAACCCCAAAAATTAGAATCTAGGGTTCCAAAGAGGAATACGCCCTAGATCTAATTAGATCTAAAAATAAATCAAATCAACAATCACCAATCGACGGTGATAGCTCTGATACCATGTGAAATTATCAATATGAAACCAGATCACCAAGAATCAAGCAGAAGATTATTATTATTGTTTAAGTAATGAAAAGTTATTATTACAATCAGAATGAAATAATCATCAATATGATGATTATATACAGAATATATATATATATATATATATCGATATGATATATATACAAATTAATACAGAAATATGATCGAATATAATCGAGAGAGAAATACAGAAAATATAAAAGAGATATGAATATGTGATGATAAAAACCCTAATCGGGTGAAAAGGTTGTATATATATATAAGCAGAAGTTTCTCTTTAGCCCCTCATCTTCTTCCTCTTGACATCTTTACTTCTTTCTTTAGTTTTGTCCAGAAATGATCCTTTCAGAATGACTTTTGATCATATTTAATCCTACACTTCAAATAGACAAAATAAGTATAATATTTTTAAGGTATAAACTTGTATTTAGAACAGTTTCTCACACAGGCGAGACCCCGAGAGGAATCGTTAGTTGGAGAAATGACCCTCGATTAGAAAAAGAAACCCTCGTGTTATAGAATTATAGTGGGTGGAGAGACCTCTGCAAACCACCTCCAACGTGACATATGGTGTAAGAAAGGATGGATATAGATAGATCACGTCTTTATGGAAATGGATGTGCATTTACTTCCATAATCGAACTAAGCCACAAAGATAAGGCTTCGTCTGCCATTTGGCGAGTTCCCTCGAGGTAGCTTTCATGCAACGGGGACTAAGGCTTTACGCCAAGGTACCTTCATCTACATTAGTATAACTGAGTTTTGTTCATTTGAGGCTTGAATTTTCCTTGGAAACCAGGGGACAAATCTTGGCCATTGGATTATCCCCTCAAAAATAAATCCCTACCCTTTATATCCCTCCCCTCCCCCTCGTCTCCTTCCCCCCACCAAACACACACACACACACACACACACAATCTGACTCTCTCTCTCCCCCGCTTTTCCGGCAACGGCTCTCCGGCGACGGGATCTTGAACCACCGCCATCTCCACCTTTATCTCTGACCGGCGACGGCGACCACCACCACCATCTCCACTCTCGCTCTCTCCCTCCTGCCCCCACACAACACACACACACACAATCTGACTCTCTCTCTCCCCCCGCTTTTCCGGCAACGGCTCTCCGGCGACGGGATCTTGAACCACCGCCATCTCCACCTTTATCTCTGACCGGCGACGGCCGCCACCACCATCATCTCCGATCACCCCTGAAACTCATAGAAACACACACAATCGCTCGATCTATCTTTCTCTCTCTCTCCTAGCCACGACGCGCGCCGGCAACGGTAACAACCACCATCTCTTGGATCGCCGCCCATCAAATCCATACCATTCCCATATGCGTCCCTTGACGGTCAGTTTATAACGGATAAGGGCCTCTGGCCCGTTCCGTATCCACCCGAAAACGAAATTGATTAGCCGGAGAAGATTCGACGGCGTTAGTGTCTTAGTGATTACCAATCAAGCTTGATTGGCTTGACCAATCAAATATGATTGGACAATGTCGTCGGAGTAATTCACCGGAGTAATTCGCCGGAGTAACCAATCAAGCTTGATTGGCTTGACCAATCAAATATGATTGGACAATGTCGTCGGAGTAATTCACCGGAGTAACCAATCATGTTTGATTGGATTTTGATGATTGTTTGATCCAAGGGCTTAGATTAATCCCTTGGTTTCTACCATTTTTTAAGGATCCATGTGAATACAACCCTAGTATAACTACCTAACTTTGTGTTGTGCGTAAGTAGAAGGGTCAGTACTTCGTCCCGAAGATGGATATATCACTAGTATAACTATTTTTTTTTCCCATTCATTAGATATTAAAACACGATTTTTCAATTATTTTATTAACTAAAAAATTATCCATGTTTTCATAATTAAATATAAATCATAAATTTCAAGAAATTAACAATAACCATATATTTTTTTCCCAATAAGCATCAAAAACAAACTTTCTTTCAAATATATACAAAAAACATTCTTTTTGAAACGCAATAATTATTTGATATATTTAGCTATTTTGGTATAAAAATTTTTGTTATTCTATTTTTCTATACTTAACTTAGCGTAGGGTTAAAATAATATTTTGTTATTTTTGTTTTGTTACTATTGGCTTAATAACCTATAAAAAAAACTATTGAATCGACATAAAAAAACATACTTCAAATACTTAGAATATATGAAAATGATTTAAAGCGGATTGGAAGAATCCCGAAAAATAAAACAAATAATAAATGAATGCAGTGAAGTGAAACTACCTTAAAATCTGAATTTACCTTAAAGAAACTAGCATGGTACCCGCGCAATGCGGCGGCGGTGGCGGGGACGACGGTCTAGTGGTGTCGGTAACGGTATTATTGGTGGTGGCGGTGTCAAGTGGTGTAGGTTGATGTAATGGTGATAGTGGAAATTTTTAGAAGATAAGGGCTTAAAGTGTTAATTATTAAAATAAAGGTTTAGAGTGTAAATTAATTCATTAAGGGCAAATTTGGTAATTTATAAAAACTCTTTCCATAGTGGGTATTTATTAAGGGTAATTTAGTACTTTTGCATCTAACCATTTTCTAACACTTTCCAAAAATAGGGGGTTGATAATTATTATAAAGGAGTATAGATAAATTGTTCTTGATGGATGCATAACTTGAAATCGCGAGAATGAGATATCAACATAAGCATGTGAAAATGTGATGCTTGTTTTTATATGTTGTCATCTTTAAAGATAATAATAAGATTAGTTTGAACATCTTAAATTTCTTTTCAACATGTAAATACATTAATAAACCAAAAATATATTAATATTCATTCAATATAATTATACAAAACAACGTAGTAAATACAATACTAAAAAAACTAACATAATAAACTATAAATTTTACCCACGCTTTGTTGCGAAAATGACTTTTTTTTACATAGTATACGAACGAAAAGTTGTTGGCAAAGTTTATGGCCAAAATTAAACAACCCATAAGTTTGGTGCGAAAGTTAAAAAGACCAAAAATGTAAATGACATTAAAGGGGTAAGAAATGAAAAAGGAGTTGTTAAAGTGTTGGGCCAAAATTAGAAAACACTCAAAGTTTGGTACAAAATTAGAAAGACCAAAAACTGTACTATAGTTAAAAGCACACTTTAAATGTGTTATTATATAATGCTTTTACCACATATCACGATTTTGACTCTTTAGAGTGATGGATCTGATGACTCTTAATTTGAATCACTTATAACGACGATGCATTTATCATAGTTAAGAGTACATGCATGACTTCACTATTATATGGTGATGCGTGTCCTGATGTCGAATATTGAGCGAGTGTTAAATAGATAAAAATAAAAATAAGGTTTCAGAAATATTAGATAATATTTTATTTCAACAAAGTATTTAATGTTATTTATTAGATATTTGAATTATTTTAAGTCATTACTTTATCGCATGTTCTATTATTTTCCGTGTCTCCATAAAGCCAAAGACTACCGAACTCATGGAAAAAAAATAAAAAATAAATCATTTTATGGGTACATGGTTATTTAAATAATAATAATCTTTAAACCTAATAAAGTAAAGGTTTTTTTTTCTTTTAAACTTTTTGAAAAACCAAAAATACCTTTCTATTTTAATACTAACTAGCACCAACTAATACTGAAATACCTTAACTACCCTCATATCATTTCTTAGTCCTGCTCTAACAAAAAAAAACTAACAAAACCACCCGCGGCACTAACATACACCACTACTGTAGTTCTTGCACACAAACAAGTGAAAACTTTGTCAAAACTTCATATTTGATGTATTAGTTTTTATGTCTTTCCTTCTTTAGTTCTTTGTATTCATATAATGTAACAGATTCATAGGTTTTAATGTATCTTTTTCCGGTTCAAAAGCATATCCTAAATAAGTAATGATTGATATATTGGTATATATTTAGACAACATTGACGACAATGGATGTTATGAAACCAACGTTTTAAAACAAATTCGAATGGCAAAGAAGACACAAGTTTGTTCGTAAATCCGCACACAGGAAGATATCGTCACATTTAGCCATTTCTTATAGGTATCGCCGCAACGCGCGGACACCTATCTATTAATAATAATGATAATAATAATAACTAGTAGAATTCGGACCCCGCGTTGCAGGGTTCAATTGTCTTATTGAAACGGTTACGTTATTTTAGTGTATTTGTATTGAATCTTCTACTTTAATTAAAAATCATTTTGTCATGAATATGTTTACTTAAAGGTGTGCAAAAAACCAAAAATTAACCAGTAGTAGAAACCCGAACGGGATGTGATATGGCAAAAATATCAATATATTAGTTTCAAGCAGATGCGATTAACAAAATGGAAGTAGTGGTACCGGGTGTGCCACAAAAAGGTTGGATGACTCAAAAGAAAAAAAAGTTTAAAAAAAACCAAAAAGTAACCCGTAATAAAAATTACAAAAAGGATGCGATGTGGCAAAATCCGAATAGTCGTATGGGGTGTGATATGAACGAATACCAACTCGCCACGCAAGCGAGTTACTATTCACAAAAATTCTGAGCAATAAACCAAGAAAAACCGAAAGAGAAAAAATCCAAACAGAATTCGATATAGCAAAATCCGAATAGTCGTATGGGGTGTGACATGAACGAATACCAACTCGCCACGCAAGTGAGTTACTATTCACAAAAAATCTGCGCAATAAACCAAGAAAAACCGAAAGAGAAAAAATGCAAACGGAATTCGATATAGCAAAATCCGAATAGCAGTGTGAGATTCAAAACCAGCGATTAGCAAAATGCAAGTAGTGGTACCGGGTGTGCCACAAAAAGGTTGTATGACTAAAAAGAAATAAAAAGTTTGAAAAAACCCAAAAAGTAACCCGTAATAAAAACTCCGAAAAGGATGCGATGTGGCAAAATCCGAATAGTCGTATGGGGTGTGATATGAACGAATACCAACTCGCCACGCAAGCGAGTTACTATTCACAAAAATTCTGAGCAATAAACCAAGAAAAACCGAAAGAGAAAAAATCCAAACAGAATTCGATATAGCAAAATCCGAATAGCAGTGTGAGATTCAAAACCAGCGATTAGCAAAATGCAAGTAGTGGTACCGGGTGTGCCACAAAAAGGTTGTATGACTAAAAAAAAATAAAAAGTTTGAAAAAACCCAAAAAGTAACCCGTAATAAAAACTCCGAAAAGGATGCGATGTGGCAAAAAATCCGAATAGTCGTATGGGGTGTGACATGAACGAATACCAACTCGCCACGCAAGTGAGTTACTATTCACAAAAAATCTGCGCAATAAACCAAGAAAAATCGAAAGAGAAAAAATGCAAACGGAATTCGATATAGCAAAATCCGAATAGCAGTGCGAGATTCAAAATCATCTAATAGAATAGTGCCACGTGGCAGGCACTGTTCATTAGCATGAGCTTTAATGATATAATAATAATAATAATAATAATACGGGGATCTGGCGATTTTGGCGATCTTGCGATTGGGCCAAGATGTAACCTTCTTCCTAATAATTGATCTATCAATCTTTTAGATCAACTCATTTGTATTGAGCATCTTTTCATGATTTCATCTTTTTCGTACTTCTCAACTGATCAAATCTGATCAAAACTTTCTCCATCCCCTAATATTTTATAACAATAATCATATTAATAACACTTTCTCCCACCATATATTTCATCATAATCACTTTCTCAATTTCATCTAGTAATCACTTTCACCAAATCTGATCATTTTCTACAAAACCGTTTTTAATGAAATAATAATAATAATAATAATAATAATAATAATTGGTCCAGTTTTCTCCATCTACACATTTTGTTCGGGGTTGCAGGTTTGTCCGAATTCGGAATCATCAAGAAAAACAGCCTTAAAGTACTTGATTTCCAAATTCCTTGGTGGCTTCGGATTGTAGTGACAGTTGGTTGAGGATTTAGGCTCTCTATGGCTCTTATTCGATTTCATTGCCCCTTTGTTGGTCTTAGTGGTTGTCAAGACGGTGGTGGAAACGGGCTTACCAAAACCTCTTTGATCACTCATTTTCGTGATCGTCATTTCAATGGGGATGCACTAGCTATCACAAAACATTCTCTTGCGACTAGTCTTGTTGTTTTTGAGGCGGCTGAGGTTACGCTTAAACGTATGGGTCTATGGTTATGCGGGATTTGTTTTAAGACGCATACTCTTCGTACCAAGTGTCGGCATGGCAATGGTTCTGATTTTGTGTCACCTCCTGATTGTGGTGATGGTGTTGTTAAGTTCGTGTTGTTTAATCTCACCAAACCGCAAATTCCTTCTTCTACTCCACTTACGCATGTTGAAGATTTGGTTTTAGATGTGCATGGTGGTTTTGATTTGCCTCTACTTGACACTATGTTTTCTAAGGGACTGCGTACTGTCAAGTCCATCCCTCCGAAGTGTCGCTTGGGATTCTCTCGAATATTGAAAGGAAGGTGATATGCATGCCTCATGACATTTCCTGTTGGGTTAGTTTACTACTCTTGCCTCTTTGTATCCTTAAAACCTTTTGTCCAAGGAGTAATATGGAGTGTAGATCTGCTATTAAGCGCCAGCGCCAGGAAGAGTGTATTGCTAATGCCATTCGTGTTTGGGACTCGCCTGGTGGCTGTGTGCAACTTGTGCGAGAGGCCTTAGCCGGAACTTCCCCATCATGGTCTTGTATTGACGTGGAAAACTTAGCCTTGTGTGACCATAATGTCAAGCAGTGTAAAAGGAAGATTTGTGATGGACATTATACTGCGGCTGTCAGAGTTCTTTCTTCTTTTGGCGTTGCTCCTTATAATGATGTTACTCTTGAGGACTTGAAGGCTAAGCTGTAACACCCCAACAATGGCGGAATCATGGGATGTCGAGAAATAGCACATATGAGCATGGAAATTACATAGAGCAACACTAAATGGTTTATTGTCAAACATATCAAACATACAATAGTTCAAACCAAGGTAACCTCATAAGATTTACATGCAAATCACACAACAATATTTTACATAATTTCATAAGTTCATCCCCAAACAAGGGGGCATATGGGTCAGAGACCACATGAATACTAAGTCGCCTTATCTCTAGCATCCAATTATTCCTGATTTCTGAAATTACCCTGATTACCTGAAAAGTGTACTAGCAAGTGTCAACACAAGGTTGGTGAGTTCATAGGTGTCAAATAACAACATCAATTATGATAATATATCAAGTACTTGTACAATATCATAGAGCAATAACAATACTTACTGTAAGCTCTTGGTGTTAGGCATATGTTCACACAACAATCATTTCTTCAAATACAATAATTAAACAAATATGCCAACAAGTACCAATGATATCAATTCAACCCATCATTATCAACATATATCACACAAGGTTCCCTCCAAAACGGGGTGTGCACATCATCAAATATCGCACAAGGTTCCCTCCAAAACGGGGTGCGTACATCAATATCAACATCATCAACAACATCATTATCAACAATTACAACAAACACAATAATCAAATCAAGGTACTGAGATCAATTACCATAAACATTCACATAAGCAGTTATCTATATATATATATACATATATATAAGTACATATATATAAATACACTTTTCAGCCCGAATCTCAATTGAGTAGGGAGGGTTTACGAAACTCACCTGAAAGTAGAGCAAATCCAAGTACTAGTACAAGTATGCGTACTAATAAGTTCACACGTGATTCAACGTTCAGACTTATTCCCACCTAAGATCATCAAATATATTTTAGATATCTTTGCTCTATTTGAGAGGCTTCTTAGTGTAGATGCAAGGTGTTTCAAGACATAACCTTTTTATAACATCTAATACTATATCTTAAGAGTATTCATGAATTTTTACAGAATTTTCCAATATCTTTAACTTGTTCAAAAGGTCACCTAAATTCAGTTTATCGGTTTTCGTCCAGATTCTGACCCTTTCAGTAAAACGACATTTTTGGGGTATAAGGAGGTCGAACACAACAAAACTTTGTTCTGATCGAATTTAGTTTACACATAGACCTTTCCAAAAAGTTAAGATTCAATTGATTTCGACGTAAAACGAATGAGATATGATTTTTACAAAATACTAAATTTTTCAGTCATAAAAATCAGTTTCGACCAGTTTTCTTTAAAAGTTCATAACTTGAGTTTTACTTAGTGTTTTCACGTAATTCCAGTGGCAAAATAAAATAGACACATAACACTAAATATTTTGTTTTTCACTCAACAACTCAATCATTTTTCATCTATTCGGTTTAACCCTTCCAAGTCTGAATACAAATTCTGTTCAGAACCAGTTTGGTTATTATTACTTCATTTTTGATCTTTAATTATAAAAATCATTATTTATACATATTATCAAGACTCATTAATACTTATTTAACCATAAATCCAGACCTCTCTTTATACAAAATTAATTAATATTAACATCATATATATATATACTCATCTTGATTATTGAAATATAAAGAGTTAATTGTACAACTAGTAATCGGCAAAAATCGTTTTCTTTAGTAACTCTTTCAATTGAATAACCCAACCCAAGCCATAATCTATAACTTGACACCTTTAAAATACTTGTAAATTATGAATAAGAGATCAAGAATTATTACCTTATATATGCACTTAATCAAAAGGATGATTTAAGGAATGATCAAAGGTGACTTAAAGCTAATAATCACTGAAATTCCCAACCTTCTGTTCTAGCCTTGTAACTCGACTTCTGGACCTCTTTAGACAAATTCAATGGTGTAAAACGTTGGAATATATGTTAGGAAGCTACTGTCAAAGAATCAAGATGATTCAACGGTTTGATCTCCGGGGATCGGATGTTTTCTGGGCTGTGGTATGTAAAAACGGGATTGAAATTGTTTTGGTATTTTCTTTCTAAAAATTACTTATGGCTTAATGATTGTTGCATGAGTGATTGTATTTGAGAATGCAGAGAATAAGGTGAGAAAGATAGAAATATATAGCATAATAACTAGATATGTGCATGTATTATATAAAGGTGGCATGAAAGTCTTAATAGGTAGGTTGATAGGTAGGTTCCTAAGTCTTGTATTTGGTGTGTCATAGCTAATTTACAGCCATCAAGGTCTTTGTATGTTAGCTAAGGAATTAAATGTCGATGGATAGATAGATATTTAGTATAGATATTAGTTTAGGATATTTAGTAGTATAATATACCCTTAATTTACATACCTATAATGCCTAATTATTTTATCAGTATTTATTTTTAACCGTACAATATTTCTAGTTAATTGATTGAATTCATTATCAATAAACAACCAAAACAAATCACGGGTGTTCACCTTTTCATAAAGGTTGTGTCGGTTTTTGTCCCATTAGTACCATTATTAGCTGGCTGCCGACACTCGAGTATAATCTAAATATTTAATATCGTATATTATACTAAGGCATAGAAATACGTTTTTCCCAAATAATTTTTACATTCGTATTTAGTTTATTTATCATATCCTAATAATGCAAGTTTCATATTAAATATGGACAACAACAATGGCCTCATAACATGGGCCTAATCACATCGAATCGTTTACAATATCTGAATCCATCTAAATATTGTAATTAGCCCAACTCATATATATATATGCACGAAATATTCAAAGTTTTCATATATTCATAAAAGTTTGCCATTATCATATATAACAAGTAACGGACCAAAATGACAAATGTTACATAAGCACCCTTTCAAAAGTGCTCCTTCATTGCCACACACACCTATTGATAGTCATCACATTATCACATATTCTTCTTTGGTTCGTTATATGATTAAAAGTTTTCCTCGTGGTATGTCTTGTGGTCGGGATGGTTTACGTGCCCAACACCTTTTGGATTGTTTAAGTGGTGCCGCTGTAGCTATTTCTGATGAGTTAATCACTTCTATCACCCATGTGGTGAATCTTTTTCTTGATGGTAAATGTCCGAGGGGGTTGGGTGAGTATATTGCTAGTGCTCCTCTCACACCGTTGGTCAAGCTGGGAGGCGGTATCCGTCCTATAGCTGTGGGGACTGTTTGGAGGCGTTTGGTTTCCAAGGTTTGTGCTTCTATGATTGGCCATTCTTTGGATGGCTATTTAAATGATTTACAGTTTGGTGTTGGGGTATCTAGTGGTGGGGAGGCTATTCTTCATGCTGTGAATCGATTTATTGAGGAGCGTGGGACTGACTTGGGTTTCTCTATGTTGTTGGTTGATTTCAAAAATGCCTTCAATTTGGTGGATCGCGAGGTTATGCTACAGGAGTTTCGCCTTCATTGTCCTGCTATTTCTCGCTGGGTGGAATTGTTACTCCAACCCAGCAAGATTATATTATGGTGAACACATCTTATGGTCACACCAAGGCGTGCAACAAGGTGATCCACTTGGACCTTTGCTTTTTGCCTTAGTGTTACATCCCTTAGCATGCAAGATTAAAGATCCCTTTAGTCTTTCCTTTCAAGCTTGGTATCTAGACGATGGCACAGTTATTGGAGATACTTTGGTCGTTGGGAAGGTTTTAGAGCTTATTATGGTGGATGGACCTCGTTGTGGATTGCACCCGAATGTCGATAAAACTGAGATATTTTGGCGTAAGGAAGACCCCAGAAGCAGGCTTGCGGGTGTTTTCCCGCCTAATATTGCACGACCTTTGCATGGTGTTAAATTACTGGGTGAGCCTGCTAGTATGGATCGTGATTTTAGTAGCAAACTTGTTATGAAAAGGGTTGCTAAAACCATTGAGCTTATGGACGCCGTTGTTAAGCTTAATGACCCTCAGTGTGAGTTGTTGCTTCTTCGTGCCTGTACCAGTATCTCCAAGTTATATTTTGCTATGCACACATGTCCCCCCGGATCTTCGAATGTGCTCAGATTTCATTTGATGCGGCCCTCCGTTCTTCTCTAGAGCGCATTGTTACTTCTTCTGGATCTGGTTTTGGTGATTGGCAATGGAGGCTTGCCACATTACCCTTTGCCTTTGGTGGGCTTAGTGTTTATTCTGCAGGTGATGTCTTGAACTATGTTTTCCTCGCATCTAGACTCCTATCTGTTAACTTGCAAACTAAGCTGTTCCAACACTCGGGTGTTGGAACTTATGGACCTTCCTTTAATGATGTCGTGGGTACTTTTAATGCTAAAATGGAGATTGACCTTTTGGGTAGTTCGAGTGAGATCGCTGCCCCCAAACTAATGAAGAAATTGGCAGATATATATTTCACACGTGTCACCCAAACGGCTGAATCTACCTATTCTTTATCTACTCGGCAGATGGCGTTATGGAAAACTCAAATGGAGGACCATACTTCGGACTGGCTTAGGGTGGTTCCTATCTCTGGGTTAGGCCAGACTATGAATGCTAGGACCTACCGATGTGTACTATATTATCGACTTGGTATTCCTTTATTCTTTGTGCAGATGTCGTGCTCAGGTTGTTCGAGGGTCTTTATGGGGGACATTTATGGGGACCATGCTGTATCTTGTGCTGGTTTAATTGGTATTAAACATCGACATGACATAGTTCGCGACACCCTTGTTGACATATGCACTCGTTCGGGGATTTCAGTTCGTAAAGAAGTTGATATCGGACTTGGTGGAGAAAGAGACACACGCTTACGTCCTGCCGACATGTTGGTGTACTCGTGGGACAGGGGTCTTGATGTATGTGTTGATTTGACAGGCTCATCTCCTTTGACGCAAACTGGTATGATTGATTTTTTGCCTGGTCGTGCGGTAACTGAAGCTGCGCAACGTAAGCGTGTTAAGTTTGAGGCTCAGTGTACTGACATTGGATATGGTTTTCTCCCCTTCTCTTTCTCTTCCTTCGGATAACTTGAGAAGGATGCGGTAGCCTTACTGAAACGGATCCGAAAGTTCTCCGTGACTCAAGACATTGGGGCACGTGCTTCTACTCATATTTTTCATAGGATTAGCTTTGCTATAACTAGAGGTGTGGGAGCCCAGATATTATCGCGGCTCCCCACTAATTTCTTATAACTTTTATGAAAATTTAATAAAAGTGTTGTTTTTTTTTTAACTAATAATAATAATAATAATAATAATAATAATAATAACATCTCGGGTTCTACTAATTTTTGTAAATCCTATTAATTTCTATTAAGTGATCTTATAATAAAAAAATGATAATAATAATAACTAGTGTTATACCCGGCCGTTGGCCGGGGATAACAATCAGACATATACTTTAACGCGAGTCATTAATTTTAATATGTCAACCGTTACCATCGGGCAAGAAAAACGCATCGTTAAACAATACAACGTAAATCTTAAAACACAAAATTTTGGTGTTGCAACATTTCTTGGAAAATAAAAATAAGAATATAAAAACTTTGACGGTGAAAAAAAAAGACTAAAACTGTAGTACCATGAATCCTCGAAAATCAAACTTTAATGGTAAAAATATAAAAGTCTTAAAAAAAGGATTTAGCGGTTAAAGTGTGAAACATTAAAACATTACTACTCTAAAAGTAATAATATAAATCAAAATAAAAAATAAAAACACAAAGAAGACGACATCTACACAACACACTAACTAAGAAATGGAAAAAAAAAACCAAGCAGGCTAGCTGCTGAGCCAGCAGCCAGCCAAGCTGCTTCACTATTCACACCAAAAGTTTTTATATAGGTTATAATAAATATAATATAATATAATATAATATAATATAATATAATAGTTCTTAACTAATATTAATATTAATAAATAAATGGCTTACGAAAAACTTCTACCAACTCGATACAAACTTGTCATCCTTGTCATATCTAACCACTCTATATTTGACATCTGGAACCACTTCCACCTTACGTGCCATCTGTTAACCTCACCCCGTTCCATCTCATCCCGGACCACCGTGCCACCACCGCTCTCTCACGGCGGTCTTCTTCCACTAAAGTAGCAGAGCACAAACAGCCACCCCTTATCATCTTTTCTATAGATTAATAGTAAGTTAATCTAATTACTGTTATTTTTATGTTTTGATTTATTGTTTTCTGGGTTTTAAATTTTAGTTGAAAGTTTTCTTTAGGTAAGTAAAAGGACCCTTTTTTTTTGAAAATAAATATTGTTGGTTAAATTTAAAGGAAGATTAGAATTTTAGTTAAAAGTATACTTTTTTTGAAAAAAAGTAAATGGGTGGGAACCCTCTGGTCCGTCTTGGTACCCAAAGCCCCCCACCACATAAAACTCATCTTCACACATGAATCACAAGATATAGTTTCACCACTTGTGTTTGACAAGTTTTGAATATGTGACCTTTAGCCTTCGTCCGTGAGCTGATATGTTCACATGAACCATTGGTAAAATATATTCATGAGAGGCATCTAAAGATGATAATATATCTTTTAAAAGATTCTTAATTTAGTTATTTAAACATGAACAGGAAAAAGCTCGTTTGATTTGTTTGCTTGGTAAAAGAATTTGCTTTCACTAGGATTCTGGTCATAGGGGGATGTTTGGGTTAACTTGTTTTAAAGTTCTTTTTGTGTTTTTGTAAGCTTAAAAGCTTTTAAATGTTTTTGGATAAAAGGTTCTTTTTGTTAGCTTTTGAGGTTATTTATCTATTAAAAAGTAAGCTTAATAAGTACAATTTTTTTTAAATATATTTTTGGCTTATCAACAATGCTTAAGCAATGAGATTTTAAAAAATAAGCTTACTTAAAAATAAGCTTGAGCATTGATATGGTGACCAGGTGTCGGAAACTGTTAAGGGGATACCCTCCGGTTAGGTTGGGTACATATGACTCATACTCGGGTAAAGCAGAACAGGGAAAACCTCCTTCCTTTACCATTTATCCTTAACTTCTTTCCTTCTGAACAACAGTGGCGATAATGCAGTCTGTGAAATAACAAAAAAGAACAACTTTTGACATGCTTCAAAAGTTCATCTATGGAGAAGGATGATCTTTACAGAAAAAAAAACTGTTGTCTTTTTGTTAATCTAGTTAATGAATTTAATAATAATATGCTCATAAGTTTATTACCTGTTTTTTGGACTTCACCTTATATGGGCCACTATTCCCGCGGCGAAAGCTCACCGCTACACATGCTTAGACCAGATGGCTTTGGTCGAAGAAACTGGTGTAGTTTGGACCTCATACGTGTGTGGGTTATCCTCCCCTCGGTCTGCTTAACATTATCATACCATTCTATACTTCACTTTTAATGATAGTTTGTTTGCATTGACTCTTCAATTTCCTTTTTCTTATGTTGTTCGTGCATGTTTTATGTACAAAGTGGAGCAACACTTGACAAGTAATAATGTGTAATGTAAACCAAACGAGTTGCTTTGCTAATGAACATATGCATGCCAAAATAGAAAACAATTAATGGACCATGAGTTTAGAATACTAGTTTTTTTAACATGTAGGTCTCATGGGATCTGGTGACAAGAAGTCAGCTGCTAAGCATTCCAAACCCGCTTTAACTCAGGTTTTCCTACAATGTTACTGCCTAGTTTGTATAGCAATTTTTGTGTGTGTGTGTGTCTTACACAAGTTATTGTATGTATACCCCCTTGTCTTCAGGAAGCATATCCACCTTCATATGCCGATTGTTCAAGCTCAATGCAGGTGCATTATTTTAGCATTTGGTTACTAGATTTTGGATGTGAATATTGATGTAGGTTCTAATGGAGTTATACATCATTTTGTGTTAGGCCTATCATGGTGTTGGAGCTACTCCACCATTCTTTTCCTCAACTCCTCATCCATATATGTGGGGAGGCCAGGTCATTATTTGTAATTAAATCCCCGTTATATTTTAAGATTTGTGGATATACTGATGTATGCTTAATAACTTATCTCAGCATCCTATGATGCCACCATATGGGACACAAATTCCGTATCCTGGCCTATATTCTCTGCCAGGAGTTTATGCTCATCCTGGCATGCCTATGGTAATACTAACACCGTGACACATTTCCATATATATTTTAATCTGCTAAAAGATACTAGTAGCTCTTTCTGATATAACATTCAATTTCGCTTCTTTATTGTTATTATACTTGCAGACTCCAAGCATAACACCGTCATTTGCAGAAATGGAACCGAAGCCCCGTGATGGGAGGGACAAGGCTCTGAACAAAAAGTCCAAGAGTACTTTGGGAAATGCGAACGGCGTTGGTGTTAGGGGTGGAGATGTTGGGAAGACCGCATCAAGTTCAGGGAATGACGGTACCACCCAAAGGTTCACAGACCTAATACAGATTCTAGACTTCTTTTTAAATTTGATTACCACGTTATTCATGTTGTAGATAGTAGCATGCTAATACTCAAATTTGATCATTAACAGTGCTGAGAGTGAAAATGATGGTTCTACAGATGGTAATTCACATTTTGATGGGTTTTTTTTCCTTTAAACTTATCTCTGACTCTTGGTATAGAGTTAATTTTAGTATATTTATCTGCAGCCAATGCACCGAATGACTTTTCTGGGAACCCTTCAGTTTATATGCCTGCTAGCAATCTAAATACGGTGATAGACTTGTGGAATCCCTCTGCAGGAAGTTTAGTTTTAGAAACACAACCAAACCCATCTAGTGCTTCTCAGCTAATGGTTCCAACACCAATGATGCCTGATCAGTGGGCTCGGGTACCAATGAAATTAGACACATTTCTGCCAAAATATGGAATTTGAATAGACTGCAGAGTGATTAGTATATGTATTGTCCAGCAGGATGAGCGGGAACTGAAGAGACAGAGGAGGAAGCAATCTAATCGAGAGTCAGCTAGGAAATCAAGACTGCGCAAACAGGTAAGATATGCTTCTTGTTGATATGAATGACTAAAGTTTTAGAAGATGAAAAATTATTGCTTTTTTTCTTTTTCATATGCATTAGCATGCACACGAAAAATAATATTGGTTAGGCTATGTATATATGCATGAAATAAAGAATGCAGTTAAGGAACACGTATAAAATAATTTTATCTTCAATTTGTTACTATTGTTCGTAAGTAACAATAACAATGCGGACTTGGATCGCTGAAAGTTGTATGTTATAATGTATATAGGCCGAGTGTGAAGAGCTACATGCAAGAGTTCAGGTACTAAGTGATGAAAATAACTCGCTCAAAGATGAACTGCAGAGGCTTTTAGAGGGATGCAAGAAGCTTAAATCTGAAAACAATTCTATAAAGGTGCATGCCAACTCCTAACTTCATATACCTTGGTTAATATAATATCTTTTACCATGTCTGCTGGAATCGTGAAACAACTAGTACGTGGGTTATGATTTATCTCCAGCAGGTTAAATAATACAAATAACTAAAGACAGAACGAGTTAAACGGGTCAAAAGTCGTCCAAACTGTATTCTTGAATCCAACTTATTTGTAAAGTTATCTAGAAAAAGGGCCCATCCTGTATCAACCTGCACTATTCATACCCTCTTTTGCTACCGTTCTTTTTTGTTTTGGTTTGTGCAAAACATTGACAGTTTATGCTCCTTGAACAGGATAAGTTAAGCAATTCTAGTGAACCCGTAGCAGAGTCGAAACTTGATGGACATTTTCAATCTTGGGCAGATGAAGATATCAATTAAGATATAGTGATCAGGCTGTCTAGTTGCTAAAATTACAATTTTTAGGACACAAATCTTTTGGCCATATTCAGGAAAAAACTGACTGTAGGATTGATTTTTGGAACTCAGATATTGTGAACCTCACTTACCTCATGAGGCCATGAACCCCTTTTTTTTAGGGTAATGGTAATATTTTTATCAAAATTCAGAAGCTTAAGTGTCTTTTGACTGTGATATCTAGAGTTTAGCTTTATTGAAATGTTATTACCTTCAAAGTTAGCCATCATGGCAAGAGTCATGCTTTCTTTCATGTTGGGTGTTTGATGTGATCGACATTGGACTAACCAATGGGATGGTAACTAATAAAAGGGTTCAAACTTTAAACGCCTTGGACTCTTTTTAAAAGTAGCTTTTAAAGATTCACTGCCACCGTTAAGGCACTAGCCCCTTAGCCCGTGGCCCCATGGGTCTACCACATCATTCTCCATCTCATTTGTCTAAACTCCAACAGGTAAGCCGTCAAGTAAATTCTGATGGTAGTTTTAACTGGCTAATCGATCCAGGCCAAAGCTTAATGGGTCCAGATCTAAAGGTGCCAAGGGCAGGACCAATCTTACAAAGTTGGTGGCGGTCCCAAGCTTTTTGGGTCTAACCCTCATACTTTGGTCCTATATGTTTGCATCACTAGCATGTTTAGTTAAGAAAGGGGGCAGTTAATGTTGGATTATTACAACTAGCAACATGCTTTTTGTCTAGCGATATCCAAGTCGCCCATGAACCTGGTAGTATTTAGGTTCACGTCTAATGGAGAGATAAGTGTATAAATTTACATTATGAGGGATATGTGCAGCTGCATTTGAGAACTTGTAGATCATGAAGTTTTCTGAAAGGAAAACCAACTTGTAGGATTTTTTTTCTATAAGAAATGCATACGTTTTTTTTTCTTTTTCGTCGCTAGAATCCTTAACTTACGATGTTATATTTACAACTCGGGATTAAAAACTGCACACATTTTTTCTTCCGGTTGGCAAAATGAACCGGTAAATAATTCAAGCGAGATGAGTAACACATCAAAACATGACTAGTTAACACGCATTAGTTTGTCGACTTAGTTCTCGTCTTTCACCATAAGTATAAACTGCATACAGCCTGATCTATATCTCGTCATACTTTTCCTTGCAAATATGTACTTTTGTTTTTCATCTACAACAAACAGTACAGCACCACAATATGACTATCCCTTAATTCCCAAGTTAGAGTTTATTTTTCACAATATACCACAAAGAAAATTATAAACCTACCATATAGTATCCCACTATTATTTTTCGTAACTTTTTTCTTAATTAAACTAACTCATAATTATGTGCTAAAACCTCCATGCTGACGTGGCTACAAGTGGCCTATCATGCCAACAAAGCACCATCTCAGCTTGCCGTTTGACCACATGGAACCCCCTGACTTGGACCCTTCTCAGTAAACACTCAGCTTGAAAGTCAGCAAATTGACTCATTCCAACGGCTTTCATTCCGGCCCTCCCAAACACCTCCCTCCACGATGGCACTTGTCTGCCGGAAGCCTCAACCATCGCCGTTATCTTCGGGAGCAATACAAACGTCTCGATCTTCCTCATCCAATCACCGCCTCCGCCACCAACGTTTGCCGCTTCTAGTGATTCCAATAATGTTGAATAAAATTCCAGACCGTCTATGACTGTCTGGCGGAAAAACGATGGTTCTCCTCCCATCACACCTTCCCCGTCGACACAAATAACGACATGTGGTGATATTCGCCGCATGTCGTTTATAAAGCCTGCGCCGATACGATGGAAGACTGTTGATGACAGGAGAACCGCTGTTTTCTCCCCATCCATAAATTTTATGGATTTAAACAATAAGTACTCGAAAGTACGAAAAGATACAAACTCAATATCGAATCGTAGTTTCAAACCTCTAGCAAATTGCCACAGGTTATCTCTAATTAATTTTGATTCTATTTCGTATTCTTCTGGAACGATAGCAGTTATTCTAACCGCGGGTGAATGAACCTTTCTTGCCTCAGCTTTTTCCGCGATCTCTTTTAAAAAAGATGCCCAATGACCACCTAACCCAATATCAAAATCGATAACGTGGACAATCATCGCACCTTCCACGGCTTCGAGCATAGCTTGGTTGGCCGTGAAGTCCGAGAACATCGGAATAGGAGAAATGTTTGAAAACGTTTTGTAGGCTTTAATTGCTTGTACTACGTCAGATGAGGAAGAGGACTGGGTCATTCTAGTTGGCCCGGTTAGTAGACTTTGAAGTGCTTCTTTAAAATAAAAAGCGGCTCGTTGAAGTGCTTTACCTGTTGGGGAGCGCAACCTTTGATTGAGCCGCGCCAGTATCACTTGAGCTAGCTGGATAGACCGAGTTTCAAAACACTCGGCTATCCTAATTAGCTCATCAACGTAATCAAACCCGTTCCCATTATTGTTAGTGTTATTATTATTGTTTTCCTCTTCATCCTGGCTCATGAAATCTAGCGCGTTAAGATTTGGATTTAAATTCTCAAAATCCGTATGAAAGAACATAGTTGTCGCCGGCTCACTCGTTTCAGAGTGAATCGGCGGCAACTCAGGAAGATCAAGTGGATAAGTGGATTTAGTAGAATCATCATGAAGACCTAATTCTCTCATTAGAGAATCCCATTCTTCGAATTGATGATCATCTGATGACGAAAACACAATAGTACTAGGATGATCACTTGTGTTATTAAACTCGGATGCGTTGCCCGTATTCGGGCTAGGTGGACTACGTCGTAAGTCTAGTACCGACTTTGGCTCGTATCGATTACAAACAACACCGTTACCACCACCACCCGTAACTTGGACCACTTGGTGTTTGATATTGTTAGTAGAGTTAAGATTGTTTTGGGATGAAGCAAAGGGCAATTTCATTCCTCAAATGCAACACAGGGTTATTATGTAGAATAAAACTTGTATATATCACTTCTTTTATATTTCAAAGGGTGTGGGTGTGTTATGTGTTTACGGGTAAAGGGGGTTTTGTAAGGTAATGAATATGAGGTTTTGTAACCGGTGAAAGTGGTGGTGGTGGGGTATGGACGGCCGTGTTAATGGACAATGAATTGACAACACAAAGATAGATTTAGAAGGAGAGTCCACAAAGATTGATTGAACCATATCAAAGAATTGAAGCTTCTTCCTCAAGTTCTTCATAAAAAATAAACTACTTTTGCATGTAAGTGATGTTTTTTAATCAAAAGTTAAACTTAGTTTACAACTTTTAAGATACATGGTACAAGCTTTCAAAACAACATCCTTTTTTGTGATTGAAATTTGTAGCCTGGAAAGATTCTTTTGGTTTGCTTCTTTTCTTTTTAGAGGTAAGTGGGTTGACCTCCCATCCATACCTTTTGAGCTCAAACGTGAAGTTTCATTGTTGCATGTATATATTGTTTTTAAATGGAATGATATCGTTAAACGTGTTTAAACAAGACTAACATTATATTATTGTTGTGGTTATTCACTTATTCGGTATAATATTTACATAATAAGTATTACATAATGCATGACTTAACTCTCAAGAGGAATATCCATGAAAATGGCAAAATCCATTTTTAGGTACTTTCTTCGTCATTGTGGTATATGAACATTTTGATCCGGCCTTTTATTTATCTATTTTATGATACTATATACTAGAATATCATACTTACAATGTATGGTGAATTGAATTTAGAAATTTCAATTTGCAGAAGGAAATCTTTATTTTTAACAAGTAACACATCGGAGGCTTTGAGGATGATGGCATCTGATTTCGTCAATCTTCGGATTTAAGTATTGGCCGTTGATATATGGTGGTGATATAAGATAGGAAGATATGTTATTATGAACGAGTCATATGCTCGCGCAATGCGGCGACGGTGGCGACAATATTATGGTGGTGGTGATGGTAAAAGTAATTGATGTTAAAAGAGGTAGTGTAGTTATCTTAAGGATTTATGTTATACTCGTAAATTATTTCATTATGTATATTAGGTGGAGATATTTAAATTAATGAATAAAGGAGAGATGTATTTTGGGGATGTAAAATGTGGAGATACATGGTAATTTTATGCCAGAATAGTTAGATTTTTTTTATTAGTGGTTCGTTTTTACTATGTATATTGAATTTTCATAATAACAAGTAGGCCTTGTTTAGTTGTATATATAGAACATCTTTTATTTTCTACAAAATTAGAGGAAAAAGTGAAATGAAAATTTTTAAAAAATACTCTATACTATTAAACGCAATCTTAAAAGTTGTTTTTGTTTTGTTTTTTTTTGAAGAACGGTCGATGGTAAGTACTAAGCACTTGCTGGGTACTCTTGGGAGTTTCATGAAGTCTGATCAGGACTGAAAAAGTCGTATTTTTTCAAAAAGAAATGTGAAGAAGCATTATCAAGTGCTTCAAAATAGATAGATTTTGTAAATATGAAGAAGCATTCAAATAGTTAGCGGAATCTAACAATATATATATTCCGATATGTATTCCATCATTGTCAAGAAAACACAGTGCTAGATTCTATCTTTATGTGGGCAAAAATTTTATAATGATCAATACATGATTTTTCTGATTACCATTTATAGGCAAATTGTTAAAATGTTAATCCTGAAGAAAGCGACAAGCCATATATATATATATATAGTCGATAAAAGGCCGAATTAATTGTGAGGGCACAAAATAATTATACAAGTGTGGTACGTATCCTATATAGAAGATAGAAGAATATATACGTGAGATGATGACATCAAGAACTTAGGAGTTAAGGTTTCAAAATACACGAGATGCACACAAGGCCTAAATTTAAAGTTAGTGTGAGGTGGATGAAAAGACGAAACAAGTAGAGACTTGTAGCTTACAAAAGGTGAAAATAGAGAGAGTTGTGAGATTCTTTCTTGATTTAAATCATTCATTTCTCGATGGAGCTAGAGAAAGACATGTCAAATACACACACAAATCATGCCATCAAGGCAAAACACTATGAAAATAAAGAGTAAAGGAGATTTTAGGCCATTTTCAATTAGTACCAAAATGATAATATTATAGTGTAATATACAACTTTATAAAATTATATATGATATATTATATTTTGATATATATGATTAGTGGTGGAGCCAGAACATGACATTAGAGGAGACCAGTTGTTTGATTGGGAGAGACTGATTGAAGAAAACAATGTTTAGCTTTGTAAGTGTACGAAGTTTGTACTTTTCTGTATCAAAAGCTCATCCCGTGAATTTTATGGTAAATGTACAACTATTTGATGCACCTTAACGAAAACCCATAAACAGCACCCTAAAAATATATATACGATTTATCATGATTATGTGAAATTTATTATTAATGGCAATATAGTTTTGGACGAGTAGTTTACTGAAAAGGAAAGGGTTTTTTTTCTTTATCTTCTATTGGGACAAGTAACCATACAACATTTATGTGGCCATAGATGATAAATTGGTTTTGCTTTTGGAAAAAAAAAAAGATATCTACCTTGTTTTCAATCCGGTCGATTTCGACGTATGTTGATTTTAGGCATTTATTCTGTATTTGCTTGTAATGGCGTGTTAAAATGATAGAAGTTGTCACAAACATTAAAATCATTAAAAGGTTCTATAAACAAATCAAATATTATTTGACCCGTTTTATTATAGTACCATTTTATTTATACGAGTACCATTTTAGAATCTATTTCAAATGGAAAACATACTAGTATATATATACAATCGAATGTTATATATATGTTATTAACTTTCTAAATTATATTGTACATAACAAATCGAATTTTCAAACACAATTATTAGTAACAAAAAGCTGATTAAAAGACACACACTAGTGTGACAATAAGGTTCCCCTGACCAATAATAAGATGTGTTTTGTTGGAAGATGCCTTGAAGTTTTATAAGCTCTTAAACGAAGGAAAGAAAATGTGGGTTTTTAGAGCCATGATTACCCTTTTTGTTTAAATAATAATCACTAAATCATGGAAATTTTCATGAAAAAATAAGTCATTATTATGTCTCCCTTCAAAAAAGAGAGCATATTTAAGCATATTTCATTAGGGATTAATTACATAAGGAGATGATCGCACATAATTCTTGTGATATATAAAACTATACGCATCTTTAATTGTCGGTATAGATGTGGGGTGCGTATATATCTTTGTGTATAATAAAAAGTTTTGTGTAAAGATCATTATCCATTATTAAGTAACAACATAGATCATTAAATATATATTGAATTATTGATCAAGTAAAGTAATATACATGTAATTAACAGTTATTTTTATTTATTAAGTGAAAAAAGAAACATTTATAACTGACTTAATGTATCAACTATCTTTGATCAAACCCATTAATTCAAAAGTATAGAAGCCCTTAGTTTTCTAAAATATGATAAAAGACAAATTATATTAATCTGCATGTGTCACTAGTTTTCTAACATACATATATTCGATATGCTTACATATTCCATATGCTTAGTTAACTGGAAATTGCTAACCTAGTCAAGAATCTAGTGTATTTAGTACGTTATAAAGATTAATTGCCACTCTTGATTACTTGGTTATTTATGGAATTATGCGGTAATCATTGAGATAGTTCACATGCATAAGTTTGTGGATCAGTAGATGGCTTAATCTAAAGAATTTTATTCCAAGCATAAAACTCTAATCCGCCAACACTTTCAAGGCTCTATCATCACATGTTTGAGTCATGGAAAAAAAATTTAATGAGTTTTCAAGAAAGTAACAAAATTTTAGTTAATGTTCCAAAATTATTGTATTCATTACACTGTGTCAGTGTGTCACCAAAAATAAATACGATGTTTATTATCTAAAAAATTTTGATTGGTGAATTGTATATGTAGTTAATTATTTGAGAAGAAAAAAAAAGCAAAAGTAGAGTAGAAATTTGGAACGGATCATGTAAGAATATTGTGGAAAAGCAATTAAGCAAACCATTTATTTGTCTAAAAGTAGCAAATGCATATACTTTTTGATCAGGTAAATTTAGCTTAAGCCCAACTACTGTACCTACTTTTCGATCAGGTAAATTAGCCCAAGCCCAACTACGGCACATACTTTTATATAGTAGCCCAGGTAGATTAGCTCTAGCCCAACTTAAAGAAGGAATACACGATTAAAAATTTGAAAGTAACAGGGATGGATAATGGCACCAATTCTGTCAATAACATCAAAAACCTCCTTTTTAGTCCTTCTCGAGTTAGCAAGATTTTGTCATTCATTCTCGAAATTCAAGTCATATTATGATTAAAAATCGATATATATACTATAATATAAAGGGAAAATTATCTTTGTAGTTAAATGCAGGGATAGTATATGTAGCTCCCACACGAAAACTTTAAATGAGGAATGTATTTTGTACAATTTCACAAACTCCGATATCGATAACAAAAAAAATTGTGCGGAACAATAGCTAGCTGAATTGAACCATGGGTAACGTTTTACTTAGAAAATAGTAGCTATAGCTGATGTTGACTGCAACTATGTTAACCCATACTATAAAAGTATAGAGTTGAATAAATTATAAAATTCTAAGTTTTGTGATATAAAACACAAAATAACAAATTATTATAATTAAATAACCAAAACAATATTCACGATTTAATATTCACTTTGGTAATAATGAGAACCAAAACAATGCCCATAAACACTTCACAATATTTATTCTCATATTTTGATAAATAACTTCATGCATACACTTCTAAAAACAATGCCCGAATAAAACACACAGCAAAATGTTAAATTTCACAGATAACCATTTGCATACATGTAAAGCGAGAAGAATACAACCAAAGATCCAAATCGCCGATCCAGGATATCACGTACCCGTGATCCAACACCTACTTACGCACCCATTTTTCATACACTTGTTCAAAACCCAATGCCACGTTACACTAAACTCACTCTTTTTAATCCCTTCATCACATCCCATACAAACAAACTCAACAAAAACTTGAAAAAATGAGAACAAAGTCTTTTTCAATTTGTTTTGTACTCTTTCTAGTGCCACTTTTTCTCGACTTTCCCCATGTAACAACGGCTGTACGCATTGGTGGTGGTGAGCAACAGGTACCGGTGAGGGACGGGCCAGCGGTTAGGAAAGACGAGAGGACGAGTTTGGTGTCGAATGAGTTTGGCGAAATCTCGGCTGTTAAGATCAGTGATAGCAAAAATGGGTTTTATTACCTCCATTTTATTACCATGAACCCTCGCTCTCTTTTTTTGCCTACTTATCTTCACTCGGAAATGCTTTTTTATGTCGACTCAGGTATAAATTGTGTCATAACTAGCTAGCTAGCTAGTTGAATGAAAAGTACTCCTTCCGTCCCATTTTAAATGTCATATTTTGACTTTTTAAGTCTTTTTCTTTCAAATTTGACCGCAAATATTTTAGATTGTGTTATATAACACTTGATATACAATATATGAATGAATTGTGTTTTTAACGTACTTTTCAATGATATAAATTTCATCAACTAGAATGTAATATAAACAAATATATTCAAGATCAAAGTTAAAATAAAAAGACTTTAAAAGTCAAAATAGAATATGTGTGAAGTTTAAGCCAAGTGTTTTTGTAACTCAAAGAAAAGTAATACTACGTTTTCTACTTTATTGAGACTTCTATATTTTACTGGATTGATCGAATTATTCGACATATGATTAGGCAATGGAACCTTGAGTTGGATGAATGCGGAAAAAGGCGATAAGCTCCAACAATTACCATTGCAGAGAGGAGTCATTCACAGACTTGAATCTGAAACTATTTTCTACATACAAAACAATGCACAGTCTACTGATCAGTCTGAATACGTCTATGGCTACGAGACCCAAATACTTCGGATTTATGCCATTTTCCCCAGTTCAGAGACCGAGTTACAAGTATGACCAATAACGCCTTATAAACACGTACACATGTATAGTTACCACACACGTCCACGTGATACTACTTTTTTGTGTGACCGGAGGTCCTTCTGTAAGCAGTCTCTCTACCCTGGGTAGAGTTAAGACTGTCTACATCACACTTAGGTTGGGATTGGGTACAGTAGTTGTAATAATAATAATTAGTTTTGGACATATTGCAGACAAAACAACAATTTTCGGAACCATACACTGGCGTTCATGATTTGCTACTTGGGTTTGATGACAATGTTCTTCAAGCAACCTTCGGCGTACGTAAACACTTCTCTCTATTGATCTCTCTAATAATCAAAATATATATCTTTCGTACTATATATTAAACCAAAAACATGGAAATGATGTTATCGATTTCCAGGTTCCCCGGGGAGTGATAGAAGAGCTAAGAGGGGCAGAAAGGCAGCCATTGATTGTGGATGGACAGCCTGCCGCAGATGCTTCAATGTGGGGTGCTATAGGACCTTGGGCTAACAGAGCCTTTTTGGGGATCAAGAACAACGACCTCTTCAACATACAAAACAAAAACAAGGCCTACGATATATTTAAAGAAGATCGCGATATTGAAACATATTTTGGATGGAGTGTAACCGTAACCAGGAAAGAATTGGAGGCGTTAAAACATACTGATTTTGGTGTGTCTATAGTGAATCTATCCACGGTCAGTTATCCAAAACTTTTTATATGCATGTCACAAGTATTTTTAAACTTTTATTCTATACATTGGTTTAAATTTTTATATGATGTTATATATTTATGATATATATAGGGGTCGATGATGGGACCACACTGGAACGCGGGAACTGATGAGGTAGCGATTGTGTTGAATGGACAAGGAATGGTTGAAGTGGTTTGTCCTGGAGTTGCGACCGAAACTGCAGAGTGCCAAAACTCGAGGTTTAGAGTTGAGGAAGGAGATGTGTTTGTGGTGCCAAGTTCGCATCCAATGGCTCAAAATATCCTTCAATAATGACTATTTTGTTTTCTTGGGGTTCAAGAAGACTTTAAAGGACGACATGCCACAAACTATAAAAGGAAAGTTGTCGATTCTACAAGGGCTGGATAAAACTGTGTTGGAGAAGTCCTTTAATGTTAGAAACACGACATTGGATTGGGTTTTTTCAGATAAAAAAGAGAGTTATATTTATGAATGCATTTCGTGTGCTGAAGAAGCAGCAGCCGGTCAAGGATGGCCTCAAGAAGGAGGTCAAGCAGGGCGTCAAGATTGGCCACAAGAGAGGCCAGCAGCCGGTCCAGGAGGCGGGTCGAAAGAAGGGCAAGGAGGTGGTCAAGGCGGGTGGCAAGAGGAACAAGGACGTGGTTATAGTCCAGAAGAGTACTCGCAAGAGGGACAAGGACCAGGCGGTCCTGAAGGGTGGCAATGGGGGCCAGGGGGGGCCAATGTACCTAAAAAGGCCGACGCTTAAGGTGGCCTAGCAACGTTGTAGATGACAGAAGCGACAACATCCATGATTATGAAGTTCAGTGAAGAGAAATATAGACAATTTGTGGATGTGCAATAAAAAGAAAGATGTGTTTAGTTTTATGCATCTAATGAACTTCGTTCATTGAATAACGAAAACATTTGCTGGCTTAGTAAAAATCCTAAATTGATCAGAGTTTCATTATAGTTGCATATATATGCTGTTTATTAGAGCATCCTTATTCCTTGGTTCATATCATCATCCAAAACAGGTTGTTACATTAAAACCACTACACGCAAAAAATAAAAAATGAAAATAAGAATAAAATGCCGCCGCTCATCAGTTTGTAGTCGCCATAAACCTTTCACAACATGTCATCACTATGAAGTCATCGCCAACTAGGTAGTGGTTGACCGATCTTCAATGTTGCTTGAAACACCTTGGTCCCAATGATGGCGGACGAGATTGACTAGCTAGGTAGTGATTGACGCCGGATTCCAGACATCGTTGGTCTTTCACGACGTCGTTGGCATTACACATGGTCTTACTTGTGTTTGTTTTAGAAAGAACTAAATAATAAGGAAACTCATTACTAAAACGAATAAGCAGGGAAACCTAAATGATCAGATCAAATGTGACTGAGACTTATTGGGAAGACATAATGTCCTTACTATAGCCCATTACAAGACAATAAAAAGGACATAGTTAAATATTTGACTTTTTTTTATGGAAAATGCGAGATGAAGCCCTTAGTGCTCACTTATCGTGCTTAAAAAAGTTGTACCTTTTCATATCAAAAGTCCACCCCTGAATTTTATGTTAAAGTGTACAAGTATTTAATGCACCTTACGAAAGTCCGTACAGCTTCGTGTAACAAAACTTTTCTTTTTTAATCACACATATGGCAAAGACAATGTCCTTACAATAGGTTTTTAATTTTTTATTTACTTTTAACTAGTCAAAGATAAAAAAGAAAATTTCTTTCATATTGACCCTCGTCCCCTGTATAGCCTTTTTGAGAAATTTCAAGACTGTGCCATCTTTAAAGTATGGTAATATACTATATGTATATGTATGTTTTGTAATTGTCATGGCCCATATGGGCAATGAGTCCTTCTTTTATATTGTAATTGTAATGTTTTGTATTATGTCCGACTTCTTGCCGGAGCATTATTTATATAATATCAAAGCTGTTCCAAAAAAAAACTATATGTATATGTATGCTGCTTTTGCCTTTTTTTATGTCCATTCCAAATCTATGCATATCACTAATCACTAAAATTAAACCTATACGGAGTAATAAAATTTCTCTTATCCACCCGTTTGCTTAAGTCGCCCATGTTTACACACTCTACACATTCATCCATTTTACACACACTTAAAACTCCTAGACTGTCACATGGCGCAAGTCCTCTACTGTGCAAGGCAGCTCTCCAAGTTTTTTGATAGACTTCCCACATATTTACGTGACGCCACCTGGCGAAAGTCCCCCTCCCTAAGCTGCCTCACTCTAGATTGTCTAAATGGGTTGGTTTTGAGTTAAGGGCCACTATTATGTTTCACCTCCAGTCATTCGCCTTAGGGATGATAGCCACGATCCTGTTCAGGCTAAGGCTCTTTTAGAGGTGATGGTCCCGCCTCTTTTAACTGCTGAAGCTTTCAGAAGAAATACTTATGAGTTTGCGTCCCTTTATCATGTGGCCGCTTTCAATGCTGCTGTGAGTGGTACTTTGCTTACCAATAGATTCTTTGTTGAGTTTGATCGACTATTTAGTGAACCTGAGGCTATGACCAATAAGAAGGCTGAAGCAGAAAAAAAAGTTCTTGGGGTGCCAAAATGAGCTAAATTCTAAAGATGTTGCTTTGCTTCATAAGCAAAAGAAGCTTGATGAAGCCAAGTATTTACTTTAAAAGAGATAGAAGCGCTAAAGATCTATCTTTGCATAATGATCTTGAGAGTTTTATCAAACAAAAAAATGAAGCAGAAAGGAAAGCTTTACACTGCATTCTCGAGTTTAAAATAGCAGAATAAAAAAGGAAATATTGGATAAGATAAGAAAAGAAAAGAAATTATATACATGAAATGCATTCTTTAGTTGGAAAAAAAATAAAAGAAAAAAATATGCAGAAAGGAAAACTTTTTATTTCTTTTCCTTTCTTTTTGTTTTCTATAAGAAAAGGAAAGAAAAAAGAAAAAGAAAATATACAACCTTACAATTATGTCTTTTTTAATTTTTGAATTGTAAGCTCTTACAAAGGTAAATTATTAATTTTTTAAAAGTTATACAATTTTCCTTCCAAATCATCCCATATTTAGGAGAAAAACTTTGGATCTAAAAATATTAATCATCTCTTTTCCTTTCTCTTAATGAAAAAAAAAAACTTTATAATGCCTTTTTGTTTTTATTTCTTTCGGCTTATTTTCCTTTCCATTATAAATACAAATCAAGAATGCAGTATTAAAGTTGCAAGACCATTTATATTATAAAAATGTTGCTTTGGATAATAAACAAAAAAAGGTTGATGAAGAAAAGTCTTCTCATTAAAAAGAGATAACGAGGCTTAGAGATCAAGCTCAAGGGTTAGAGAGTCGGCTGACTCTTACTATTAAGCGGGGGAGAGTTTTGATAGATTCCTTTCCGGAGCTATTTAGGAGGTTGTTAGACCACCCAGACGTGAAAAAAGTCTTCTCTGATTTTTACACTACTGTAATTGGTCGGCTTGTTGCTAGTTGGGAGCTACAAGATCTTTTTAAGAATCATGAATTTAAAAATAAGAATAACGGAAAGGTTGATATAAAGGTTGGTATCCTTGAGCTCACCCATACTCTTTGGAAGACTACTTAATTTATATTTATTACAATTTTTAGCCATCAACTTGAGACAATTTTTTTTTTAATTTTTCATCATTTAATTAATTAAAATATTTCAACAAATAAACTATTGTCTAAAAAAAGTATTTCAAAAGATGAAATACAATATATGTGTTCAATGTTCTAGAAGTATATTCTTTTAAATTTGTTTTACTTACATTTTTTACATTTAAATTTATATATTTAATAATTTATCTTATCTTTAAAATGTTATAAACAATCTGTGTCAGTTGATTAGGATAATGCTACATTTTCCTTTTTCTTTTTTCTTTCTAATTTTTAATTTATTTTATATCAAATAAAAATACTTTTTACAATAATATAGATATTAACAAAATAGAAAAAAAAACATAAATACAAGCCCATATGAGTAGATTTTTTACGCAGCTGATGAGCTATTTTTAAAGCAAATTATATAGTTTCATGTGAATGTGTGTATACAACCAGTAACATATCTACAATTGTGATTTAATTAATATTAAAATATAATAATTCTATTATTATCTTAAGTATATTCTGGTAAAGAAACTTTAGATAATACTATAAGCTTACATTTATCAACTCCTAAAAAAAAGCTACCACCAAACAATCTTTTTTTATATTACGATTTATATCTTTTTTCAGTTTGTCAAACTTAAAATTCAGCATCCACACTTACACAAACTTATTAACAATATGAACAATAATTCAAGAAATCTTAATTGGAAACAAAAACCCAAAAATCAAAAAATTAATTAGCATATGGCAGATGTAACAGAAAGTAACCCATAAAATGGTTCATCATTATATGAAGTCTCAATTAATTATATGATAAAAAACGGAACATTGAAAGATACACATCTAAATTATTTCACTATTAAATAAAAAATACATTATCGTAATGTTTGTCTGTAACATACATTGACATGGACGACTCAACTTATATTTGTAAATCATGTCATAAGCTCAGTGTCCAGTGTTGGACACGGGTCTAAAATCTAATTAAACCTATACGAAGTAATAAAATTTCTCTTATCCACCCGTTTGCTTTTCTTCATAGATTCTTTCAGTTACATAAAATTTTAAAGTCTAAAAAGATTTAAACTAACGATTATGATTCATTAAGCTGACAGATTCCACGGTAGGCAACAACGTTTGAATACTGTGCGGCATGCTTAATTCATTTTTTTAACCCAAAAGTACTTAAACATGTCCAAAATAAGAAGCGAGATGACCTCTTAACCTCTTACTAGTACTAGCATGATATCCGCACAATGCGACGGTAGTCATGGCGGCGACGGTGTGGCGGTGGGGGCGACTATTGGTGGTAGCGGTGGCGTCGAGTAATTTAGATAATTGATGTAAAAGTAATTGATGTAATGAGTTAATGGAGATATTTTAAAAGATAAAGAAATGATAGTGTAATTTAATCATTAAAAACATTTTAGATAATTACTCTCTTGTAACTTTCAACATGAGAGGTGTTTTTTTTATAATATAGTATAGATAAGTTAAATGATTTGTAACAAACAGAAAAACAAAATTAGCATACACTAAAACAAAATTCAATACTTACATAGTTACATGCATGATTTATTGTTCAAAGAAAAACTGAGAATGCAGACGGTAATCAAATGGGAACAACTTCAATTTACGGACTACGGAGTATTGTGTTCTTTTAAGTGTTATAATAGCAATTTTGAATTTATTTCATAAAGGTTTTTTTGTTAAGAATCAAGTTTATATTTGTTTCCCCTACCCCTTGATGGTGGCTACATAGCCTTCTAGGCAAAGCAACGGGCCAAGGCTTGGCATTTGACCAAATTTTTGGTCCATGATATGTATTTGGGATCTAATCTATTTTTAAAATAGGCATGTGATACTCGACCGTCAGGTATGATTACTTGTCTCTTACTCTCTACTATTTTTTCCCGTTTGACCGAAGTCCTTATGGAAGCAGTCTTTTTATCTTTAGGTACAAGCTAGACTGTCTATATCTTACCTCCCTATACTCTGTTTTAACAGGGATTAGATCTCGTTGTTGTTGATGATGATGATGATGATGATGACGACGTATATGGGATCTAGTTTTGTATAAGTTTACATCTTATATTTTTAGTCCAATTCATACGGCAACTTATATTTGAAGATGTGATAAAAGTTAGCTTGTAAATGATATGTTGTATAATGGATTTCTCCATTAAATCTCTTCTCAAAATCTAATTTTGCACCATACATATATGTCATACAGCAAGATCATTTTGAAGACTATAAATTGTTCCTACATAGTTCCAAATTAAAGACGATAGTGGCGCGATTGTATTATGAAGGCCTTGATCGATCCGGGTCATAGATTGTGGCAAGATCCTTTTGTAGACTATAATATAATGTGGCCAGTTTGTGTTACGAACAACATGAATGATGACATATCCCTCCTGCGGTACGAAGAGGGAACAGTAGCACAGTACAATACGAAGATCTCTGTAACGAAGGATTGCGCTGAAGATGAAAAAGATAAGAATTGTTCCCTATAAAATCGGAATTTGTTTTATCAAATTGGGCCGGCAAATATGGATATTAGATTCCTGGCCCTTTATCAAAAAACCCTAAATCTCGGCTTCCTCTCCAAGTCAAGCCTCCCTTATAAAAAGGGAGGCGTAAGACATATTAAGGGGATCCTCCTCCTCTGAAAAAATATACACGCATACAACACTCATCAATTCAGCATAGCCGGTCTATCCCCCATACCGTAACATACGATCGAACAAGATCAAACCCTAATCATTGGCACAATCTCAATTGGCCACATATCAATCGTATTCGATTGGCGTAAAGAGACACGAACTCTACCTTCGGGGAATCGCCAACAAATAACCAAAAACACCCATCATCCCCTTTTCTAAACCTAATTCGGTTTGGTGTACAATCATTTGGCGCCATCCGTGGGACCAAACTCAAAATCAAAAACCCGCGACAAAATTTTTGTGCACTTACACCGCAAAGAATGGTGAAGAAAAACAAAAACAGACCTCTGAAAAACAGGAGGCCTGCTATGACGATCAATTGAATGACAACCAATCACTCAGATCCTACTAGGGTTAAACCAGAAGGTTTTTATTTCCCTCCTTTGGGGGAAAATAAGCCTTCCAATGACCCCCTCATTATCCAAGCCACGATATTTAATATCGAGGTACGACGAGTCTACGTAGATAGCGGAAGCGAATGCGATGTCATCTTCGAACATTGCTTCCTCAAATTACCAAATGCCCTACGAGCTCAAAAATCGGATTCCCGGGGTCCCTTAGTTGGCTTTTCGGGAGAGCATGCATGGCCGCTGGGAGAAATTGACCTAGACATCACTATCAGTGATGGAATACATGAGAGGACTGAAACCTTAGACCTCTCGATAGTACGATCTCCTTCACCTTATAACATTCTTTTGGGAAGAGCTGCGATGCAGCGGATGGAGATAGTACCCTCAGTGATCCATAGGCTCGTCAAGTTTCGATCCGAAACAGGGGTAGGCTCGATCTGCTCATCCTATGAGCCAACGAAACAAATCAACGATGTGAAGAGAATAGAAGACGGAAGTTCCTCCGCTCCGAAGGAACCGCAGGGAGAAGAGGATACAACGTAGATCGTGGTCAACCCAGACTTTCCAGACCAGACGGTCTCTGTAGGTATCCACCTCTCAGACGAGTGTAAATATAAGCTCCGGAAGCTACTACAGTCAAACATGGATATTTTCGCATGGGAGTACAAAGATATGATTGGGGTCCCTAGGATCCTCACACTGGAAGGAAAACCCTTCGTGACGGAACACCGTTTGAATGAACGAAAACATGTAGAGTCGGTTCACCAGAAAAAACGTAGCCTCTCCGCTGATAGAGACGAGGCTGCTAGGAAAGAAGTAGAGGAACTACTGAAAGCCGGGATAATAAGAGAATCTGCCTACCCGATTTGGATCGCTAACCCGGTGATGGTAAAGAAAGGAGATGGGGGGTGGCGGATGTGTGTCGACTTCACAAATATAAATAAGGCATGTCCAAAAGACTGCTACCCCCTACCTGAGATTGATTGGAAGGTGGAATCGCTAACGGAACACAAACTGAAGTATTTCTTAGACGCGTACAAAGGGTACCATCAAATACAGATGGCGGAAGAGGACGAAGATAAGACAGCATTTTACACAAGCAACGGAACTTACTGCTACCGGAAAATGCCGTTCGGCCTGAAGAACGCGGGGGCTACGTACCAAAGGTTGATTGACAAGTCGTTCGCCACGCAAATAGGAAGAAACCTGGAGGCATATGTCGATGACATGGTCATCAAAAGCAGAGACGAAGAAGGCCTCATAGAAGACATTCGAGAAACCTTCGGAAATCTCCGAAGAATAAACATGAAGCTCAATCCTAAAAAATGCTCCTTTGGTGTAGAAGAAGGAAAATTCTTGGGATATTATATCAGCAATAAAGGTATACATGCGAATCCCTCTAAGGTGAACAAGTTGAAACAAATCTCAGCACCAAAGACGATCAAGGAAGCCCAAAGCTTGAATGGAAAACTTCTCGCGCTAAGCCGTTTTCTTTCTCGAGGAGCTGACGAACAGCTCCCCTACTTCAAAATATTGAAAGGCTGCGTCAAGAATAAGGATTTTGCATGGACGGATGAAGCGAATAAAGCTCTGGAGCAAATAAAGGAATACATCGCAGACCTACCTACGCTAACAACCCCAAAACCAAAAGAAACGCTTTTCGTATATCTCGCAGCTTCGCCCGAATGCGTCAGCGCAGTGTTGGTGGCCGAAAGGGACAGGCAGCAAATACCAATCTACTACGTAAGCAGAGTTTTGCAGGGCACAGAAGCCAACTATCCAGAATTAGAAAAACTCACCCTAGCGCTGGTTCACTGTAACATCCCAAACTTTTCTTTACCAGTTGACTAATGTCGTTAAGTCAATATTGTGTGTGTCGTTAAGTCTATTTTAGATTTAATGCTTATATGTAGTTAATGTGTGTTATGTGTGAGGCTTGTAAGCCTAAATGTTAATGTAGTATAAATGTGTGTAATATGAAGATTAATGTCTATGTAGTGACATTTAATAAAGGATTAATGATGTATATGGTCAATAAAGTAGTTTGTGACCAACAATGAAGGATTAGGAAGCTTAGGGGCTAGTTTTGCCATATGTGCAAAGTCAAAAACGGGTTTAGAGGCTTAGGGTTGTCATTAGAGAGCCATTATGCAGATTTTCTTCCTCCTAAACAAGCCCTAGCCGATCCCCTTCCTTCCCTCTCAAGTTTCTCTCTAGATCTATTCGTTTTGGAGCCAAATTGATCGTGTATTGCTTAGATCTTGGATCTTTGTCACCTAATACAGGTAATATTGGTATTTCTCTTTTGAAATATGATTGTGTGAGTCTTATATTAGTCTTAATCCAGGCCATAAGGGTTTGGGTTGGGTTATTTGATTAAACGTTCACCGATTTCATGTTATTCGGGTGATTAAATGATTGATTCATGATGTAAAGGATTAAAGGATTAATAGGATGGTTAAAGTTGATGAAAGTGCAATTAAAAGGATTAATTTTAAGTCCCCAGGTTGGATTTGGGGTATGGGTTCGTATGGAATTCGTTTGATCAAAGAACAAAAATTAGTTTGCTGGTCGGCACCCCAGGTGCGGCGCACCAAAGGCTGGTGCGGCGCACCTAGTGTTGATCTGAATTCTCTGGAGGTTTGGTGCGACGCACCACTTGGAAGGTGCGGCGCACCACTTGGGGTGCGGCGCACCTAGTGTTGATCTGAATTCTCTGGAGGTTTGGTGCGACGCACCACTTGGAAGGTGCGGCGCACCACTTGGTCAGATTTTACAAAATGTGTCGTTTAGCTTATATTTTGATCTTATACTTGTTCTAGGATATTGGAGACACCTAGTCATCGTTGTATTGTGCTTGTAGCTTGTTGTTAAGCTGTATCAAGGTAAGATACACTACTTTTGTCACGCTGAGGGTTCAACAAGCAAAGGTTTCATACTTATAACTTCCTTAACGGTAACATATGATATATGTGGGTATCACGGGTTACACGGGAGGTACTATGTGATATGTAGTTGACCATGAGACCTGAAATGCAGACCCTAATGTCGTGAAATGAAGTATTGTTTAATGTAGTGTATTGATATGTAGTTTATGTAGAATTACGAAGTATCTTATTATGTGTGAAATGTAGAAATGGAGTTAATGTGTGACATATGCATACTACATGGCTTGTACACCTAGCTCACTAGACTTGGTAGGTTGCCATGTCACTTGCATGTTTAAGGGCCCAAACGAAATGAAGGTAATGTGTGATTATGTTTAGGTTATGTGTGTTGCCTAAACTATTATGTGTGAAATCGAGCTCGTAAATATAATGCAGGGAAAGTGTTAAGCTTAACCCGTACTAGCCTTAGCCGGGCGAGTGCGTTGATATAGTTGTTGCTTGGGTGGCTCCTTGCAACATGGTCTTTATAATGCAGGGCGAGTAATACGAGGGGTTTGACCAACCTCCACATACGAATTACTCTTGGATTGGCTTGCCATTCCTTAACGACATACGATGATTAGCCTTTGGTTGATCATCCAGTCGGGTGTGATGCAGGGCACACTTATATGCAGTAAACGAAGATATGTGTGACAATGTGTGAACTAATGCAGGATAGGCACATTTAGGATGATTATCCTAATTGATATGAAGTTGTTATGCAGATATGTGTGTTGTGTGTTGTGCCTAATGAGTTTGTCTATTAACGAAGAAATGTTTTAATTGGACAAATGCTTTTAAATTAAGTGTGATCTTACTTAGCTATTCTTATAGCTAACACTTGTTTCTTTAATGTGGTTGTTCCCTCAGGTTTAGCTTGAAGGACTTGTAGGTGCAGGACGTGAGAGCGTGGGTAGAAAGCATGCAGATTCCTTAGCTACCCCTAGTTGCTTATTATGGAGACTTTTGATTACATTTCATTTTGATGTCGAATATATGTAATAATGTGTGAACGGTTGTTTAATGTTGGGCAACCGTTGGGTTTTCATTTGAACTATTGTTTGATATGGCGTGTAACACCAACTAAATGCAGAAACCGAAATGTTTTTATCGGTTTTGACTTTTACAGTTTTTACTTCCGCAATTTAACACCGTTAGGTGAAAGATTTTTGAAAACCCATATTTTTAAACGTCGGGTGTTACAAGTTGGTATCAAAGCATTGGTTTAAGTGAACCAAAATTCGACTTATGCCGTAGGATTTTGGACTTAGACCGACGAGAAGTAGGTTAGGCTTAAGTAGGATGCCTAGCTAATGAAGTGGAATGCTCTAAGACGGGTTGGGGAGTGAGTGAGAGTGTGATTTAAGGCTTGTTTATTGTGTGTGATAATGTAGTTATATGTAGTAGAGCCTTAACATATGTAGTCACTCTTTAACTCTTGCTAACCGTCGTCAATGCTTTGTAGAGTTAATGGCAAACACTAGAGCTAGTAACCAGAGAGCAGGAGGAAATGGTGGTGGTGTTCCTCCTAACGGAAACGGGGCTGGAAATGAAGTAGAACAAAGGCTACCCCGTGTACAAAATCGCCGTCTTGGTGATCCACCAACCGCCTCTGAAGTAGATAGAGCAAACCCGGTAATAGAGCAGGTTCCCAATCAAGCCCAATTACATGAAGAATTGAGAGCTATCCGAGCTCTCTTAATGAGAAATGAAGAGGAATTAGCTCAATTGAGGGCTGAAAGAAATGCAGAAAGGATTGGGAGTGAACAAAGGGGTGAGCGTTCGGAAGGGAATTACTCTAATCCCTCCCAAAGTGCTGAACCATCCATGGCAGCCGTGGGTGTTAATGAAGTTAATGGTGGAGGACTTGGAGTTGTTAATGCACCTCGTGTTAATAACTTCAAATATGAAAGTTTTCAGAAATGTGGTGCCAAGGAGTTTGATGGTACCCAAAATGCAGTGGGTGCTATGGAGTGGATCGAGGACATTGAGGTAGTTTTTGCATCTTGCTATTGTCCGGATGATATGAAGGTTTTGTGTGCTAGTAGGATGTTGAAGAAGAATGCCCGTAATTGGTGGAGGGCTACTACAGTGTCTATGGCTCCTGAGGTACTTGCAGTTATGCCTTGGGGAACATTTAAGGAGAAGTTTCTAGAGGAGTATGTGGGAACGCGTGAGTTAAGTTGATTGAAAAGGAGTTTAGATCGTTGGTTGCTAAACCCGGTGCAATTTCTGATTATGCACACTCGTTTATGGAGAAAAAAAAAAAAAAAAAAAAAAAAAAAAGGAGTTTAGATCATTGGTTGAGAAAAATTTCTGAATATGTACATTCATTTATGGAGAAGTTGAAGTTTGTTGGACACTTGGTTCGAAGGCAGGAGGACCAAATTGAGGCTTATTGTGATGGTCTCCCCGTTAGTTATCGTGGATTATGTAGGCAACATGTGACTTTATCGGAGGCTATTAAGGAGTCAAAGAGGTTGGATGATGACTTCAAAAGTGAGAAAGTTGTGGTGAAGGTTGATGACAAGAAAGCAGGGTTCAAAAGAGGGTCAAATTGGTCATCTAATAACAATAATAAGAAGTTTCGTGGGAATTCTAGCTCAAGTGGTGACAAAGATAAAAAGAAGAATGGGTCTTGGTGTGCTTTTTGCAAGAATGTTCATGAAGGTCAATGTTCCGACAAGACAAGAAGGTGTCATAAGTGCGGGAAGTTGGACATCTTGCAACGGAATGTAGGGACAAGACTCGTTGTTACAAGTGTCAGGAAACGGGTCATCTTATTGCCGATTGCCCACAAATAAAGAATGACGGGAAGAAAGCAGCCACTTCAGCAACAAAAGTGAGAGCCTTGCAGATGACTGTGGATGATGCTAAGAACAACGACGAGGTGGTAAGTGGTACTTTCCTTGTTAATTCAAAACCTGCTTCTGTTTTATTTGATTCGGGTGCAAATAGGTCGTTTGTGTCTACTTTATTTGCTCCTAAGCTAGGAAGAGTCACTACCCTTTAGATTGCTCGATAGAGGTGGAAATTGCTAATGGTACGGTTAGTGATATACGTGTGGGTTATGATGATTGTGACATTGAGATTGAAGGTCGTTTGTTTCCGGTCCAGTTATTGCCTACTACTTTAGCCGATTTTGATGTAGTGATTGGTATGGATTGGTTGTCTAGAAATGAAGCTAATATTTTGTGTTCCCAAAAGATTATTCGGTTTCCTACATCCGATGGTAATGTGGTAACGGTTTATGGAGATAAGAAGAGAGGGAGGATAAAGATCATTAGTATGATGAAGGCTATTAAATGTATAAGGAAGAATAAGAGTCATTTCTTGGCCTATGTTATTGATGTGGGAAAGGAGAAGCCTTCTATTGCTAGTGTTGATGTAGTGTCCGATTTTCCCGATGTGTTTCCAGAAGATCTTCCCGGTATCCCTCCCGACCGTGAAGTTACTTTTCAGATAGATCTTATTCCCGGTGCTACACCTGTTGCTAAAGCACCTTACCGATTAGCTCCTACAGAAATGAAAGAGTTAATGTCCCAACTTCAGGAGTTACTTGACAAAGGTTTCATTCAACCTAGTTCCTCGCCTTGGGGAGCTCCGGTTCTCTTTGTTAAAAAGAAGGATGGATCTATGCGCATGTGCATAGACTACCGTGAGTTGAATAAGCGAACGGTTAAGAATAAATATCCTCTCCCGCGAATTGATGATCTCTTTGATCAACTACATGGTGCTTCATATTTTTCAAAGATAGATTTACGGTCCGGTTATCATCAGTTGAAGGTTAAGAAGGAGGATGTAGCAAAGACAGCCTTCCGGACTAGATATGGCCATTATGAGTTCTTGGTCATGCCATTTGGGTTGACTAATGCTCCAGCCGCGTTTATGGATTTAATGAATCGGGTATGCCGTCCCTTTCTAGATCATTTTGTTATTGTGTTTATTGACGATATTTTGATCTATTCTAAGTCAGAAGATGAGCACCGTGAGCACTTGAAAGCAGTTTTGGAGGTGTTGAGGGAGAAGAAGTTGTATGCCAAGTTTTCTAAATGCGAGTTTTGGCTTCGAGAGGTGCAGTTTTTGGTCATGTTATTTCATCGGAAGGTATTAAAGTAGATCCTTCAAAGATTGAAGCTGTTTCAAAGTGGGAGCAGTCAAAGACTCCTACTGAGATTAAAAGTTTTCTTGGTTTGGCTGGATATTATAGAAGGTTCATTCAGGATTTCTCCCGAATAGCCAAGCCTATGACTGAACTAACAAAGAAAGGAGTAAAGTTTGAGTGGCACGATAAGCAGGAAAATGCATTTCAAACGTTGAAGAAGAAGTTGTGTGAGGCTCCTATACTTGCCTTGCCTGAAGGTACCGAAGATTTGGTTGTGTATAGTGATGCATCTATCACGGGTTTGGGTTGTGTACTGATGCAGAGGGACAAGGTGATCGCCTATGCTTCCCGCCAGTTGAAACCACATGAAAAGAATTACCCTACCCATGATCTTGAATTGGCCGCAGTTGTATTTGCATTGAAATTGTGGAGACATTACCTCTATGGTACAAAATGCACTTTGTTTACCGATCATAAAAGTTTACAGTATGTCTTTAATCAAAGGGAAATGAACGTGAGACAAAGGAGGTGGATGGAATTACTTAAGGATTATGATTGTGAAATCAAATACCATCCGGGTAAAGCCAATGTAGTGGCGGATGCACTAAGTAGGAAGGTGCAAAGTTCTTCTTGTAAGTTGATGAGCATGCAAGTTCAAGCCAAGTTGGGGCTACTTGATCGAATTAAAGAAGCACAAGTGAGGGCATTGATGAAGGATAACATTGACAATGAAAGCATTGGGAAGAAGAAACGTCTTGTGATGGAGACTAATAGCCGTGGGTTCAAAACATACAAGGGTCGAATTTGGGTGCCATTGCTTGGTGATAACCGAGAATTGATCCTTGAGGAAGCCCATAGAAGTAGATATTCGGTTCATCCCGGTGTCACCAAAATGTATGCCGATTTGAAGTCGATTTATTGGTGGCCGGATATTAAAGGGGAAGTAGCTCATTTTGTAGCAAAGTGTTTGACGTGTGCACGTGTGAAAACGGACCATCAAAAGCCGTATGGTTTGTTGCATCAATTAGATATTCCCGAGTGGAAATGGGATCATATTACCATGGACTTTGTAACGAAGCTACCTAAAACGCCGAAAGGGAATGATATGATATGGGTGATTGTGGATAGATTGACGAAGAGTGCTCATTTTCTACCTACCCGACAAGATGTGCCTTTAACGAAGATGGCAAAGATGTACATTGATGAAGTAGTTGCGAAACATGGAGTTCCTTTATCTATTGTTTCGGATCGAGACTCGAGGTTTGTGTCAAACTTTTGGAAGGGTCTTCAACGGGAGTTGGGTAGTAGAATAAATTTGAGTACCGCCTATCATCCTTAAACCGATGGGCAAAGTGAGAGAACCATTCAAACCTTGGAGGATATGTTGAGAACGTGTGTACTTGAATACGGTGGAGCATGGGATGATCATTTGAGGATGATTGAGTTTGCTTACAACAATAGTCACCATGCAAGCATTGGAATGCCACCATTTGAGATGTTATATGGTAGAAGGTGTAGGACTCCAAGTTGTTGGATGGAGCCCGGTGAAAAGCAGTTGACCGGTCCCGAAATTATTGAAATTACCTCTGAAAAGGTTAATGTAGCTAAAGAAGCCTTACGTGTGGCAAGAGAAAGGCAGAAAACATATGCAGATAAGAAAAGGAGACCGATTGAGTTTAATGTTGGTGATTTAGTGATGCTGAAAGTATCACCTTGGAAAGGAGTTATTCGATTTGGAAAGAAGGGAAAGTTGAGTCCACGTTTCATTGGACCTTTTAAAGTTGTAAAGCGCATTAAAGACGTGGCATATCAGTTGGAATTACCTCCAGAATTGGATGGAATTCACAACACCTTCCATGTATCCTACTTGAGGAAATGTTTAGCTGAGGAGTCAAGTGTGATTCCTATTAAAGACGTGAGTATTGACCCAATGAAGAGAATAGTAGACGAACCGGTAGCGATACTTGGAAGAAAGCAAAAGAAGTTACGCCGAAAAGTGATTGACCTTGTGTTGATAAAGTGGAAGCATAATCATGGAGAAAGCTTAACGTGGGAAACTGAAGCAGTAATGAAGGAAAAGTATCCCGAGTTGTTCCTTACTGATGAGATTCCGGGGACGGAATCCTCTTAAGGGGGAGGTAATTGTAACATCCCAAACTTTTCTTTACCAGTTGACTAATGTCGTTAAGTCAATATTGTGTGTGTCATTAAGTCTATTTTAGATTTAATGCTTATATGTAGTTAATGTGTGTTATGTGTGAGGCTTGTAAGCCTAAATGTTAATGTAGTATAAATGTGTGTAATATGAAGATTAATGTCTATGTAGTGACATTTAATGAAGGATTAATGATGTATATGGTCAATAAAGTAGTTTGTGACCAACAATGAAGGATTAGGAAGCTTAGGGGCTAGTTTTGACATGTGTGCAAAGTCAAAAACGGGTTTAGAGGCTTAGGGTTGTCATTAGAGAGCCATTATGCAGATTTTCTTCCTCCTAAACAAGCCCTAGCTGATCCCCTTCCTTCCCTCTCAAGTTTCTCTCTAGATCTATTCGTTTTGGAGCCAAATTGATCGTGTATTGCTTAGATCTTGGATCTTTGTCACCTAATACAGGTAATATTGGTATTTCTCTTTTGAAATATGATTGTGTGAGTCTTATATTAGTCTTAATCCAGGCCATAAGGGTTTGGGTTGGGTTATTTGATTAAACGTTCACCGATTTCATGTTATTCGGGTGATTAAATGATTGATTCATGATGTAAAGGATTAAAGGATTAATAGGATGGTTAAAGTTGATGAAAGTGCAATTAAAAGGATTAATTTTAAGTCCCCAGGTTGGATTTGGGGTATGGGTTCGTATGGAATTCGTTTGATCAAAGAACAAAAATTAGTTTGTTGGTCGGCACCCCAGGTGCGGCGCACCAAAGGAGTGGTGCGGCGCACCACAGCCAGTTTGAGTTTTTGGTGGACCCCGATATGCGACGCACCAATGGCTGGTGCGGCACACCTAGTGTTGATCTGAATTCTCTGGAGGTTTGGTGCGACGCACCACTTGGAAGGTGCGGCGCACCACTTGGTCAGATTTTACAAAATGTGTCGTTTAGCTTATATTTTGATCTTATACTTGTTCTAGGATATTGGAGACACCTAGTCATCGTTGTATTGTGCTTGTAGCTTGTTGTTAAGCTGTATCAAGGTAAGATACACTACTTTTGTCACGCTGAGGGTTCAACAAGCAAAGGTTTTCATACTTATAACTTCCTTAACGGTAACATATGATATATGTGGGTATCACGGGTTACACGGGAGGTACTATGGGATATGTAGTTGACCATGAGACCTGAAATGCAGACCCTAATGTCGTGAAATGAAGTATTGTTTAATGTAGTGTATTGATATGTAGTTTATGTAGAATTACGAAGTATCTTGTTATGTGTGAAATGTAGAAATGGAGTTAATGTGTGACATATGCATACTACATGGCTTGTACACCTAGCTCACTAGACTTGGTAGGTTGCCATGTCACTTGCACGTTTAAGGGCCCAAACGAAATGAAGGTAATGTGTGATTATGTTTAGGTTATGTGTGTTGCCTAAACTATTATGTGTGAAATCGAGCTCGTAAATATAATGCAGGGAAAGTGTTAAGCTTAACCCGTACTAGCCTTAGCCGGGCGAGTGCGTTGATGTAGTTGTTGCTTGGGTGGCTCCTTGCAACATGGTCTTTATAATGCAGGGCGAGTAATACGAGGGTTTTGACCAACCTCCACATACGAATTACTCTTGGATTGGCTTGCCATTCCTTAACGACATACTATGATTAGCCTTTGGTTGATCATCCAGTCGGGTGTGATGCAGGGCACACTTATATGCAGTAAACGAAGATATGTGTGACAATGTGTGAACTAATGCAGGATAGGCACATTTAGGATGATTATCCTAATTGATATGAAGTTGTTATGCAGATATGTGTGTTGTGTGTTGTGCCTAATGAGTTTGTCTATTAACGAAGAAATGTTTTAATTGGACAAATGCTTTTAAATTAAGTGTGATCTTACTTAGCTATTCTTATAGCTAACACTTGTTTCTTTAATGTGGTTGTTCCCTCAGGTTTAGCTTGAAGGACTTGTAGGTGCAGGACGTGAGAGCGTGGGTAGAAAGCATGCAGATTCCTTAGCTACCCCTAGTTGCTTATTATGGAGACTTTTGATTACATTTCATTTTGATGTCGAATATATGTAATAATGTGTGAACGGTTGTTTAATGTTAGGCAACCGTTGGGTTTTCATTTGAACTATTGTTTGATATGGCGTGTAACACCAACTAAATGCAGATTCCTAAATGTTTTTATCGGTTTTGACTTTTACAGTCTTTACTTCCGCAATTTTAACACCGTTAGGTGACAGATTTTTGAAAACCCATATTTTTAAACGTCGGGTGTTACATTCACGCAGCACGAAGGTTACGAAGGTACTTCCAAGCACACCCTATTGTCGTGCTATCTAATAAACCAATACGACAAATACTGTTGAAGCCAGAAAAGTCAGGAAGGGTGGCTAAATGGGCCATCGAACTAGGGGAGCACGACATAGAGTTCAGAGCCAGACATGCAATTAAAGGACAGGTGTTGGCCGATTTCATTAGTGAAGTCCACGAAGGAAAGAATTCGATGACACATTCTGTGTCACTGAAGTAATAGGGAATGTTGAAAGCAACACCTGGAAATTGTATACAGACGGAGCCGCCAGCTCCGATGGCTGTGGGGCCGGCCTCATGCTAATTAGCCCAGAAAACAAAGAATTCACCTATGCATTAAGGTTCGAATTTGAAGTAACAAATAATGAGGCCGAATATGAAGCACTTGCTAGCGGGGCTGCGGATCGCAAGGGATATGAAGATCCGAAATATCCAAGTATATGTTGATTCCCAATTGGTAGCATGCCAAGTAAAAGGGGAATATGAGGCAAAACAAGACACAACGAAGTCCTACCTGCGGAAGGTACAAGAATTGATAGAATGTTTCAGCCACTTCGAAATAGAACACATTCGAAGAAACCAAAACAAAAAAGCGGATGCCCTGAGCAAATTAGCTTCCCTCACGTTCGGACATCTGGGGAAACAGGTCCTAGTGAAAGTTTTAAAAGAAAGGTCAGACGAAGAAAAACAAATATCGGACATTATTGAGGAGGAAGGAAAAAACTGGATGACTCCCATTTATGAATTCCTAATAAGTGGGATACTCCCAGCAGATAAAGACGAAGCCCGGAAGATAAGGGTTAAGGCTCCGCAATATAAAATCCTCGACAAAAAATTATACAAAAAAGGGTTCGTCACGCCGTGGCTCCGTTGCGCAGGGCCCAAGCAAGCAGAAATGATTATCCGGGAGATACACGCAGGAATCTGCGGAGCTCATTCGGGAGCAAGGTCTGTCGCTACGAAGGCAATGAGGCTAGGGTATTTCTGGCCAACCATGCATCAGGACTCCGCAGCACTGCTAAAGAATTGTGAAGCATGTCAGCTACGTGCTAACGTCCCAAGACAACCGAAGAATGATATGACTTCGGTTATTTCAGCATGGTCCTTCATACAGTGGGGAATCGATCTTGTAGGGACACTTCCCGAGGCTCAAAACAAGAAAAAATTCTTGGTGGTAGCCATTGATTATTTCACTAAGTGGGTTGAAGCAAAGCCGCTTGCTGCGACGAACGGAGATCAAATAAAGAAATTCGTATGGGAACACATCATATGCAGATTTGGGATACCACACACAATAGTATCCGATAATAGACCACAATTCGCAAAAGGGGTCTTCCCCGAATTTTGTAAACAATTGCAAATCAAGCAATCATTCACATCCGTCTACCACCCTTAAGGAAACGGACAGGTGGAGGTAACCAACAGAGAAATAATCAAAGGGATAGAAAAACGGCTGGGGCGAAGCCACAAAGGGTGGATAGATGAGTTACCATTGGTCCTTTGGGCTAACAGGACAACACCAAAGCTAAGTAACGGAGAAACTCCGTTCAGCTTAGCATTCGGAACGGAGGCCGTAGCACCGACAGAGTTCCAGGTCTCCACCTATAGAGTGCTAAATACCGAAAGAAATTCAGAGGAATTAAGAATAGACTTGGACTTACTAGAAGAACGAAGAGAGATAGCAGCCATCAGAGAAGCCGCCTTTAAAAAGAAAATTGAAGGATACTACAATAAAAGAGTAAATCCCACAACTTTCAAAACCGAAGACTATGTGTTACGGTTAAACAGCGCAAGTGAGAAAGAGTACACAGAGAATTTGGGTCCGACATGGGAAGGCCCATACCGAGTACAGGCATCCTTCGGGAATGGAGCATACAAGCTAGAAACTCCCGAAGGGGCTCCAGTCGACAGGACTTGGAACAGTTCGAACTTGCGAAAATTCTATTGTTAAGTTTTCTCTCCTTTCTAGTAATACGTATAAGCTAAAATGCTTTTTGAAATATTTAATAGAATAAAAAGCCCTTACGAGGGATATCACATCACAAAAGACCAATAGTCTCACAAAAGACCAATAGTCTTAAAAAAGACCAATAGTCTTGAAGGACCAATAGTCTTCAATAAATCAATATAACACCAAATAGTCTTAAACATATAAGGCCATATGCCTCGAATATTTAAAAGTAAGCAATAAGCCCCATGAGGGATAATGCATTAATCAAGAGACTCATTGTCTTAACATAGAGGGTAGCAACCTCAAAAAGGGAATAAGCTGGCAGGGACGCCTGAACAGATGACCCAATATACGCAAATATATGCACCAAAATATGGAATACAATAAGGACGATAAAGTCTGATACATGAAATTCCATAAATAAATAGTTTGAAAATAAGAACTAATCAAAACGGGGCTTCACGACTAAAAAGTCATAGGCCCCGGAGTTACGAATATGGGTAATATCATAAATATAATTACTATGATAACTTGACAGTTTCAAAATAGCTTGGTCAAATACTTCCTTTGCCTCCATATACTCGGGAGACTGCTAGCGGGGCTGCGGATCGCAAGGGATATGAAGATCCGAAATATCCAAGTATATGTTGATTCCCAATTGGTAGCATGCCAAGTAAAAGGGGAATATGAGGCAAAACAAGACACAACGAAGTCCTACCTGCGGAAGGTACAGGAATTGATAGAATGTTTCAGCCACTTCGAAATAGAACACATTCGAAGAAACCAAAACAAAAAAGCGGATGCCCTGAGCAAATTAGCTTCCCTCACGTTCGGACATCTGGGGAAACAGGTCCTAGTGAAAGTTTTAAAAGAAAGGTCAGACGAAGAAAAACAAATATCGGACATTATTGAGGAGGAAGGAAAAAACTGGATGACTCCCATTTATGAATTCCTAATAAGTGGGATACTCCCAGCAGATAAAGACGAAGCCCGGAAGATAAGGGTTAAGGCTCCGCAATATAAAATCCTCGACAAAAAATTATACAAAAAAGGGTTCGTCACGCCGTGGCTCCGTTGCGCAGGGCCCAAGCAAGCAGAAATGATTATCCGGGAGATACACGCAGGAATCTGCGGAGCTCATTCGGGAGCAAGGTCTGTCGCTACGAAGGCAATGAGGCTAGGGTATTTCTGGCCAACCATGCATCAGGACTCCGCAGCACTGCTAAAGAATTGTGAAGCATGTCAGCTACGTGCTAACGTCCCAAGACAACCGAAGAATGATATGACTTCGGTTATTTCAGCATGGTCCTTCATACAGTGGGGAATCGATCTTGTAGGGACACTTCCCGAGGCTCAAAACAAGAAAAAATTCTTGGTGGTAGCCATTGATTATTTCACTAAGTGGGTTGAAGCAAAGCCGCTTGCTGCGACGAACGGAGATCAAATAAAGAAATTCGTATGGGAACACATCATATGCAGATTTGGGATACCACACACAATAGTATCCGATAATAGACCACAATTCGCAAAAGGAGTCTTCCCCGAATTTTGTAAACAATTGCAAATCAAGCAATCATTCACATCCGTCTACCACCCTTAAGGAAACGGACAGGTGGAGGTAACCAACAGAGAAATAATCAAAGGGATAGAAAAACGGCTGGGGCGAAGCCACAAAGGGTGGATAGATGAGTTACCATTGGTCCTTTGGGCTAACAGGACAACACCAAAGCTAAGTAACGGAGAAACTCCGTTCAGCTTAGCATTCGGAACGGAGGCCGTAGCACCGACAGAGTTCCAGGTCTCCACCTATAGAGTGCTAAATACCGAAAGAAATTCAGAGGAATTAAGAATAGACTTGGACTTACTAGAAGAACGAAGAGAGATAGCAGCCATCAGAGAAGCCGCCTTTAAAAAGAAAATTGAAGGATACTACAATAAAAGAGTAAATCCCACAACTTTCAAAACCGAAGACTATGTGTTACGGTTAAACAGCGCAAGTGAGAAAGAGTACACAGAGAATTTGGGTCCGACATGGGAAGGCCCATACCGAGTACAGGCATCCTTCGGGAATGGAGCATACAAGCTAGAAACTCCCGAAGGGGCTCCAGTCGACAGGACTTGGAACAGTTCGAACTTGCGAAAATTCTATTGTTAAGTTTTCTCTCCTTTCTAGTAATACGTATAAGCTAAAATGCTTTTTGAAATATTTAATAGAATAAAAAGCCCTTACGAGGGATATCACATCACAAAAGACCAATAGTCTCACAAAAGACCAATAGTCTTAAAAAAGACCAATAGTCTTAAAAAAGACCAATAGTCTTGAAGGACCAATAGTCTTCAATAAATCAATATAACACCAAATAGTCTTAAACATATAAGGCCATATGCCTCGAATATTTAAAAGTAAGCAATAAGCCCCATGAGGGATAATGCATTAATCAAGAGACTCATTGTCTTAACATAGAGGGTAGCAACCTCAAAAAGGGAATAAGCTGGCAGGGACGCCTGAACAGATGACCCAATATACGCAAATATATGCACCAAAATATGGAATACATTAAGGACGATAAAGTCTGATACATGAAATTCCATAAATAAATAGTTTGAAAATAAGAACTAATCAAAACGGGGCTTCACGACTAAAAAGTCATAGGCCCCGGAGTTACGAATATGGGTAATATCATAAATATAATTACTATGATAACTTGACAGTTTCAAAATAGCTTGGTCAAATACTTCCTTTGCCTCCATATACTCGGGAGACTGCTCGGAATGGGTGGCAGACAGTTTACCCTTCTTCTTGGAAGAATTCACAATGGCATCAATCAAATCGACCACCTGTGGACCTGTAGCAAGAGTCTCGCATACGTGAGGTATTACCTTCTTCACAAAAGCCCTTACCTCCTCCCGGAGTTCCACATTCTCGAGATCCTTCTGCAAAAGCTCATCATGACGCCTTTCCAAACCTGTGCGAAGAGCCTTCACCTCCACATCCTGCTCCATCAACCGCTTTTCCAGAGCAGCAATCCTATCCAATAAATCCCCAACCGCAAGGTTCGACTCCTTCAACATGTCCTGAGAGTATTCATATTCTCGACATAACCCCTTGATCAAGAGGTTCTTCCGCTCGCTCATATCCTCTGAAAGCAACTCTTCCTCCATAAATTTACGAGCGGTGTTGCCGGAAAAAGAAACAAGGGGCAAATCAGCAAGACCTTTTCCCTTCTTCACGGCCAAATCATCCAGGGTGGCGGCAGAGGAACCAATATCAGCAATATTTCTTTTTGACGCCATTTTTTGATAAAAGCAATGGAGGATCTGGAAAATGACAAGATATATCAAACAAGAAAAGTAGGTAACAGCGGGAAAAAAAGACTTACAATAAGATTGATGGGACAAGTCGCAGAGATATAATGATGAAATTGAAAGGCGGAGAGAAATTTTATATATAGGTGGAAGAATAATAGCAGGCCTCCTGTTTTTCAGAGGTCTGTTTTTCAGAGGTTTGGTGTACAATCAATGATCATAACAAAAAGAATCATGTCCGATATACAATAATTTGTCATCGTCATTTTGCTTGTAACGAATGGCGTGCAATTCACATCCTTGTATGTAACTAATACTATCCACAAACTATACATTTTATCTATGGCAATATTTCTGTTTTTCTCCTAATATAACTACAACTATTTCATTTTTTACAAAATATTGGTAAACTCCCAAAATATGTTAACATGTATTATGCAAGACCCATATCAGAAATTGCTTGTAACTTGGCATAAGAAATCAAAATACGACCAACCCATCTCCCATCCAAGTGTTCATCCTCCAATGCCACCTCACTCTTTATAAAAAGGCCTAGCTTCATATATTCCCATACATACACAATCAAACAATGAAAAAAATGAGGCGTGATTCTTTTTCTGTTTGTCTAGTATTCTTTGCATGTTTTGTAGTGTCTCTTTTTTCTTGTTTCTCCCATTCAATTGCAACAGCAGCTGTAAGTGGTTCTGCCGTAGGTGGTCGCGATTATAGAGTAGTACCCGTGAATAATGGACCAACTGTAAGGAAAGATGAGAGGTGGACGTTAATGTCGACGGAGTTTGGTGAAATATCGGCCGTTAAGATCAATGACTGCAAAACTGGAGGGTGTTACCACATTCAGTTTATCACCTTGGAACCTCAATCGCTTTTTCTTCCAGTGCATCTTTTTTTGGAAATGGTTTTATATGTCAATGCAGGTATCATATATCATATATCTTCAAGTAGACTCGTTATTCTAATAAACTCTGTAAAAATAACTGTATCATATCTACGTTAACAGGCCCTCAAACTTTGATAACATTAGTATAGTAAAATCCATGAAGTAATTGTGTTCTTGTGTTAAATTATCAGGAAATGGAACCCTGAGCTGGATTGATGCTGGCAAAGATGACCATGAACTCCAGGAAATAACGTTGCAGAAGGGTGACATTTTCAGGCACAACCCCGAACTGTTTTTTACATACAAAACACCTTAAAGGCCGAAGACGACTCCAAGAAACTTCAAATTTATGCAGTCTTTTCAGATTCAGAAAGCGAATTACAAGTATGATCGAATACTAGTTATAAACAAACATGCACATACTCTCATTGTCCCAAATCCCAAATATTTGCTCACACCATACTAGAAACATTGTCACCATGTAGGATATTGTTGGAGTCTAAGTGAAGCCAGGACCAAGTAGTCAAAAGTGGCAGACAAGGGGCCCACTTGTATCAACTCCATATCTATGCTTACTCTCCTTTGAAATTAAGCTATCTCAATCTCTATATAAGAGATGTTTATGTATTTGTAAGATAACACCTTCTAAACACCATGAAATAATACACTCCTAGTTACCCGGTGGATGTAGGTCAGACCCAGACCGAACCACGTTAAATCTCTCGTGTTCTCTATTTTCTGTTTTACTACTTAACTTGTGTGTGTGCGTGTCTAAATCCTTACAAGTGGTATCAGAGATCAGGTTATTAGAGCAAGGTTTGGAACGTACAGATCACAGAGTTAGCAAGGTTTGAAGAAAGAGGGCTGTTTTGAGAGTCGGTGGCAGAAAGGGTCGCCTTACAGGAGGTTGTTTACAGCAGTAGGCTGTTTACAGCAGGAAAGATCGTCTTACAGCAGGCTGTTTACAGCAGGGACTGATTCAGGTCTGTTTTTGGGACAGCATGGGCTGTTTTCAGGGCTGTTTTTGGGACAGCAGTGGCTGTTTTTAGGGCTGTTTTTCGGGTCAGCAGGGGCTGTTTTGGGAGTGTGTTTACAGCAGAAAAACGGAGACTTTGAGGGTGCTCAAGTCTGTTTGTGGCTGTTTTGGGACAAAGGTTCTTGCATGAAAACCAACAGTAGGTTGTTTGCAAGACTGATTTGAAAGTAGGTGTCGGATCAGGTACTTTCAACCGAGTTTTATTCTTTCTTTTGTGCCTACTATAAGAACGGAGAAGCAAGACAGCTTGTTCTTGAGGCAGAATTTATTCCAATCAGAAGAGCAGAAGCGGACGATTTGTCAAGCAGGAGGCTTTGAATCAGGTCATGCTTAGCTAGAAAAGGAAAGAACATTAGAAGCAGGAGGCTCAGTTCTTGTTCATTTTCATTTGGTTGGTGGTTGTTGAGAAAGCAATTAACTGAGGTAGTGAAGGTCAGATCAAAAGTTTCAGCAGGGTATGCTGATGTCGAGTTCTTTGCATGCCTTTGATTAGCTTGTTCGTGATAAGAGGAGACCGACTTGTTGCTTGGAAACTGGGCAGTAAGGATCCATCAAAGCAGGTGGCTTTGGATTCGCTTCGTTTAGCAAGGAGAGAAAACATTAGAAGCAGGTGGCTTGTTTTCTTCGTCGGTGCAGATGCTTCTTTGAACATGCATGATCAGAAGAGGAGACATTTTTTGGAATCAATGTTCAGAAAATAAGAAAGAACTGAATACTACAGAAGACTACAGCTCAGACGAGGCGCTGATTGCAGAGTAGAGAGTAGTATGGATTCCTGGGTCGTAGATTTCGTTGCTTCATTTCGCTACCCACAGCAGTGAAGCACTACGGAATCTGAAAGTTGTGGATTTTGGAAAGGTAAGACTGGTGAACGATGAAGTTCTTGATGTGACGGGCAGAGTGACATAGATTTAAAGACTCCAGCCAGTTCATGGACTTTGAAAGATGTCCAGGTTATTCCAAGTCTGAAGAAGCAGTTGTTTTTGTCGGGCAGTTGGATGAACAGGGGGCATGAGGTTAAGTTTGCGAATGACAGTGGAAGGTTCTCAAGGGAAATCTAGTTATGGCTCGAGGCAAGAAGAAGGTTTGCTTTATATGGTCAGTTTACCATCTGAGGGAGTGACCATCCCAGTTCAGAAGAAAAACAAAATCTGGTTCACAGAATCTCGTGGGCAGAAGAAGGTTTGCTTTGCAGATGGCAAACCTAGAGCTACAGGTTAGATTCAGGTTGAACGTGCTAGGAAAGGTTCAGGGAAACCAGTCAATGGGTTTTCATGGCAGTGGGAGCATTGGTGTTGTGCTTCAGTCAGAGAGTCAGAGATTCCAGACAGTAGTTTAAGAGAACCAGTATTCCAGCGGTTTAAAGTCTCTCCAGTTGATTATCTGCTTTATCAGGAGAGTGTTTGTTCTAAGATTGTTCCAGTTATCGGCAGTTCGAGTCAGTGGGAGCCGACAGGGATAGAGAACGAGTCACTGTTTGTGACTACAGTTATCGGCAGTTCGAGTCAGTGGGAGCCGACAGGGATAGAGAACGAGTCACTGTTTGTGACTAATGGGTTGAAACTCAGTGGGAGCTTCAACGGGCCTTCAGGGTAACTAGGAAAAAGCTAATGTTAAAAGTTCTTACAGAAATACATATGTACAGTTGAAGCACAGGTGAAGATTGTTCCGTGGCTTCAAGTGGGAGATTGTTGGAGTCTAAGTGAAGCCAGGACCAAGTAGTCAAAAGTGGCAGACAAGGGGCCCACTTGTATCAACTCCATATCTATGCTTACTCTCCTTTGAAATTAAGCTATCTCAATCTCTATATAAGAGATGTTTATGTATTTGTAAGATAACACCTTCTAAACACCATGAAATAATACACTCCTAGTTACCCGGTGGATGTAGGTCAGACCCAGACCGAACCACGTTAAATCTCTCGTGTTCTCTATTTTCTGTTTTACTACTTAACTTGTGTGTGTGCGTGTCTAAATCCTTACAGATATATCATATATATATGTGTACATTTATTTAGTTTAATTACTTTAAGTCAAGTAAAAAATGTTAGTCTACTTTTAATCTCAACTAAAAACTAAGAAAAATGTATAATTGAGTATCATATAAATCTATATGATCGAGTCTCTATCTATTTATAAAAGTGACCATTTATCGCAAATATATGTTGCAGAGCAAACAATTTACCAAGGCATACGCCGGAGTTCAAGATCTCGTGCTGGGGTTTGACAACAAAGTCCTTCAAGCATCACTCAATGTAAACTCGATCTCTTCTTTCTCTATATATATTTAGGTGTAATGTACTAAACAATTATTTATATAAGTGAAAGAATTGAACAATGTATACTAAATGATTACGAGTTTGAATCATTGAATCATGTAATAAATTGAACAAACCTGAGAATTTGTTGAATTTTTCAGGTGTCAAGAGAAGTTATGGAAGAACTAAGAGGAGGAGAAGGGCAAACATTAATTGTGCAAGGACAGGCGCCCGAAGTGAACAATTCCATGTCGGAAGTTGTTTCTCATCCCTTTACTAGAGCCTTCCTAGGAATCAATCACGACAATGGCCTTTTCGACTTCTTAAACAAAAAGAAGGACAAAAAGAAGAAAGATAAGAAGAAAAGGGATAAGAAGAGGGAAGATAAGAGGTCGAACAATATTTTCGAGGCAGATCATGATATTGAAACTCCTAATGGTTGGAGTGTAACCCTGAACCATAAACAGTTAGATGCATTCCAAGACTCTGATTTTGGTGTTTTCATGGTGAATATAACTAAGGTATGTTGTTCAAATCATGTTTTGTGTATAATTACCATATATTTGAGGTTTTGATGATATTTAATTTATTGTTAAAAGGGATCAATGATGGCACCACATTGGAACCCAAAAAGTGCCGAAATAGCGATTGTATTGCAAGGAGAAGGGATGGTTCAAGTAGTTTGTCCAGCGGCTCCAGAGGAAACACTTTGCAAGAACTCGAGGTTTAAAGTTAAAGAAGGTGATGTGTTTGTAGCGCCACGGTATCATCAGATGGCTCAAATGTCCTTCAATAACGAGTCTTTCGTTTATATGGGGTTCAAGATGACATCAGAGGACAACCCTCCTGATCAATTCCTAACAGGAAAGACTTCGGTTCTCCAAATGCTAGATAAAACAATGTTGGCCAAGTCTTTCCACATTAGTAACACGATGCTAATGGATGAAGTTTTGTTGGCTGAAAAAGAATCATATCCATCATCATAGAATGTGCATCGTGTGCGGAGGATGAAGAAAGTTTGATGGAAGAAGAAAAGGAGGGCGGATGGAGCGAGTGGCAAAAGATGGAAGCCGAGAGTGAGTTAGCTAGACGTCAAGAGGCGGAGTTGATAAAGAGGCTGAAAGAGCAAGAGGAAGCCGCGGCTAAGGTAAGAAGACCGGGGGCGGAAATTGGCACCTATGGTCGACAATGTAAGTGCACTTGTATGTGCAATGTTTGATTTGTAGTTTTCACTTATATATGTGTACTTGTACCTTGTTGCTGCTGGCTAAGCTAAGTGAACTCAGTTTTGTTATCAGTTTTATTGAACAAATTGCATTATAACTGCTGCAAGGTTTGCAAGTCAAACTAATGGATAATGATTAAATATGAATGTAGATGAAAGTGATTTTCTAACTGCTTGTAGCCTTATACCTAGCTGCTGCATACACAAATTTTTATGTTTTTGCGAAGTCAAGTTTTTCCGGCGAGCTGTAATTCGGATTTCTTTTGGCTAGGGTTTCTGCGCGATTGAATTCTGAGTTGATTGCAATTTGTTTTGGGTCCTGATTCGAAAAAAACGTGCAAGTAATCACCATTTTTAGTTTTCCGGCGAAGTCAAGTTTTTCCGGCGAGCTGTAATTCGGATTTCTTTTGGCTAGGGTTTCTGCGCGATTGAATTCTGAGTTGATTGCAATTTGTTTTGGGTCCTGATTCGAAAAAAACGTGCAAGTAATCACCATTTTTAGTTTTCCGGCGAAGTCAAGTTTTTCCGGCGAGCTGTAATTCGGATTTCTTTTGGCTAGGGTTTCTGCGCGATTGAATTCTGAGTTGATTGCAATTTGTTTTGGGTCCTGATTCGAAAAAAACGTGCAAGTAATCACCATTTTTAGTTTTCCGGCGAAGTCAAGTTTTTCCGGCGAGCTGTAATTCGGATTTCTTTTGGCTAGGGTTTCTGCGCGATTGAATTCTGAGTTGATTGCAATTTGTTTTGGGTCCTGATTCGAAAAAAACGTGCAAGTAATCACCATTTTTAGTTTTCCGGCGAAGTCAAGTTTTTCCGGCGAGCTGTAATTCGGATTTCTTTTGGCTAGGGTTTCTGCGCGATTGAATTCTGAGTTGATTGCAATTTGTTTTGGGTCCTGATTCGAAAAAAACGTGCAAGTAATCACCATTTTTAGTTTTCCGGCGAACTGTAATTCGGATTTCTTTTGGCTAGGGTTTCTGCGCGATTGAATTCTGAGTTGATTGCAATTTGTTTTGGGTCCTGATTCGAAAAAAACGTGCAAGTAATCACCATTTTTAGTTTTCCGGCGAAGTCAAGTTTTTCCGGCGAGCTGTAATTCGGATTTCTTTTGGCTAGGGTTTCTGCGCGATTGAATTCTGAGTTGATTGCAATTTGTTTTGGGTCCTGATTCGAAAAAAACGTGCAAGTAATCACCATTTTTAGTTTTCCGGCGAAGTCAAGTTTTTCCGGCGAGCTGTAATTCGGATTTCTTTTGGCTAGGGTTTCTGCGCGATTGAATTCTGAGTTGATTGCAATTTGTTTTGGGTCCTGATTCGAAAAAAACGTGCAAGTAATCACCATTTTTAGTTTTCCGGCGAAGTCAAGTTTTTCCGGCGAGCTGTAATTCGGATTTCTTTTGGCTAGGGTTTCTGCGCGATTGAATTCTGAGTTGATTGCAATTTGTTTTGGGTCCTGATTCGAAAAAAACGTGCAAGTAATCACCATTTTTAGTTTTCCGGCGAAGTCAAGTTTTTCCGGCGAGCTGTAATTCGGATTTCTTTTGGCTAGGGTTTCTGCGCGATTGAATTCTGAGTTGATTGCAATTTGTTTTGGGTCCTGATTCGAAAAAAACGTGCAAGTAATCACCATTTTTAGTTTTCCGGCGAAGTCAAGTTTTTCCGGCGAGCTGTAATTCGGATTTCTTTTGGCTAGGGTTTCTGCGCGATTGAATTCTGAGTTGATTGCAATTTGTTTTGGGTCCTGATTCGAAAAAAACGTGCAAGTAATCACCATTTTTAGTTTTCCGGCGATTGTTAAATCAGAAATCTGTTGGTTAAGGTTTGTTCGGGCTTCTATTCTGACCTTTTCCGTGCCGGATTTGTCTTTTGAATTGAAGGAAAGAAAGAGATATTGCGAATTTAACTTTTCCGTCGTATTGTTTAACTTTTCCTGCCACCGTGTTGTCTGTATAAACTCATTTACCGAACTCGAGTTCGGTAACTCACCAAATCTCATATTTCCGAAGTGATTACTTAGAAAAATTTTCAAGCCAAAAAGTCATTTACCGAAGTGATTACTTAGAAAATTTGTGTTTTTGTTTGAGTGTGGAAGAAGAAGAAGAAGAAGAGATCATGGTGAAATGACGAATCTGCCCCTCACTTAACGGACCTAATAGACGGCTGTTAGTCGCGGAGTGAAAAGTGAAAAATTGACCAACTTCAGGGTTTTTTATGTAATTAATTCACTTAAGGGAATAACTAAAAACTCTGTCAATTAACTTGAGGGACCAAAAATGTAATTTTCTCAAATTGAAAAGTATGTGAATAATACAATTAATAATACAGTTCACTGGTAACCATGTACATGAGAAAAAGTACATTGGTCATTCAATGATTATAATAACTTTGTACAATTATGTTGTAAAAATTAAAAAACCAATAAAATATAATTCTTAAAAACACAACTCATAAAAGAAAGCTAAAACTAATTTATAAAACAAAAATAGAAGCTAAATACAACAAGCCTGATCCACTCTAATGTATCTTTTCACATAATTGAATAAGGATCCATGTTCGCAAATATTTGTAGGATAATAATAAATCAACTTAATTCATGTGTCTAAATATTAACCTAATCATAGGATGATGACATGTGAAAAAATCAAAGATAAGATAAGAAAAGAGACTTAGTGAAATCCACGTGTCAATTCTTAAGGTTTTAGGTTGATTTTTAGGCATATGAGTTAATTGATTAATCATTTTCCATATTTATAATACTAAACGAGATAAATAATTAGTGTATTATGTCTCTACAGACAAAGACAATAAGACAATATATAACTTTTAAAACAATCAAATTTCCTTAGACTAGTTCAAACGATCACTAAATCCATATGACTTGTCAAATTGATGGTGAGTTAGTTAAGCCTCACCGATCTACATAAAAAACATCATGCATTAAGTCACATCAAATTAAAATATAAGATTATATAACCTTGTTTGATTTGTAAATGCTTTATTTATAAATTAAAATAAATTGAAATAAACAGAGATAGTTAGTTAAGCCTCACCGATCTACATAAAAAACATCTCTAATTCTCTATGTATCGTCTTTTAACATAGTAAGTAACCATAGCTATAAGTCACTTTAAATTTTGGCGACCGTAAACAAATAGGTATACCAAATACCATACAAATAAAACCATGTTACTATTATTCTATAACTTTTACTTAGGATAAATATACATTCATTTTTATTTTTTTTTGAAGTTGTTATTTATAAATGGATCACTCCTCTCATCATACAAAAATAAATGTCCACCTATAAGTTGAATTCGGTTGTTTTAATCGACTCCGCACCCTCTAACTTGAAGAAACGTCTAAGGATAAAACTTATTAGGCTATCCTAATAATCTATAATACCTTATAAAAGGGGATCCCACCTATAAAAAATCTCAAATAAAGAATTGAACTACTTAAAATATCTCCCTCCTTTATTCATTATTTTAAACATTTCCACTTAATATACCTATGATACCCTTAATGAAATAACTTTACAACATAAATCGCTCAATCCTTAAAATAACTACTCTACCTCCTTTAACATCAATTACTTTTACATTTATCACATTGTCGTCCCACCACCCGTCACCGCCACATCCTGTCGCCACCACCGCTACTATCACTCCGCACCACTACCACCATCGCCGTCGCATTACGTGAGCATATTACTCGTAGAGATTAATAAAGATCGGATATTCACCATATGACAAGAATCATTTGGTGTTTCAAAGAGGAACTAGTATCATTGTCTAAATATACATTAATTAATACTTTCAAACACCATTTAAGACTAACTACGACAAAAATTAAGATGTTGGGCTACTTAAGATTTCACACAATAATAAAAGATCACGTGTCCAAAAATGACTGGTCCCAAACTAAAAAAGGGCAAGACCAAAAGTACTTTGACTTTATGAACCCAAAACTCCATTATTCTAATCTAACCATAGTTAACTTAGCCATAGACCATAGTTACACAACCAAAATGTTTTGGTTTATCCCCCACTCTTTTTCAAATCTTTTCATTTTATGATTTTTTTTTTCTCACGAAGACTTTTTATTTTTTCCAATTTCTCTTTCTAAATATCTAAATTTCCACTTTCCATCAATCTTGTTTTCTTATAATTTAATTAAATTAAAATCATTTATTTTTATATATTATATCGGCTTTAATATCGGATCCTAATAATCTGTATTTTTGTATGTACTAAAATTTAGGGCAACTGTCTGAAACCCTAATTTTATTTTGTATTTTCTACATGAATAAATTAATCCACTGTGAGCTGAGATTCTGATTCAAAAATAGCCGAGGTAGGAATTCACTGAGTCAATCATGACTACTGAGTTGGATAACTCGTCCACCGAACCTAGTAGTTCATCTCCGGCGGCGCCGCCACCTCCTCCGGTGAAGCGGAAGAGAAATCTAGCTGGCATGCCAGGTAACATTCACTTTCAGCTAATTTTGCTAATTAATATACTTATGTATATATATATCTGTATATAAGTTCAATTTTGGCCTCATGTCCCTTTAAACCATAGATAGGTGGAACCGATAATCGGTCGGTTATCCATTTTTATGAGTTTTGTGTGTGTATATATATATATGTGTGTGTGTATGTATATATATGTAATTATTATTGTATGGATGTATGTATATGAGTGTATCTATGTGTTAGAGATTAATTAATAGTTAGTGATATTGGAATATTGGTTTTATTAGGAATTTAGGATTAAAATAAGTTAGTTTTTGTTTTTTTGAAAATATAGATCCAGATGCAGAGGTGATAGCATTATCTCCCAAGACTTTAATGGCAACGAATCGATTTGTGTGTGAAATATGTAATAAGGGGTTTCAAAGAGACCAAAATTTGCAGCTACATAGAAGGGGACATAATTTGCCATGGAAGCTTAAACAACGGACTAGTACAGAGATTAGGAAGAGAGTGTATGTATGCCCCGAGCCGTCGTGTGTTCACCATGATCCGTCACGGGCTTTGGGAGATCTCACGGGGATTAAGAAGCATTTTTGTAGGAAACATGGTGAGAAGAAGTGGAAATGTGATCAGTGTTCAAAGAAGTATGCGGTACAGTCGGATTGGAAAGCTCATTTGAAGATATGTGGAACACGAGAGTATAAATGCGATTGTGGGACTTTGTTTTCGAGGTTAGATCTTTATGGAAATTTGCTTTTTGTTTGTTTAAGGTGTAGTTGGATTTGTTTTTGAATGTGGGATTTCTTTTTTTCTTTCTTTCTTTAAGGCGGGATAGCTTTATTACCCATAGAGCATTTTGTGATGCGTTAGCGGTGGAGAGTGCTAAAGGTCCGCCCGAAGATGAACCTTCCAAGGGAGAGGTAGAGCCTAAGCCTCTATCTATAGAATCAGCGCCGCAATCAACATCAACAGCTTCGCCGCCCCCACCACCAACACCACTGCCACCTCCTCCACCTCCACCCACTGTCACCCCTGCAGTGCCAGTATCATCTTCAGTGGCGTGCATCGCTAAAACACCAGGTATAATGGCGTAAATTTAATGCTTTTTTAACCTTATATTTATCTTACAGAGAACAACCAAAAGATTTTGTTTTTTCTCGTTTGTCTTGGAGTTAAGTTGTTTCTCATATGCTGTTGCTAACAAGAATCTACCCAATGATGTTATTAAAAGGATTCATTTGAAGGAAGTTTTGGTAAACATGGCAAAAGACAAAGGAAATATTAATATAAAACTTGGTGATTTGCCTGCAGATTTGCCAGAAATTTCAATGTCAAATCATGATTCAACACCTGTTTTGGACAATCCGCCACAATTGGTGGCAGGGTTAAATGGAAGCTCTAGTGGTAGCTGCAACTCAATCAATACGGGTAGCACAAGCAGCAGTGTATTTGCAAGCTTATTTGCTTCATCAACGGCGTCGAAAAGTTTACCAACACAACCACCTCAAACAACTGCATTTCAATCCATGGCTCAACCTGCACAAACACTTGATCAAGAACCCATATCACTATGTTTATCGACCAGCTCCTCAATTTTCAGGACAGCGGGTCCGGATCTCCGGCAATATGTCCCGCCACCTCAGCCCACTATGTCAGCAACGGCATTACTTCAAAAGGCTGCTCAAATGGGTGCATCAGCCTCTGGTGCATCATTACTTAGGGGATATGGGCTCGACCGAGATGACACAGATGGTGGTACAACCATTGGGCTTGGGCTCGGGGTGGGATATGATGGGAGGTCGGGTTTGGAAGAGCTCATGATGGGAACTCCATCTGTATACGGGCCTAAACATACCACTCTTGATTTTCTCGGGTTAGGTATGGCAGCTGGTGGTGGTACTACCAATGGTTTATCGGCTCTGATGACTTCCATTGGCGGCAGTCTTGATGTTACATCAGCTGTGTCATCATTTGGACGTGGTGGCAGTGGTGAGTTCACTGGAAAAGACATGGGGACACAGTAATGCTTGGTTACCCTCTTGTTTGTAGTAATTAGTAAGTAGCTTAAAGTACCAATATGGATTTTTCTTTCTTTTTCCTTTCTTTCTATTTTGATGTAAATTATTATTAATTTTATCTCTATATGTATAATTAAATCCAGAGAAAAGTTTATGGAACTCTGGATCTCCGTTTGCTTAGGACCATTGAAGGGATCAACCTATGCCAACTTGCTTTTTCTTAATCCTATGTTGTGCATCTAAGATTCTGTACATTGTTGACTTTCTTATTAGTGAAAATATGTCTAGCTTTTTAATAATTTGCATCATTTGAATTTCAACTTGCATATATAACATGTCACAAGAGATGCTTGGTCCTTTCTTTTTTTGATGTAAAAGCTGACCTTTTTAGGCACACTATGTCCATATGCATTGATCTCACCCCATTCTAGGTTTTTCCTTTAATTGACAACTGGGTAGTATTCAACGTACCCAAGTCCCTTGCAACGTTACTTTGTAGTCGGAGAACCAGAGCATGTTGCTAGCGGTCCTGGGTTTATTGTGTGCCGATTTCATGATTTACCATCTCATGATAGACTAGTAACTTAGTAAGGTGGCTGCTCTGAGAGGGTGGGTTGCTCTTTTTTCTTTTCTTTTCTTTGCTTTTCTTTTTTCTGTACCCAACCAAAATAGTTAACTGGATTTTCTATAGGGTTTTATCATATTCAAGGATCTTTGTGTTTCTAAATTATTGAAGGTGAGAAAAGGAAAGATGAAAGTGAGTGAGGATGATAATCGATAAGTCGAATCATGAAGTTAGATGATTTGACATGAGTCCTCTTAAGTTAACTAAACCAATATTTGGTTTGCCTTTTTAATGTTGACAGTAGCATATCATTAGATGTTTTAACACCAAATTAGTATAAAGCGTTGCTATTTAAAACCAAATAATGTTGATGTAAGAAGACCAAATTCATTGCACCAAAGTACCAAACATATACTAATCAACATTACAGGAAGATATCTGTCATTCACTTTATCTTTTAATCTGATTTACAATTGAGAAAAACTTTTAGGGTTGATTGATTGTTTTCTAATTTCTTTTGACTTTTATGGTACCCCACAAAACACTACTAGAGGTGTAGAGTACCATATACATGATTAATCTTGTGGTTATAGTAGCTGAAAAAGACATGTACATGGAATCAAGTCTTGTCCGGAAATCACGATTTCTATTTTTTCGAATGCGCAAGCAACCCATGGTTTACGTAACAGGAGACAGTGTTTGATAAAAACATAATTGTGGGCAATCTGGAAACATATAAATGGATGCACTTTTAGCTGCAAAATAGCCAGGGCTAACACTATTATAAATGGTGTGAAGTTATGGTCAGCTACTTGGATTTCTTCTAACAAGTCTTAACAAATTCAAACTAGTTAGAATGTTGGATTGGAATTGCAATCCTTTTATATTATTTTTTTACAGCCTTGAATTTACAGTTCTAGATTCATTCACTTGCAACTTTAGTTAGTAGTGTGTTAATTAATGAAAGTATGTCCATAAAATAAATACAAGAAATTCATATTAGATAATTAAAGTCCTCTAATTACCTTTTTATGAAAGATAGTGATATTGGACATCTACAACAAATGTAAATTCTTCATTCATTTAAATACTTTTAAAGTTATATCCTCCCAGGCACAGTGTACAACTGTATAAAGCACACATTTGAAGTTAATTATCATTTCATATCACTTATATTAGCTCAAGTGCTCAAGTTTAAGTAATGAATTTTGAGTTCAAACTCAATCATTTCATTATTGTTTCATTATTGTTCAGATGCATTTATATTAAATTTAAAAACTTCAATCAAATAAATTCAAAATCGAGCTACTCGTTTACAAGGCTAAACTCGTTAAGCCTGGTTTAATAGGTCTAATTCAAGCTCGGATAATGATAATCTCATTTAGGATTGTAAAACCAAATAAATACTGTGTTTTTTATTGAATAATAAATTTGTTAATCTCTAGTAAGTCTTAAAAATAACCCTTCACTGAATTTCTAAGATAAGATGAAAAAAGATGACCATTGAAGCGATGGTCATTGGCCCCCTTACTCAAGTTTAGGTTTGCATTCAAATTTAAACAACTATATATTGCTCAAGTAAGATTAGAATGTTTCTTTGTTCGTTAATTCAAAGGAGTTTATTTAGGATAGATTATTTGCTTATCTAGCAACAAACTTGTATATAGTGAGAACTATGAAAAATGAGAATTACTTTTGATTTTTACTTCCCGAGTCTTGCAAACAATATCTTAACTTTGAGGATTAGAACTCTTTGGATGTTTACTTTGTACTTAAGATTAGTTTTCGTGTTTTCTGTATGGACCATGATCATAAAGAAGTTTTGTAGAAGTCCATGGCTTATATAACTCACTTTAATTAAGTTTGTTGGGTTCGTTTTACTCATTAAGTTTGACTATCTTGTTTAATTAAAATAGTTAAACAAACTTTCAAACAAAACAAATCAAACTATTAACTATTTTATGTTGAACTCATCTCATATTATCAATCAAACAATATTTATATATATTTGATTTAAACATATAATAATTAAAAAAGATAAAATAATAATGTCTGAGTTAGATTCAAGTTCAAGAATTATTATTTTCAACGAGATGTAAATGACCTAAAATAGGGCTGTTCATATTGTGGTCCAAACCGAAAAAACCGAGAACCGGGCTGTTCATATTGTGGTCCAACGGCGCTATTTTCTCCTATGGAAGTCATTTTATGTTAATTTGGCTCGGTCTCTCGGTCCAACCTTACAAACCCGAGAACCGGATCCAAACCGAGCACGAACCAAACCGAGAACATCGGTCCGGTTCTCGGCTCTACTTTTTGGGGAAAACGGTTCTCGGTCCGGTTCTTGGACCGTGAACACCCCTAACCTAAAACTTGCATAGATTGTTAAAGATCAATGCATTTATAGTTTTATACGCATACCTAAACTTACTAACTGGGCCAACCCAGTCTTTGCAATAGGGTAGTCGTCGATGATATGGAACATAAAGCGGAAACGTTTAACTGTCATTTTCATGTTCTATCAATCATAATGTTACGTGATTTACTTTTTTCATCTTCAACATGCTGACACCAATGATTTGAAAAAGCCATATAAACTTCCTCGCTCGTATATTCTTGACTTTGGTCGAGAGCATCGCCTCAAAGTCACAGTTCGATAGAGAATTTTCTATTTTCTTTTATTTTAACCAAGGCTAACCCATAAGGAATTTAGAATTTACAAAAAATGAAAAATGAAAAAGATGCGAGTATTGAACCCATGGGTCACATAAGCCCAAACATTTGATACAACTTCATACACACAAAACTAGCACAATAAACCACACTTCACTTCATTTCTTCACTAAACCCAAAACCCTAAACATGGCATCATCGTCATCTTCCACTCTCCTCCGCCGCGCACGCCACCTCTCAACCGTCGCCGCTACCACCGTCACAAACCCAACTCCGATGACCATTTCCAAAGCCAAATCAAAGCTCAGAACAGAACACGATACTGACAAAGCCCTAGACATTTACTCAACTGTCCAATCAAATCATTCCACATCATCTCCAGGATCTGCCCACCATGCCCAACAGATCACTGTCCGTCGTCTTGCGAAATCACACAGATTCTCCGACATTGAAACTTTAATTGAATCCCACAAAAATGATCCAAGAATTACCGACGAAGGTTTTCTTTCGTCGCTAATTAGGTCGTATGGGATTGCGGGTATGTTTGATAATGCTTTAAAGACTTATACCCAGATGGAAATTACGAAAACACCCAGGTCTGCTTTATCTTTTAATGCTTTACTTACTGCTTGTGTGAATTCCAAGAAATTTGATTCTGCACCCCAACTGTTTGATGAAATGCCTGTTAAGTATGGGTTTAAACCGGACGATTATTCGTATGGGATACTTGTGAAATCTTATTGTGATGCTGGAAAACCTGAAAAGGGGATGGAGAAGTTGAAGGAAATGGATGAAATGGGTGTGAAGGTTTCCGGGGTTACTTATACGTCGATTATACATTCGTTGTATAAGAAAGGGAATGTGACTGAGGCGGAACGTGTTTGGGATGAGATGGTGAGTAGAGGGTGTGTGATTGATGTTGCCGCGCATAATGTTAGGTTAATGAATGCGGCTGATGGTGAGCCGGATGACGTTAAGAGGATGATTGAGGAAATGATTAGTGCAGGGCTGAAACCGGATACGATAAGTTATAATTATTTGATGACTTGTTATTGTAGGAAAGGGATGATGAGGGAAGCGAAGGAGGTTTATGATAAGTTGGAAGAACATTGTTGTAACCCGAATGCCGCTACGTTTAGGACTTTGGTGTATCATTTGTGTAAGAATGAGCAGTTTGAGACTGGGTATAAGGTGTTTAAACATAGTGTGAAGGTGAACAAGATACCGGATTTTAATACTTTGAAGTATTTGGTTGAAGGTTTAGCTAAAAAGTCGAGGACTAAGGACGCAAAAGGGATGATCAGGACGATGCGGAAGAAGTTTCCTCCTAATCTTTTGGTTGCTTGGGCTAAAATTGAGAAGGATCTTGGTTTAGCTAGTACTGAAACTGAGGCTGCAAAACAAGATAGGACATAAGCCCTTTGGGATGGATTTTGAATAAAACTTGGCCTTATACATCGTTTGGTTGACGTAATTCAACAAACGGGAAACCAATAGCTCTCTTCTAGAATGATATAAGGCGTTTCATCTGGTCGCCTGACCTTGTCGACAAGGTAACTGATACAAAGGTTACATTTAATAGTTTATATTGCTGTTGAATGATTGATTTTATCTGGTTATAAGCAAATACTAGTTTTGAGTTATTGTTAGCTCAATGAGAGAGCTTTTAGAGAATTTTGTTTACTGATATATATTCGTCAGTTAGAGGCTCTTTTTTTTGGTTCAGCAACTGAATATTTGTCATATGATGGTATGCATCTTCTTTGTTTATCTTTGGATGTTGTACTTTGATATTTGGAATTTTGGTTTGCTGCCAACTTTATGTGTTTGAGTGTTTCCAGATGTGTTATTATATAACTTAGGAAGTGAAAACAAAAAAATCCGGAGTAAAAATGTGGGTGAAAATCAAACATATGGAGTAAAAATGTATGAGGTTATATTGTGAGAAAGTTACACACTTAGACCTGATTAGCAGCACAGTGGCTGTTTCCCATTTTTGCACAGGGAGTAGTTCATTTACTTTTGATCATAATTGTACCAATGGCAACTGGTGATTGATTTGTTTTTACAAAGGTCTTTCTGACCTGTATCTGATTCAGTTTATGTAGTCCTAGACTCCTAGCTCTCTAGTCCTTCACCCTCCAAGCGTTGGCTATAACAGATCGGTCGTCAAATAGATCGCACTGTATTCACCTCAATGTGTAGTTTTCGTATACTGATACGACAGGTAGTGTTATTGCCGATTCTTGTCTTTTTATTTGAGGACTGTTGACCCCGTTAAACGTCGAGTATGGGATGAGGGCATTGGTCTTGTAAAGGGTTAAGGCGTAGCCCGTAGGCTGATGATTTTTAATGTTTATTCTTCTATAAGGCTACAAACATGTTCTGGCAAGCCCGGCTAGAGATCTGTTCAGACTTAGATAAGAATTGCAATGTGTAATGACTATCATATAGCCAAACGTGGTGAATGAGTATTGACTATTTTTGATGTTTTCCACAAAAAACAAAACCGCAACTTATAGATGATGCATCTAAAAGGTATTATTGTACCATATGATTTCCCTAGTTGGTAGGGCACCAAGTTATGACCAAGTCAATGTGACCTTGTGATTTCATGATTTACCCTATTGTGTCATTTGTGATTTAGAAGGATATTTGGTCAATGTATTTCAAGCTTTATTCGTTATTTTGCTTACTATTGAAATTTCACTTCAACTTGAACAGTTTTCTAGACAAACAAATGCCATGCATTACATTAGGAACTTCATTGGATTTGCATTGTGACTTATGACACCTTGATGATTTAATATTTTTCCTTTTTTTACAATTGCTTTACGCTAAATATCCAAAATCTAATCAAACATATGCATCAAACCAAGTTATCGTTTTAATAAATAGAAAGTGTAAAATTTTTAAGCTAAAATTGTGTTTTCCAGAAATGTTCTGGTGTTCAAATTATGCTGCTTGTGATCTCCTGTTTCTTTTTTTCGGCTCATAGGAACAAACTTGTCTTTAATAGACAGTGAAGATCCTTGTTGCAGGAGCCACTTCTCTCTTACTCCTACAACCTTCACTACAAATGTTTGGTTAGTTGCACTGCAAACAGTTATAGTCTCGTTATAGTCTCTCTTCAGACACCCCCTTGAATGGGTTATCCTTTTTTTCCTTCTTTATTGTCCGCTTCCTTTTTGATGTGAACGTTCTTTCTTAGCTTCCCTTTTGATCTGAACATTCTTTCTTAGTTTCCTGTCAATGGATCGGTGGCCAAAACCTTTTTTTGGTTTATGTGTTTATATTCCCTATGTTTCCATGACTTCCTACGGAGTAGTCGGATTCATTTATTGGACCGTCTAATAGCGAGTACTTATGTTTGTTTAGAAGTTTAGCTGGAACATATTCATTTTGTTCCATCTATTGTTGGTTTTTTTCCTATGCATTTTCTTCCACTCCATTCCGTAGTCCATGTTAAACGGTAATTTTATGTGTTGTCATCTCCAACAACCTTTTTGTAACTCGTGATCCATAAGCTTTGATGAGGATGTACAGTGGTTGAATGATGAACCTAAAACCTACAAAGGAACGGAAGAAAACCGAGGAAGAACTTGAACCACACATGGTACAGCTCCATCTCACCTCCAGGAATAATGAACTACTCATCACTAAGGGTCATGCAAAAAGGCCAGACAAAACCCCCGAGTAAATCAAATTTATGAGTAGGATATGCATGAAGAGATGTAGACGGAGTTCAATGAACCACTAAAGTCGCTGGATAAATCAATTGGAAAGGATAAATCAATTGAAAATAATTGGCATATTCATAATACCAAACAGCCAAAAATCCAATATCTCACCAAATTAAACTCTCCTTGGGCCAAACAATACAAAAGTTTGATACATTAACTATGATGCAACTAAACGAAGATCACAATCCTTTTTGTAACTTATCAATCTGTGGGTCTGAAGATGTTCTTCTCTTCAACAAGAAAATCACAAATGTGACTAATTTAGTAGATTTATTAATAGGGTGAATAATAATGAACTGGATGGTACCAGTCATGTTTGCCATCCATGTGTAATTCCCTGTAGGACAATAATTCGATGCATATTTGGAGAAAAAACACCAAAAAAATTTGGTTCGGTGTTTATGGGATCGGACTTGAGAGGATGTTTTAGTAGACATATAAAAGAGAACCTGCACGATGCGGCGGCGGCGAGGGTGGTGGTGGTGGTGGTGGCGGCGAGTATTATAAGTTATTGATGCAAAAGGGGTAATGTAGTTATTTTAGGAGTTAATGGTAGATGTTGTGAATTAATTTCATTAAGGGTATTATAGGTATTTCAAGTATATCAATTGGAGATGTTTAAAATAATGAATGGAAAGAAAGAGCATTTTGGGTTTATCAACTACTTAGTTGAATAAAAGAGAGAACAAATGTTTTATATTGTAGTTAGATATAGATATAGATTAATAGTAAATCCATCAAGATAAAACACAATATGGTGTCAAATTCAATGTATGCACGCATAGTCTCCACAGATTTGGTTCAAAACAAGTTATCTCAAACAATGAACATGGGTGTAACATGAGTTTGCTCTGTGGAGTGTGGACCTTTAATGGTGGGTGCCAGGCGTTCAGGTCAGGTTGTAGCTACATGCACCCATTTTGATACCCTATTTGATTCTCAAAAAAAGAACATTACAATGTCCCTATAGAGATGAAAAAAGGAAGATTTAACAATTCTTGATAGCATTTTGTCAGCTCCCTCTAGAAGCATTAAATATCTGTGCAGTCGCATAAAATGCCTAGAAAAACAATAGGATAGTCGTATGTTGGATTTGCAGTAGTTTTGCTACAGTTGTTTCCTTTAAAGTTTTGTTGACTAGTTCTTAATTCAATTTTTGTGGGTGCTTTTTGGAAGCATGGTAGGGTCAGGATTACAAGACCTGAAGATGAACTTTGAACTCATAATGCAACTGGAAAAACACCAGTCTTGGCGGCGGATCACTATCCAAGATCAAGCCTGCCAGTCTGGCCAAATCAAGGTAAACACAAGAATCTGGAAGTGGCAAGATGGATGGGTCAGGCTGATTAAGTGGCATGCTGAAACACATCTCTTTAGCTTGAACTGCAAACGCCTTTATATTTTTCCATTGTGAAGTTTTTACAACTAAGTATTGCATTTAATATAAATACAAAAACAACGGGTACATAATTACAGTAATAATCTAAAAGTAATTAAAAAATGTCGTATGCAATTATGCATTACAGGTACAACATGGCTGACTTTTAACATGTTTAACCTGTTCAACCAATGGATTTCATGGGTGGAAAAATAGAACAATTTAATTTGGTAATCCTAGCCACCGGGTGTACAAGCAATGTAGCCTCATGGTTAGAACCTTTTTTCACCGGGTGTACAAGCAATGTAACCTCATGGTTAGAACCTTGAAGGTAATATAACTTAAGTGCATCATTATAGAACATGATAATGTATGCTTCATGGTTGATTTAGTATTATCCTGATACTTTGTCTGGGCCAGGACATGGTGACAACACAAAAAGCGTTCATGGTTCAGTAACATGAAAGGCGAAAGTGAAGCTCACAGTACAAGGCTTATTTGGAGCTTCAATTGATGCAGAAAGGGTGGCAGAGATTTTCGCGAGGCAGATTTTCTTCTTACACTAGGTTTCATAAGGTTATTCATGCTATATAAAAAAACCGTAGATGTGCCGTCATCGAATTTTAGTGGTTGCTACTGGACATGCGTGCAATAATTCTTGAACAGTGCTCCCTAACTACAGATATGTGCAAGTTTTGCGCTTCAAGCAAAATGCTCATTTATTTAATAGAAAAGGTAGATTTCTAATTAGTCCCATTTTCTACTCATCCAGATGTAAAGCTCTTCAATACAAGTGGCTTGATAAACCATAAAGTTCGTCTATATGTGTTACTTTAGTAAGATGAATTTCTCAATGAAAACATAAATGGACAATTGCTATCTAATATAAAAACGCTAATGTAAAAGAAAATGAGTAGGCTAAGAACGTACTACAAATTCTCTTAAAACAAAGAAGAGTTCAAAGGAATGGTGATAGCTGTAACCTTTCACAAACAGAGAACCATTTTTGGCCTTAATAATTCACCAACAATCACCAAAGGAGAAATCATACGCAATATATACAAGAACTACCCTGACCTACCTTTTCTTAATATAAATACTAGGAAATTGAGTACTTACTAACAAAACTTCATTTTCCTTTCCTTTTCCTTTTGTGTTCCTAATTGCAGCAATTACATCTCAAAATCCCAGATAGTCTCTGCAGTTACTTTTGGCATCAATTTCTCCTCAGCCAAGTTGACTGATGCAGCAATCTGGATGATATAAAACACCAAAATGTCAAATATATAGCTCTTTATTCTTTCATTCAATTCAAGTATAAAAAGCAAATAAATGGAGATAAAAAGAAAAACATAGCAGTATCAATTAAAAAGAAACCCTCTGTATTATCTATTATGTCAGAATTTACCATATAAGAAATCTTGACCACATTACCAAAATACCACATGAAAGTCTTCATGAATATAGAAAGTGAACATCATCAAACCAAAAAATCAGATTCTAAGGCACCATTTTACAGAAATTATATTGAAGGGACTTTTAATAGTATAACAATAATACTAGTGCTCTTCAAGTAAATCCAGGTAGAGACAGAGTAATATTCGCCACCAAATCCTTCTGGCTAAGTATTATCATGAATTCCTCATTAATATTGTGTGGGCTAACCAATTTATTAAGTGATACAGAATAAAGGGTAATCAAACCAAATCATCACTATCTGTTTACGAATATATGTCTTATCTAATGCTTTCAACTCAAGAAAGTTCTTGACAGCAACAACAAAAAAAGGCAAGAGCATTTGCACTCGCAAGAAGTTTCCAATCGATAAACATCTTCCTAACCTTCTTAGTATGATTGGAGCTGGGAAGCAAGACTGAGGCTTCAATAATGTATAGCTAAAGTCCAATTAACACTTCCTAATGTTCCCAAATAACGATTACTAAAGACTGAATTTTCAAGTGGAAAAGTCAAAATGTGCCTTAACGATGATAATGAATAAACCTGTCATCTATTCTCTCTTGTGTTACCCTTCTTCCAACCTTTCTATAAATCAAATTCTTTGAAGAAACAATAAAAGAAATGTGTACTAGAGATGGAGCTACGAATACACAGCTATGCTAAAAACACTTTAAAACAAGGGTCCCACATCCATATACCGTAAACGTATAACTACACAAATCCTACAAAACAAGTGTAGCTCTAGCGCTGAAATTTTTAACAGAGTTGCTATCGAGTTAAAGCTATAATAGTATGCACTGATGGTACTTATAGAATTATGTCCACATATAACACTGAGAAGGTATTGGAATGACCAAATCTAGTGCAAAATATATGCTCGACTTGAGGATGTTATATTCACAGGCCATTTCATTCTCTTTACAAAATATACGCTCGACTTGAGAATGTTAGTATTTAATAAATAGCTTTCTGTCAATTTCCTGGGGATATCGTTTCAAGTAAACAAGATTTAACGTTCCAACTATTTCTTCCACTGTTGCATATAATCCGAAATTCCGAATACCATTATCATTACAATGATAAAATACATCATGCCCATTATACCAATCAATTATATAACACAACCTGAACTCAAAAACTACAAATAACATCAAATATAATTATAGTAAAACGTAAGTTCAGAAACAACTTTACCTTAACGTTCCCACCACTGAATGATTTCGTCCTCAAATCTACCCCAAAAACCTTAGTATCCGACCGATAAGAACCTCTAACGACACTAGCATCAACAATCCTTCTCGAAACACCCAACTCCCACGAATTATTACCAAAATCATAACTCGGTTCAACACTCGTCACTCCTCCATGCAAATAACAATACTTCACCTTACAATTCCCTAACTCAAATCGATAATTCGCCGAAACCTTATGATTAGTATCCAACATTAACATACCGTCTAACGCCGTACGTCTATCACCTACCGAATGCGTGTACGTAAAGTTTAACGGCTTTCCTTTAACCTTGACACTATTCATGAACTGAAATCGTATATCCTAGTTACATAATTAAAACCAAATTAGCTCACTATACATAACATATTTATCATCTCAAAAATTAAAAGTCTATTTTAACTATGATGCTGACGTGGCATAGGTTTTTTTTATTAGGTGTCACTTAACTTTTTATTTACATTTTTATTTCGAAATGTGAACGAATTCATAAGAAATAAAAAAAAATAAAATATTTTCTCTTATTAACTTTTCGCATCTAAAGGAAGTTAATCAAATATAAATATATAATATGAAATGTAAAATTGAAGTGAAATATGAAATTGTACCTGTTTAGGGACGTTATAGTCAACAATGAAAGAACCAGGGTTTTCTAATGATAAAGTAACGCCGTTAACAGACGGACGGTTAGCGACGGAGTCGGCAGTGATGGAAGCGCGTAGGTTAATGCCGCCGGAGTTGACTACGAAGGATCCTGTGGCGCCGGTTGAGCCGGAATTGTCGCCGTCGTAGTTTCCGGTGAATGAAGCTTTCATCATTTTTTGTGGATTACAAGATAACGGAGAGTGACGGTGAGAGTGAGATGGTGGGAAAAGATAATGGGTTTTGATAAACCTTGAGGGGCTTGTTAGTCATTTCAATGTATATAATGGGCCTTTTTAGAATTTGGGCTTATGATGTATGGAATTGGGCTTTTTACTTATTTGAATTCTTTTAGAAACTTTCGTTTTTCTTCAAAGAAAGTTGAAGATGGTTTTTGACTCTTATTAAAAACAAGAAACTTTAACAAAAAATTATATTTGGTGGTGTTTGATGTTTTTTTTATTGTTATTGTCCTAAGTGGTTTAATAATAAGTATATAACACAATTTGTTAAGTTATTTTTTGAAAAAGAAAAAATATATCAAAGAATTATTAAATGACATTAGTAAGTTGGTTTTTATAAGATAATAACTTTACTTAATTACAAAAAAGTTTACTTATCTTAATAAAACATGTTTGTGATTTGCATAATTAAGATATTATTATATAAACAAAGTAAGTTACAATAGTTTTTAAAGTGACGTGAAAAACACAAATTTTCACAAAATGGCAATTATTTATTAGAGGGTACAATTTGTAATCTATATATGTAATGTACGGCATGAAGAAGCATGGAGATGGAGAAGACAATGTACTAAGATTGAGCTTTTTATTCAACTCACTTGACCCTTCAATGAAAAAGTTGGCTGAACTATGTACTAGTTGTATTCTATCAATCGCATCCGTCCTTTTTACATAGTTTACTGATACTAAGGGATACTTGGGGAAAAAAGTTGGTTTGGTGTAAGTATGTTAGTATGTTACCATTTCTATTAGTAAATATTAGTAACTTAGGATACGTTCGTCAAACTAGCTAATAGCTGATGACTGCTAGTTGCTGGTTGATAGCTTATAATTATACTTTTTTTAAATGGTGTGAATTACTCGTGAATATCGAGGTCTATTGATTAGAAGAATATTTATATTCATTAGAAATTTTTATAGTTATCTGATAATGAAATGAAACCAAAAGAATTTAGAGCATCATTGTTTGTTCTCTATATCGGTCGATTATACTCTGTCAACATCTCTCCTCCTTTATACCTTATTTATTTATTACTAGATTGGATACACATCGACATTACTAGTCTTCTATGGAAAGTTTTATTAGAACGGATCAGAAATTAATATGTTCAACCATCCATTATACTTGATTATATGAAATTGTATGACATCAATCACTCCGTCGACATGAACCAGATAAGTTATAAAAGCTTATAATTTTGAAGATATGCAGTTTCAAGTGTTATACTTTGCAAGTTGTAGTACAATAATCACATGTTCATCACTGTCATTATTAGCTAAGACTTATTGATTGTGTTTGTCGTTGTCATTCCACAAGGCACATGTTACAATAATTCATCTATTATAGACTTTTTTGAAACCACTTGTACTCATAATGTGATTTATTATGAAAGATGATTAAGAATTAAAATATAAACATACTTGTGATCCTGTACTTGACATTTAAGTATATGTTTTTGATCATGATGCAAGCCCATACTACGAATAAGTTTATTTTCGATCACTGTCCTATGATAATTAGATAACAATTAGGATTGTTTTCATATTCTTTGATAACAATTAGGACTCTAAATTTGAGTGACAATTATAATTTTAAACATTAATACGCAAAACTAATATATAAAAAGGAGAAAATTTTGTACCGTTTTGATTGAGAGATAAAATGAATCTTGAATGGAGTTCATATAATAATATTGGATTTAGTATTCCAGTAACCCTCTGTGTTAATCATGTTTTGTTCTGTGGTCGTCCCATGTTCTGTGATTCCTGTTGTGTTTAGGATAAGGATGTTGTATATCGTTATCTGTTATTGTGTTTGGGATAAGTATCTAGAGTTCATATTGTGTTTATATTAAATATTAATATTTATAATTAAAATCTAATCTATATATTATTAAATTGGACACATTATCAATATTGTATTGGATACCAATGTACGACATTTATAGGTATCAATTTATAATATTTTTTATAAGCTAATATTTATCTTTAGTCATGTAGTCGACATTGATATTTATATGTGTAAATCTATATTTATTTATATAATAAAAAGTAAAGAAAAATCTAAATTGAAAATTCGAGAAAATCGAGAGATTTGATTACACGGATTATTTATAACATTTTAAATATAAGATTTTATTAAATATATAAATTTAAATGTAAAAAGTGTAAGTAAAAACAAATTTAAAAGAATATACTTCTAGAATGTTGAACACATATATTGTATTTCATATTTTGAAATATTTTCTTGTAACAATATTTCATATGTTAAAATTTTTTTAATTAATTAAATGACTAAAAATCTTAAAAAATCTTTTTCAAGTTGATGGCTAAAAATAAATATAAATTAAGTATTCAGGGCTAAAAAGTGTAAATTATTGATAGCAAAAAAGTGTAAATTAATGAGATTTTTCTATAAATACTAATATAATAATATATTTGGATAATAATTATTAGGATTTTTAATTTATAATTAAATTAAATCCTGACATAAGCGGAAATCAATTTGATAAAATTGAGCGAATTGATTGGTTAATAAATTATTAGTTCAACTGTCTTATAGTATATATTAAGATTAGATTAAGATAAGATATAATAGATAGAACCTTTGTGTTATTTTAATCATTAAGAAACAGAGTTCGTGTAGATTGTTTCTTTTTAATTTAGGGTTTTACACTTGGGTCTCTAAAACATAAATGTATTTAATAAAGTCCGTACTTCTTAAACAATCAATAATCATTGGTTAAATTTAATAACTATTGTAACATTTTTATATGAATTATAAATACATATATTTACTAGTGCTCAGACTCGTCTAATGGACGGGTAGTCTCAAAGTATATTAATCAAAAGCTAAAAAATTAGAATTCAAGTATATTAAATCCCTATAACCAATATCACAATTTAATCAATACGAAAACTAAAGAAGGATACATATGAAAATTAACTCCATATAAATATTGATTCCAGTTTACCCTTTTTTTTCAACTTTTAATTACAATACTAATAATAATAATATTAATAATGATAATAATAATTTAAGTTCATAATATATTGAATTTCATAAAAGTGATGATCTTTAAAAATTAAAAACATGTTACCTGGTATAGGAGGAGGTCGAACCTTTTGGTAGTCGACTTTTTTTTTTTGGTTTGGTCGTAGGTTTTTTTTGGTGAGAATATGTGAGGTTTTTTCCTAGGTTGTATATATATATAGATAATAAAATAATAATAATTTTTGGGAGTCTTTTTTTTATTAATAATATAAAGGTCGGCCTTAATAAATATAACTATTAAATAAATATTAAAAAATTAGAGGATTAATAAGGAGGGAGGATTAGGCTCTAGGAGGAGGATTAGGGGTGCCAAGTGTACCCCCAACCTCCTCTTTTAGTTATATTATTATAGATTATCATTATTTTTATTATTATGATGATATTATGATTGGATCTATATTTTTGTTTGGGAGATTTACATATATATCCCATTTTAAAGACATAATTACATATATATCCAAAACATGCTTTAAAAGCATTGTATTTATGCATTAAAAACTTGCACTTTGGATATATATGTAATTATGTCTTTAAAATGGGATATATATGTAAATTTCTCTTTTTGTTTTACACCGTGATGATGAATTATACTTGCTAATTAAGCCTAGTTAAGTTGTACAAAAATTCTTTTATAAAAGTAAGCCCATAAATTTTACGCACTAAAATTTGTAGGATTATTAAAATATATATTAAAAAATTAGAGGATTAATAAGGAGGGAGGATTATGATCTAGGGGGGATTAGGGGTGCCAAGTGTACCCCCAACCCCCTCTTTTAGTTATATTATAGATGTATTACAGTATAAAAGTTTAAGAGATCAAAAAACATCATAATTTGTGTTTTAAGGCATATGTTAACAACACCTTTTCAATCTATCTACCAACAAACTAAAACAGGATTCAGATATTCTTGAAACGACACGTGGCGTAATCCTTGATCGACACGTGTCCTTTTAATTTATTTATTTTATAAATTAGCTTTTTTAGTTGTATATAAATTCAATTTCCTTATTAGACTTAGAATTAAATTCTAAATCTTGGCTTATTAATACAAAAAACATTATAATCTTATTTGATTGACCATTTTCTCATTAATAAATTGTCTTTTTTTCTTTCTCAATTCTTCAACTCCTATTACTTATATCACTTATAATAAGTTATTAAGATGAAGACTTTAAAATTTGAGTTTACAATTCGATATTACAAGGCTATTTGTCGTCACCCACTATGCTTACAAGTTCCGATTTTGATGTGATTCTAAAAATTTAAGGTAAATCCAAAACTCTAACTAAACATATACTACGTATTATATTTATCATTACTGTTTATTATAATTTAGTTTCGATCATCGATTTATTTTAATCTGAATTTATTTCATACTCACGAATCATGTATGAGGCATATACGAATTTTTTTATGATACAATCTATATAGCTACCGTACATCGTACGGGTATTAGGACTAGTATGTTGAATAAATAAAGTATAGAAGGAAAACATTGAAAGTCATCAATTTAATACTCGTAGATAACTTGTACACCCGTGACTTGGAATTAAGTTATTTTCTTTCTGGTTAAAAGTTACTCGTAAATCATAATCCAAACCGTTTTCAACTTCACATTAATTACTCTTTCAATCAATTGAGTACAATACTATTGTGACAATCCATTAGTTAGCTTTAGTTAGTACATACAAAAGAAAAAGACATATATATGTAATCAAAATCTTTTCGATTAGTACGTAGTATACGACGTTACAAACAGGTTATGATGAGTTATTGTCTTATGCAAAGAATTATAGATATACTGTGGCGAATCTTGAGATAAAGAAGTAGACGAAAGCCACGAGATCCATAAATAATACGTAATAAAAATACATTAGGGGACTAATACTGTGTTCTTTGAGTTAGTTTTTTGAAAGGAAGAAAAGAAAAGAACACAAAGAATTGTAAAATAAGTTGTATTCTTGAGTTTAACTTAAGGATGGAAATGAAATGAAAGGAAAAGAATTAAAAGGATTTTTTAGTTGATTTTGTTAAAAAAAGTTTCTCCCCATTTTTTGGGTGATTTAGAAAGAAGATAACATGACTTCTAATCATTTCATTTCCTTTATAATTTAAACTCAAAAACATAGTGTAAAAGTACTCAAAAGACTAAAAATAACATCAAAAAAATAATTTTTTGAATGTATTAAGGATAAAACTAGGATTGAACGCTTTAAAAACTTATCTTTGTAGATATATGGAGGTTTATATGGATGTTTACCCTTAAATAAAAAATACTAAATAAGTAAATTTACACCTCATAAAAAAACAGTTATTAGGAAAGTGTATGATGTATGATCAGCTTTTATATATTCCCATGTTGTTTCTCAAACCACTTCTCATTGTCACACACACTCAATTAACCACCCACTAAAAATGGTGAAATTCATCCTACTACGACTCTTCCAATCATGTCGAACAAAAGACCACCCTTCTACCTTACCCCAACAACAACAACACCCGTCACCCGGTGAATTTCCATGCGCGAAATCGTCACCATTTTCGAAACAAACACCTGATCGATCTTCCTTCAAGAGCCATGTCTTTCGCTACGCTTCCAAGTCCACAAACCAACACGTGGACGACAACGAACACTTGCAAAGGCATGTCGTTCCTAAACTGTATGACGTTGATTCCCCTCGCTCTAAAATCTCTAGTGACCACGGATTTCAAATGCCGTTACTTCCTGTCCCTCCATCTCCCAAAAAGAAAAACCGCCGCAGTAGAAAGGTAATTTTAATTTTAATAATTAATATACCGTTTTTTATTTTGAAAGGCCAAAATGCTTACGTTACTCTTAGAGCCTTAGGTAGTTCTAAATATGTTAATGTCAAGGATGGGCTAATCTTAATTAATATGCGGTTTAAGCATATAGTACACTATATATAGAACTACTAAAGGGCCACCATATACGTAAGAAACAATTTTTTTTTTTTATTTCATTACGATACTTAGAAAATTGAGAACATTTATATCTCCAATTACAAGTGTGGAGTGTTTTAAGACTTATAATATGTTTTTAGGCACTATGTAAGTGAAATTGTGTGTTGCAAGTTTATAAGTGTCTAAACAAAATTTACGTGTTTTTGTGAAACTTGAAAAAAAATAAACTTATCCATTTTGCATATTAAATTGTTGTAGCGCGCCTATAGTTGCCGGTTTAGCACCAGCTACAAAGTAGAAGATGAAGATGAAAAACAACCTGAAATCCTTACTAGAAGCTTCTCAGATGAACGATTACGACCAAGGCACAACGTTGGAGTAGGAGGTGGAGAGGAATTATCGCCAGAGTGGGGATCACCGGCTAGATTGTCTGTGTTTAATAAGCTAATGTCATGTAAAGTGGATGGAAAGGTAAAAGAAAGCTTTGCAGTTGTGAAGACATCCGAGAATCCATACGAGGATTTCAAGAAATCGATGATGGAGATGATTGTCGAGAACCAAATGTACGAAGATAGTGATTTGAAGCAACTTTTAGAGTGTTTTTTGTCGTTGAATAGCCGCTATCATCATGGTGTGATCATGGAAGCTTTCTCCGAGATTTGGCACACCATGTTTATTGATCATTGAATCTTAATTAACCGTTTAATTAATCAACTATCGACATTGTGGACTTGTGGTAAATATGACTATATGAGTATTGTTTGTATTAGTACTCTGTTTAAAATTTGTAGAACATGTCTAGAAATCTCAAAACCATGTTTATTCGCTCTTTTTGGAGTATAAGGTGCTCTTATATCGTTTAAAGAATCATGAACGCATACATCTATAGAAAACGGGTACACCAAGGTTTATATTTTGGTCTTGGTCGTGCCCAAATCATCAACAACATTACACTCGAAGAGATTAAAAAGAGAGGACTTGCAATAATTAGGTAAATTTGTTTTTATTTGATGACAAGTGATAAAACATATATAACATGATGGAAGACTAGATCTGGTTGGGACAAGCAAGTGTCACTTCAGAGTAACTAGCGGAGTTGGAATACTGTCGTTTACCTGATTCACGGTCAGTAAAACTTATCGATATTCTTTTCCTAGGAACCAAGTGATTGGTTTGTACTTCCTTAGTTTTTTTTGTTTTTTTTTTTACGGTGAAAGGGTAAATATTTTAAATCACTTAAAGAGCAGTTAAAACTATTACGGAGTACTCAAAAAGAAAAATAGCATTCGAGAAATCACAATACATCCAATTGGACAGTATCCAGAGCTCAAACCACGTACGCATGTCTGGGGTGAAACTCGAGACTCTCAAAAACCCTCCAGTAGTTCACTTTTACAAATGTAGAAAGTGAGATTTGAACTCACAAAGTCAAAGACCTTATCACTTAATATTGATTATGTGATGTCAATACAACAACGGCAAATGGCACCTCAAATTAATGATTAAACATTCATGCTCAATAACTAAAGAAACAAAGCTTCCTATGCACCTTAATTATTTTGACATGTGTTACGATTTTTATGTTACAAGAAAGATTATTATGCATTTTTTACTGAAGGTGTCACTACTCATAGTACTGAACTTTATCTTTTTATTTCAACGATACTTTACACGAGCCTATGTTACATCGTCCTTCATCTTCAAGATTTGTTTTTATATCGGTCAAGCTGGGGTCGACACAAAGTCTTGGATGTGTGCATCTTACATGACCATATACGAATTTTGTTTCTTTTGCAAGTAAATAAGCGATTAAAAATGTATAAAGTTACAAGTCAAATCAGACTATAATGTGTGTTTTCATATTAGCAAAACAATAGCTATGAAATGCCCGTGTCGCTTAAAGAGACAACAGTACAAATAACTATTTCACTTGTGAACAAAAAAATTAAATCTATTTTCGTTTTCAATACTTAATATCCGTTGTTTATAAAAGAGAAAGAAAAGCTAAAGAGAATTATCGTCTATAAAATGGTGAAAATGTGAAATATCGATCTTAATATATACTAAAAGGCAACTGACCTAACCTCAATTGACCAATCACAACTCTCAATTTTTCTAACTTAATTAAATTAACACATGTCATAATATAATTTACACTTTTTTGTTTTCAATCATTAATTTACACTTTTAGATCTTTTATTAAAATAATAATTTTATTAAGTTAAAATACATAAAGTATAAAACTCATGTTTATCCCAGATATTCAACTAATTAAATAATAAAAAATATCTTTTTAATAAATAAAAAAATAAACCAACTTTGTTTACAATTAGTCTTCATCCAACTATAACTATAACTTATTCAAGTTATTTTTAATTATAACTTATCAAATTATCAAAGATTATATATTAAAAAAATATATCTAACTATAACAACTATATAATCCAAAACTTTCATGTAAAACAAATAACAAAACAAAAACTACAAGAAGTTTCTTTAATTGCATTGTTAAGAAAACAGTTACAACAGCAAGCCTTGGTATGATATTGATAGACGAACATGTTAACGCTTTCGTCAATGTTCCATTATTATATTCTGTTACTTTGAATTTCATTACATTATTTATATTTGAATTTACCAGTTTGTTCTTTCATAATTACATTCTTTATATTTGAAATCACTGGTTTGTTTTTTCACAGCTTTTGTTAGATTACATATATTTAATTTTATCTTCAATGTGTTATAAACAATCCGTGTATTTTGACACGGGTCTAAATATCGATTCTCTATCAAATGGTGAAATATACCGTACCATTCAATAAACGTATACAGTTAATAACATTATTGAATAACCGACCCGTTACTAGTTCTCCATCTATCGGTGAAATAAATTTATTTGTTGATAAATCTAGTCTATATTAGTATTTGATAAAGTACCCACTTATCCATCCTGTACATATATGTTTTTATCTTTTGCTTTCTTTATTAAAGGGAAATGAAAGTAGACCACTCTAAGAAGGGACGTGATATTATACATTGCTTTATTTCTTTTCATTAATCATTTATGTAACTTTTCCTTTCTATAAATATAGACAAGACAAAAGATTTTGTTTTATGTATACCATATTTATTTTATAGTGATTATGATTATTGATTAAATGATGAAAATACGTGTTTGCTCATCTTTGCATATAACCATTATATTAACTAACCTTATCTATTTTTCACTATATTATATGCCCTATTTTTTTCAATTGGTTGGCATTATTATATTTCATAAATGGATTTTTCTAACTTGTGCCCTAAGGGCACACATAAGGGTGTCTCGGGAATTGAAAAAGGTAAGAATATTCTTCGGGAATTGAAAAAGGTAATAATATTCTTCTCGGATTGAAAAATGCATTTTTCAAGAAGAATATTCTTACCTTTTTCAATTCCCGAGACACCCTTATGTGTGCCCTTAGGGCACAAGTTAGAAAAACCCTTTATAAATTTGTAGCTTTCATAGAATGCATTTTATGAGATATGTCATCATTCTCACTTTTATTTATTACTTTGAGTAATTACTTCAGTACGCTCTTAAATGATATATGTGTTATTTGATCACAACACTAAACAATCAACCATGTATTGCACAATTTGCAGGGTAAAAAAGTAGTGCATTCTTTACATTTAACTCTTTAACTAGTTACAGGTTATAGGTATGTGATACTTATTCATTTGTGGTAATCTTTTCAAGCCAAAATTGCGTTCTAGATTTGTTATTGGTAATAGATAGGAGTATAAATGATTGACTCAGCCAGCCTGAGCCTATAACTCGGGCGTGTAGCTCAGTCGCTCAGAGATCCTCGCATTAAAGTCAAGTGCTAAATCAAAATGTGATACACCCACTGGGCGACATCAAGCTCTTTGAGAAAGGTTTTAGGAGTAGTTGACTAAAGCTCAAATATAAAATAATCAGGACACCAGTGCAATTGTGTCAATTACAACTTTGTGCATGTTTAAGGCAGTCACAAGAAGATCAAAAGTGTAGGGGTAGGATGGTAACAGCCAAGGACAACACAGTAACTTGAATCTGGGCTTGTGGAAACTAATAGAAAGCAATGTACTATTAGTAAGAGACAGTTTCTTTGAATCTTTTCTTCGTTTCAACGGTATAAAATAAACAGATCCATGATGGAAGTAAATATCCAAATCTATTTCCAAAATAAATAAAAATACAATTGAAAAGTGTCGATATCTTTCTTGTAAAGAACATATGAAACAGTGGTATAAATTCTAAAACCTGCCTTTTACAAACTACAAAACAACAAAAGAAATTTAAGGAGTAGATTCAACCTGTATAAAAGAATGGTGATACACTCTTGGATATAATCATCGGTTTTCTTCAAGTTATAGACTACTTCAATGGAAGCCCAACCTTGTTCTGCTCTGCATGCCTTAAACTCAGTTCTTGCAAATTCTGTTCCAAGCATGAAAACAAATAATATGAGGATTCATTTATAATCTATACTATAAACTTGCAAGTTGCAACAAATTGTCTAACACAAAATTTAAATAAAATAAAATAAAGATCCTCCATCTAAGGAGGGTCAGATTAGTAAGCATCACTCAGCCTCAATAATGTTATAGTTAGAAATATAAATAATCAAAGCTTTATGCATATGAATATATTATATATCAAGATTCAAGAGCAGAGAAATTTTAGCAATTAGAATAAATATTATAATATCAACGTGATGTAGTAATGCCTTCATCTCCATGACTTGTCCTACTCCCTCTACATGAGCCCATGTTATGAAACTACTTTCTTGAGTATCTTCTCTTTGGATAAATTGGTAGGTTGGACAGATGGGGTAATGGATCGACTTTTGTCCAGTTTATGTCTTTTGTAAACAATTAAACTAATTAATATGATTATATAAGCAATATTATTAAGATAATCTAATTCTATGAGTAGAAAGATCAAGGAGGTTGCATTAAAGATAACCTTTTGTTTATCTTCAAGTTTCAATATCTTCGGTTAATTTGACCCTTTACCATTTTAACTAAATTTTTGTTTGATCCATTTCAGATTAAAAATAGCCCCAACAGTCTAATGATCGAACCTGCCATCTCTAGCATTATCACATAAATACATACTTACTTTACCAACTGACCTACCATCAATTGGCTCAAATTTGGCTACGCAGATATGCACCCTTAAGCCACTGAAAAGCCTGACCTCAATCCTAAATATTGAACTGGAACTGAAGTGTAAGTTAAGTTTTGACACCATCAATGTATTCATATTCATATACACAAGCAATTGATGCGACTCCATGAACAGTAGATTTGGAAAATGTAATAGAGTTCCTCTCTGGCACGCTGGTTTGTGATGTTTGGTTATGGCTAGGTGTATCGAGTCTCCAAACTTCCTTTCTTTTTCTAAACTACAAAATACTTCATATTAAACATGAGGCAAACCAATTCGAAGAGAGTAATCAGGACCAAATGGCGTTGGGTTATATATGTCATATTGATAAGATCTGCAGTTCGATCCTTAGAGAAATCTTGCCCAACTATTTTTACTTTATTATTATTCTTATCATCATTACTAAAAAGATAACTCCTAAACTAATCGCGGCATCATTGCCCTAGTTTGATCCAAAGTTAACCGTAAGCTAGAAAGGCTGAGAGGTGGTGCATTCATGTATCCAGCTAGTGGTTTAGACTTTAAGCATGCTAGCAAACTACTTTTGGGACTGTCAACAGCTTTGTGAGACTCTTAACCTAATTGGTTACCATTTTTTTATTTCTGATAAAAGGGTACTTAAAAAAACTACTTTAGGGTCAGTAAACAATAGCTACATATCATTCCACAAGAAGTTTGTAAAGTGTTTTAAGTAAGTATGTATTGTCGCAACATATGTTAATAGACAACCCATTAGTTTGCCTCTGCATCAATCAAACAATTCCGTGTTTACAGAAAATACCAACTTATGAGCAATAACAATAGTTACAAACAGATATCTGTAGTAAAAACTGTTACTATACCAAATTCATTGGTCAAGATACTATAGTGTGGTAATTTACAAAGAAGGCAGAGGTGTACGTGTTCGCCTAAAAGGAAGTCAATACATAGAAACTTAATAAAGAACAATACTTGATCACTATAGATAACATATAATCTTCAACCTATGGTTAATCCAACTTCATGTTCCCGAGTTCAACACGTATGAGTCAATAATCTCTCGAAAGCATATGAATCCTACCGCCCAGTTATAAGCCCGAAAGTTATCTCTATTTCTACTCCGGCAAGATATTATTCCCTAAAGGAAACTATATTACAAAACTAAAGTTTAATCCTTTCTAATGTCACATTTCTATATCAATGTCAAAGTAAACAACAAGTAATCTCCAACGGCTTTAAGAGACACAGGACTCACCGTAGATTTAACAGGAGGAGGATCAACACCAATAATCGAGCTCAACGACATCTTAGCAATCTCGGAAATCGCAGCTTCTCTAACTTGAACAACATCACTAGCTAAATCCTCATAAGCAGCCACAAACGCTTCCTGCCAAAATCGCGGTAACTTCATCCTACGGCTGTTAATGTATACATCCCACATATGCTTCACAACCTTCTCTCTCTCCTCAATTTCCTATCCAATCATTCAAATCATCAATATACATATATATATATATATAACAAAAACACACATTTAGGGTTATGAAAACTCACAAGCACATCGAAATCGTCATAAACCGGAGCTCCACCGCCGGCGATGTCATCGGATAACCGGTTGAGGTTGCCGACGGAGAGACGAAGAGTGACGGTGCCGGTGAAGATTGACCAGAATGCAAGGAGGATAATGGCGGAAAATGCGTAGAATTTGTAACTGTTCTTTTTAAAAATTGTTGAATCTGGAGTTTCTTTTTTGTTATTATTGTTAGATATAGATATAGATACAGATGATGAAGATGAAGATGTATGTATAGGTGTATTATTATGATTATTATTATTAGGTGTTATTGATACTGGTAAGGGATCATCATCTCTCATTTTTAATAAATTTTATGTTTTATGGAAGTGATTATTATTATTATTATTGATGTAAAAATTAGAGGTTTATTTGGTATAAGTGTGATGTGATTAATTTGAGGTTTTTGAAATGATGATTTGGTTATTGTTCTTGGTTGCCATTGTCGATCAGATTAAGTGGGTTCAGATTTGTATGGAATTTATCTGTCATAGACTGATAGTGGTAACCATGAAGTGGTGGTTGGGATGCTTGGGCCTCAGGAAAAACCGAACCGAAAACCGAAAAAACCATGAAAATCGAAAAATCCGAACCGAAAACCAAAAAAACAAAAATCATTGGTTTTGGTTTTCTAAAAACCGAAAGTTATGGTTCGGTTTTGGTTTCTAATGAAAAACCGAACCATAAAAACCGAACCGAACCAAAAAATATATATTGTTTACTTTATTTTATATTTATATCATTTTATTATTAATTTTTGGTAAATATGTTAATATATTTGCATTTTTAGGTGTATATAATAATATCATTTATATGTTTTAAGTGAAAATACACAACAAAAAAAAATAAAAACAAAAAGTATAAAAAAAACCCAAAAGAAAAATAACAATTTTAAAAAAGTTATTAAAAAACAAAAAGTTACAAAATATATAACCCAAAAAACAAAGTAATAAAAAAAAAAGGAAAACAAAAAGGAAAAAAAGATGTTAAAAAAAAATATATTTAAGTGAAAATACACAACAAGATTGATTTGCTTTAATAATTGTATAATTAAACAACGCGTAAAACATATAAATAGTTATATATAAAATTTGTTTGAAGTTTGTACAACTTACTTTTATGGATTTGTGGTCATTGTTGTAGTGTTATTGTTACTAATATTGTTTTGAAAACTTGTTGAAATTAATTATGGTGTAACTATAGCATATAAACTTATAAACTTTTCAAGCTCAATTTGACCCAAACCACAAGTGGTTAAAAATGACTAAAACCGAAAAACCGAACCGAAATAGACCCAAACCGAAAAAACCGAAAAAACCGAAACCCAATGGTTTTAGTTTTCAAAAACCGAATTATAACGGTTCGGTTTTCGGTTTTAGTCAAAAACCGACTCAAACCGAACCGTACTCACCCCAATTTGGCCCAAAGGAATACATGTTTTCAAAAGCCCAAAAATAGAGTGTTTCGAATGAGTAACAAAAAAAAAAGGATTTTGAAAAACTGGTTAAAAAGAAAACGACTTTTTACGGGTCAAACTCAGATTTGACCAAGACCGGTTTGGGTTATAGAAAACTCGGTTTAGAAACCCAATTTTAAGATTAGGTATTAAAAAAAACAAAAACTAGTAAAAAAGGTCCACGTTGACCAAAAACCGATTAGAAACCAGTTCAGGTATGGACATGGTCAAACCCGGTTTTGATCCCGTTGACCAATAACCTGCTCGGGGGTTTAGTTCGGGTTTGGTTTCAACAAAAACGACCTGAAAAAACGATAGCTGACTAATTATTTTAAGGTTTTTGCATTTGTAAACACTAGAGTTAACTTTAGAGAGGGCAATCCCAACTCTCATCTCGGGCTCATTTTTTGGGGGACATCAAAAAAAAATTTATTTCTAGTATTACCTCGTCTTTCTTTAAAAAGAAAAGATTGTTTACATAGTTAAATTAGTTATAAGTTATGGTATTTTTTTCCCAGTTTGTTTTAGACACTTAAATCACTTGTAAACACACAGTTGTAATCAGGTGAATCCTTATAATTTGGTGAGATCCAAGGGCTAAATCTCAGCCCTTGGATCAAAACAGATCTTCATCATCAGATTTAGCCTTTGTTACGTCATAATGTGATGTTCATCTTCATAGTCAGAATCAACGGTGGTCATCTTCATCGGCGGCGGCAGCGACATAATCATCGACAACATCTCCGGTGATAATTTGTTCCGTTTTCCGGTGGATACGGTACGGGCGTTGCCCTCATCCGTTCTAAACTAGTTGTCACCGGACGCATATGGGAATGGTATGGATTTGATGGGCGGCGATCCAAGAGATGGTGGCGGTTTGATACGGTACGGGCGTAGCCCTTGCTGCCGGCGCCAGCGCCGTGGTCGGAGATGATGACGGTGGTGCTGGTCGGAGAAGATGCTGGTGGCGGTGGTTGTCTCGCCAGAGAAGAAGGAGAGGGGAGAAACAGTTGCTGCCGGCCGGAGAAAGAGAAAACGGTGGTGGTGGTGGTGGCGGCGGCGGCGGCGGCGGTTAAGTCGGGACGAAATTCAGTTTAACGGGTAGATACTATAACAACCACCAAAATTCGGGTCATTTTTTTTATAAACTCACAAAATGTCACTAAAATAATTATTGGGGATGACTACATTCACTAGATTAGTAAGTAAGAAATCATTTGATAATACATATTAAATAAATATAAATAAAAATGATTTGTCCTAGCTACTTAACATTACAAACTTGCTTAGCTTATTATACCTTGATTATGATCCATATAATGATACTTACAAACATTAATAAACAAAGATGGTAAAAATGTTTCTAACAAAACTTGTCTCTTTCTTTCTTCTTCCAACCGTAGACAAGGATCCAACAAAAACTAGCTTATTCACCCTTTAAGCACCTCCTTTCTTCCTTGATGTTGACAAGGAGCTTACAAGCAGCTCAATCATCATCTATTTGTAAATATCAACAAGTGAAATCCTTGACTTTTCTTTGATGAATGTCGACAGCTTTAAGACATCTACAAATCAACACAAGTAGCTTAATCACCTCCTTAACACCTTCGTGTCATCACCAAATTTCACCACAAATCTTAGTAGCTTACAAGTTGGTGATACCATCTTTCCTTGAAGCCCACGACAACAGCACCACCACTCATTCACTACAACTTTTGGCTATAAATAGAACCTCATTTTTCATTTCCAAATCGCACCTATTCTTCCTTCATATTAAACATTCTAAAAACTCCTCTTGCACCTTTGGTTGTCACGGCTGGAAGGCTAGAAAACAGCCCTTATTAACAAGATTATCAAGTGTTTCAAAGCAAAAATAGGGAATTCAAGGTTAAGGGTGTTGGTGTTCATACTAGTAAAGTTACTTTGATCTTAAGTGATGTTCAAACTTCTTGTTCTTGTTCGTAGAAAGTGATCTTTCGGATTACTCGTTAATCCATTAGACGTTATTACAAGGTGAGTTCATAGTCCCACTTTAAACTCTTTTGAACTATTTTGGGATAAGAATACATGTTTGGTCATTTTACAAAACTATTGGTTATATATCTGTTATGATTTTTATACTACTACTGAAATCTTATGGGCCATGTGAATATTTGATGGAAAAACATTAAACAACATGTTTTATTACTCTAGTATGATATACTATATATTCTAAACTACGAGCTGCATGAATTATTTGTTGAATTATTATGGGTTACTCTTATATTGGACACAAGTGACAAATAGTTTGTGTATGTCTATGTATACAATCACTCATGAAAGCCCCTTGTTAACTTGAGCCGTGAAACAAACGCGCGAATATTATGGATAGTACTATCGGGGTTGACACCCCTGTCCGGGCTAGTCATGCTAGCTGGGTTAAACGGACATATAATATTTGAAACTACAGTGTTGGAGTGAAACACAAACTAAAGGGGTAACAATGGTTAAGGCATCGGCATTCAAGGCATAGCATACGAAACTACTACTAAACTATGTGTTACATTATCAGTGAAACCTTGTGGTCCACGAAAATCTCTAAAGGGAATCGTGTGCTCGGTTTTTTTTCTGGAAAACATGATGTGATACACTTGTCTTACAAATTATTTATACTCTTTTATGGACACGAGAAAAACTCTTTTAATGTTTTTGTACTACTTATGACATTGTAAAAACAATGGTCACTCAGGTCTTGTGGTCCACATAAATATTTATCGAAAACCTATGAACTCACCAACTTTATGTTGACGTATTTTAGTGTATTCTCAGGGAACTAATTACTCGGAGTATAAGTAGAAGAAGCATGGTTTTTGGGAGTCACATATGCATTCACTAAAGAACAAAGATTTTCAAGAGCTTTTCTATTAAGCTAATCATGTTGTAGAATCTCTAGTATAAGTTTTGTACACTTCATGTAAGATCCTGGTTTCTATATCAATAATATTTCAAAACGTCTCATTTAGAGGTCGTTTGTTATAATTTGTGATTGTGATCTCAAGAAGTCACTCTCCGCTTGGGCCCGCCTCGGGCGGGGTGTGACAGAATGGTATCAGAGCCACAGGTTATAGCGAACTAAGTTGCATTAGTGTGCCTTAGAAAAATTAAGTTAGGCTACATTAGTGAACTTAGACTATAACTGTTTTCTTACAAATTGCTCTCCTACATATATTAGCTTACATGCTTAGACATGTTTTACGGAATAGATTAGTTAAATTTAAGGATGCTTAAATTTAACGGGTAGATACCTCGTAGACGCTATTGATACGTGTCTGATCAAACTCTTATGATGACATCATCATATCCGATATATTCATTTTTAGTCCTTGTGGTTTCAGTATTGTCACTCTTAGTCCCTCTAATTTCAGCGTTAACATATTCGTTTCCCAACTCTGATAAATATCTATTCTCTTCGTAAGCTATCGTAAGCAACACGGAGGACAAGCACATCGATGTTGTTTTAATGGTCATCCCATCAAACTCGAACAAATGAATCCTAGTACTCGGAGCCAGCTAGAAGTAACGATTTGAGGTGATAGGATGCTATCATCGAAACTCTTGATCAATGTTTTTACTACACGATGTGATCACGAAATGATTAGTTCAGATGACGTCGAAGCAAGTCGCGAACTAATCACCGAAGATAAATTCTTATTGCTAGTCATCATCTAGGATTCATCTCTTTCAGAACAAATAAACCAACGCAACAAAATAACTCAACAACAACAACAACAACAACAACAACAATAATAATAATAATAATAATAATAATAATAATAATAATTATTACTAGAACTATAGTCGAATGACAACAACGACAAACGATAACGGAAACGATAGTAGAAATTCTAGATACATCAACGATGTAGTAATCCTAGGGTCGGCTCAACCTTATAATTGACTTCAAGCAAGACAAATTTTGAGAAACTTTTTAGTCTTTAAAACAAATACCCATATCTTTTATCCGGTCAGCAATGACAAAAGTATATATATATATTCATACTATATATAATATATATATAATATATATATATATATAATATATATATATAAATTCAAAATATACTTAAAGACAATAATGGCCTAATTGACTCATCCTTTTTGGTGGCTCTAGGCGGGACTAATTTTAAGGAATATTTTTAAAAGTCTATCCGAAATCCTATTTTTATTCGGCAAAAAAAAAAAAAAAAAAAATTCTCGTAATAGACGGAGATGAAAAATTTTCTACTTTTGAATGACGAGAGTGGTCATGGATTAAACAATGAAACTCAGAAATCATAATAAAAATCAATTAACATAAATCTGAATAAAAAAGGTGAGCCCCGTGAACCTAATGGGCTTCCAGTTTTGAATCACGGGAAGTGAACGGTGACATATTTTATCAAAAGTTAGAAAATCGCAGTTATTCATATTTCAAATAGGTGCGGCTGAAACATTTGTAGGAGATAACCAAATGACTAAGTGGTCTGGCTATTTATTTTATACTTATTATAGATAGGAATTTGTGATTAGCCATAACCCATGACACTAGCCCATCAAATAAAATTGGGGACCCGAACTATTTGGGGGCTTTAGGTAAAATGCCTTCCCACATATATTGTAAAGACTCGAACAAATTGATCCCCTCACTTACTGTTAAATGACACCTCAAGAGTTAGAACTTGGTATCTTTATCTAGTGAAAGCTTCGCCATCCCTTTAGAAGAAACTCAAGTTGACAATCAATTTTATCTTGTTAAAACATATAAAAAAAAACTTAACCTCAGAGTGTGTAGCAGAATCGCGGTGGACTCGTAAAACATATGTTCAAGATACTCGAATAAACTAGTTCCATCACTTTTCAACATTCACGACATCTTAGATCTAATAAAAAAAATATTTATCCGATGGAAACTCTATCACTTCAATAATCTAAGTTAAAGATAAATTTCATTGTTTTTCTAATAACCCATAAAAATCATAGTCGAACTCCAACATCATCAGAGTGCGCAGCGGAAGCATGGTGGGCCCATAACCCACGAGTCCCAGATACTTATCACTTACTAACATTCACAACATCATTCGGATTTTCTTTTTTTTTTTTAAAATGTATATACCTATGAAAATTCTGATATCTTGATAACTCAAGTTAACAATCTACTTCATTTCGTCACCTAATAATCGTGGATCTTAAAAAAAAAAAAAACAACAGAATGCTCAGCGGAAACATGGCAGATTTCTCGTAGAGGCCCTAAGTGAAGTAATCTAAACAAAAATACCCTCCATTATTTTCAAAAATTGTACTAACATTACTACTTGAATTTCGGGACGAAATTCAGTTTAACGGGTAGATACTATAACAACCACCAAAATTCGGGTCATTTTTTTTATAAACTCACAAAATGTCACTAAAATAATTATTGGGGATGACTACATTCACTAGATTAGTAAGTAAGAAATCATTTGATAATACATATTAAATAAATATAAATAAAAATGATTTGTCCTAGCTACTTAACATTACAAACTTGCTTAGCTTATTATACCTTGATTATGATCCACTTAATGATACTTACAAACATTAATAAACAAAGATGGTAAAAATATTTCAACAAAACTTGTCTCTTTCTTTCTTCTTCCAACCGTAGACAAGGATCCAACAAAAACTAGCTTATTCACCCTTTAAGCACCTCCTTTCTTCCTTGATGTTGACAAGGAGCTTACAAGCAGCTCAATCATCATCTATTTGTAAATATCAACAAGTGAAATCCTTGACTTTTCTTTGATGAATGTCGACAGCTTTAAGACATCTACAAATCAACACAAGTAGCTTAATCACCTCCTTAACACCTTCGTGTCATCACCAAATTTCACCACAAAATCTTAGTAGCTTACAAGTTGGTGATACCATCTTTCCTTGAAGCCCACGACAACAGCACCACCACTCATTCACTACAACTTTTGGCTATAAATAGAACCTCATTTTTCATTTCCAAATCGCACCTATTCTTCCTTCATATTAAACATTCTAAAAACTCCTCTTGCACCTTTGGTTGTCACGGCTGGAAGGCTAGAAAACAGCCCTTATTAACAAGATTATCAAGTGTTTCAAAGCAAAAATAGGGAATTCAAGGTTAAGGGTGTTGGTGTTCATACTAGTAAAGTTACTTTGATCTTAAGTGATGTTCAAACTTCTTGTTCTTGTTCGTAGAAAGTGATCTTTCGGATTACTCGTTAATCCATTAGACGTTATTACAAGGTGAGTTCATAGTCCCACTTTAAACTCTTTTGAACTATTTTGGGATAAGAATACATGTTTGGTCATTTTACAAAACTATTGGTTATATATCTGTTATGATTTTTATACTACTACTGAAATCTTATGGGCCATGTGAATATTTGATGGAAAAACATTAAACAACATGTTTTATTACTCTAGTATATATTCTAAACTACGAGCTGCATGAATTATTTGTTGAACTATTATGGGTTACTCTTATATTGGACACAAGTGACAAATAGTTTGTGTATGTCTATGTATACAATCACTCATGAAAGCCCCTTGTTAACTTGAGCCGTGAAACAAACGCGCGAATATTATGGATAGTACTATCGGGGTTGACACCCCTGTCCGGGCTAGTCATGCTAGCTGGGTTAAACGGACATATAATATTTGAAACTACAGTGTTGGAGTGAAACACAAACTAAAGGGGTAACAATGGTTAAGGCATCGGCATTCAAGGCATAGCATACGAAACTACTACTAAACTATGTGTTACATTATCAGTGAAACCTTGTGGTCCACGGAAATCTCTAAAGGGAATCATGTGCTCGGTTTTTTTTCTGGAAAACATGCTGTGATACACTTGTCTTACAAATTATTTATACTCTTTTATGGACACGAGACAAAACTCTTTTAATGTTTTTGTACTACTTATGACATTGTAAAAACAATGGTCACTCAGGTCTTGTGGTCCACTTAAATATTTATCGAAAACCCATGAACTCACCAACTTTATGTTGACGTATTTTAGTGTATTCTCAGGGAACTAATTACTCGGAGTATAAGTAGAAGAAGCATGGTTTTTGGGAGTCACATATGCATTCACTAAAGAACAAAGATTTTCAAGAGCTTTTCTATTAAGCTAATCATGTTGTAGAATCTCTAGTATAAGTTTTGTACACTTCATGTAAGATCCTGGTTTCTATATCAATAATATTTCAAAACGTCTCATTTAGAGGTCGTTTGTTATAATTTGTGATTGTGATCTCAAGAAGTCACTCTCCGCTTGGGCCCACCTCGGGCGGGGTGTGACAGAATGGTATCAGAGCCACAGGTTATAGCGAACTAAGTTGCATTAGTGTGCCTTAGAAAAATTAAGTTAGGCTACATTAGTGAACTTAGACTATAACTGTTTTCTTACAAATTGCTCTCCTACATATATTAGCTTACATGCTTAGACATGTTTTACGGAATAGATTAGTTAAATTTAAGGATGCTTAAATTTAACGGGTAGATACCTCGTAGACGCTATTGATACGTGTCTGATCAAACTCTTATGATGACATCATCATATCCGATATATTCATTTTTAGTCCTTGTGGTTTCAGTATTGTCACTCTTAGTCCCTCTAATTTCAGCGTTAACATATTCGTTTCCCAACTCTGATAAATATCTATTCTCTTCGTAAGCTATCGTAAGCAACACGGAGGACAAGCACATCGATGTTGTTTTAATGGTCATCCCATCAAACTCGAACAAATGAATCCTAGTACTCGGAGCCAGCTAGAAGTAACGATTTGAGGTGATAGGATGCTATCATCGAAACTCTTGATCAATGTTTTTACTACACGATGTGATCACGAAATGATTAGTTCAGATGACGTCGAAGCAAGTCGCGAACTAATCACCGAAGATAAATTCTTATTGCTAGTCATCATCTAGGATTCATCTCTTTCAGAACAAATAAACCAACGCAACAAAATAACTCAACAACAACAACAACAACAACAACAACAATAATAATAATTATTACTAGAACTATAGTCGAATGACAACAACGACAAACGATAACGGAAACGATAGTAGAAATTCTAGATACATCAACGATGTAGTAATCCTAGGGTCGGCTCAACCTTATAATTGACTTCAAGCAAGACAAATTTTGAGAAACTTTTTAGTCTTAGAAAAATACCACATATCTTTTATCCGGTCAGCAATGACAAAAGTATATATATATATAATTCATAATAAAAAAAATATTTATCCGATGGAAACTCTATCACTTCAATAATCTAAGTTAAAGATAAATTTCATTGTTTTTCTAATAACCCATAAAAATCATAGTCGAACTCCAACATCATCAGAGTGCGCAGCGGAAGCATGGTGGGCCCATAACCCACGAGTCCCAGATACTTATCACTTACTAACATTCACAACATCATTCGGATTTTCTTTTTTTTTTTTAAAATGTATATACCTATGAAAATTCTGATATCTTGATAACTCAAGTTAACAATCTACTTCATTTCGTCACCTAATAATCGTGGATCTTAAAAAAAAAAAAGAATGCTCAGCGGAAACATGGAGTTTTTTAGAGGTCTTTAATTCATATCAATCTAAACAAAAATACCCTCCATTATTTTCAAAAATTGTACTAACGTTACTACTTGAATTTCGGGACGAAATTCAGTTTAACGGGTAGATACTATAACAACCACCAAAATTCGGGTCATTTTTTTTATAAACTCACAAAATGTCACTAAAATAATTATTGGGGATGACTACATTCACTAGATTAGTAAGTAAGAAATCATTTGATAATACATATTAAATAAATATAAATAAAAATGATTTGTCCTAGCTACTTAACATTACAAACTTGCTTAGCTTATTATACCTTGATTATGATCCACTTAATGATACTTACAAACATTAATAAACAAAGATGGTAAAAATATTTCAACAAAACTTGTCTCTTTCTTTCTTCTTCCAACCGTAGACAAGGATCCAACAAAAACTAGCTTATTCACCCTTTAAGCACCTCCTTTCTTCCTTGATGTTGACAAGGAGCTTACAAGCAGCTCAATCATCATCTATTTGTAAATATCAACAAGTGAAATCCTTGACTTTTCTTTGATGAATGTCGACAGCTTTAAGACATCTATAAATCAACACAAGTAGCTTAATCACCTCCTTAACACCTTCGTGTCATCACCAAATTTCACCACAAAATCTTAGTAGCTTACAAGTTGGTGATACCATCTTTCCTTGAAGCCCACGACAATAGCACCACCACTCATTCACTACAACTTTTGGCTATAAATAGAACCTCATTTTTCATTTCCAAATCGCACCTATTCTTCCTTCATATTAAACATTCTAAAAACTCCTCTTGCACCTTTGGTTGTCACGGCTGGAAGGCTAGAAAACAGCCCTTATTAACAAGATTATCAAGTGTTTCAAAGCAAAAATAGGGAATTCAAGGTTAAGGGTGTTGGTGTTCATACTAGTAAAGTTACTTTGATCTTAAGTGATGTTCAAACTTCTTGTTCTTGTTCGTAGAAAGTGATCTTTCGGATTACTCGTTAATCCATTAGACGTTATTACAAGGTGAGTTCATAGTCCCACTTTAAAATCTTTTGATAATACATATTAAATAAATATAAATAAAAATGATTTGTCCTAGCTACTTAACATTACAAACTTGCTTAGCTTATTATACCTTGATTATGATCCACTTAATGATACTTACAAACATTAATAAACAAAGATGGTAAAAATATTTCAACAAAACTTGTCTCTTTCTTTCTTCTTCCAACCGTAGACAAGGATCCAACAAAAACTAGCTTATTCACCCTTTAAGCACCTCCTTTCTTCCTTGATGTTGACAAGGAGCTTACAAGCAACTCAATCATCATCTATTTGTAAATATCAACAAGTGAAATCCTTGACTTTTCTTTGATGAATGTCGACAGCTTTAAGACATCTATAAATCAACACAAGTAGCTTAATCACCTCCTTAACACCTTCGTGTCATCACCAAATTTCACCACAAAATCTTAGTAGCTTACAAGTTGGTGATACCATCTTTCCTTGAAGCCCACGACAATAGCACCACCACTCATTCACTACAACTTTTGGCTATAAATAGAACCTCATTTTTCATTTCCAAATCGCACCTATTCTTCCTTCATATTAAACATTCTAAAAACTCCTCTTGCACCTTTGGTTGTCACGGCTGGAAGGCTAGAAAACAGCCCTTATTAACAAGATTATCAAGTGTTTCAAAGCAAAAATAGGGAATTCAAGGTTAAGGGTGTTGGTGTTCATACTAGTAAAGTTACTTTGATCTTAAGTGATGTTCAAACTTCTTGTTCTTGTTCGTAGAAAGTGATCTTTCGGATTACTCGTTAATCCATTAGACGTTATTACAAGGTGAGTTCATAGTCCCACTTTAAACTCTTTTGAACTATTTTGGGATAAGAATACATGTTTGGTCATTTTACAAAACTATTGGTTATATATCTGTTATGATTTTTATACTACTACTGAAATCTTATGGGCCATGTGAATATTTGATGGAAAAACATTAAACAACATGTTTTATTACTCTAGTATGATATAGTATATATTCTAAACTACGAGCTGCATGAATTATTTGTTGAACTATTATGGGTTACTCTTATATTGGACACAAGTGACAAATAGTTTGTGTATGTCTATGTATACAATCACTCATGAAAGCCCCTTGTTAACTTGAGCCGTGAAACAAACGCGCGAATATTATGGATAGTACTATCGGGGTTGACACCCCTGTCCGGGCTAGTCATGCTAGCTGGGTTAAACGGACATATAATATTTGAAACTACAGTGTTGGAGTGAAACACAAACTAAAGGGGTAACAATGGTTAAGGCATCGGCATTCAAGGCATAGCATACGAAACTACTACTAAACTATGTGTTACATTATCAGTGAAACCTTGTGGTCCACGGAAATCTCTAAAGGGAATCATGTGCTCGGTTTTTTTTCTGGAAAACATGCTGTGATACACTTGTCTTACAAATTATTTATACTCTTTTATGGACACGAGACAAACTCTTTTAATGTTTTTGTACTACTTATGACATTGTAAAAACAATGGTCACTCAGGTCTTGTGGTCCACTTAAATATTTATCGAAAACCCATGAACTCACCAACTTTATGTTGACGTATTTTAGTGTATTCTCAGGGAACTAATTACTCGGAGTATAAGTAGAAGAAGCATGGTTTTTGGGAGTCACATATGCATTCACTAAAGAACAAAGATTTTCAAGAGCTTTTCTATTAAGCTAATCATGTTGTAGAATCTCTAGTATAAGTTTTGTACACTTCATGTAAGATCCTGGTTTCTATATCAATAATATTTCAAAACGTCTCATTTAGAGGTCGTTTGTTATAATTTTTGATTATGATCTCAAGAAGTCACTCTCTCCGATTGGGCCCACCTCAGGCGGGGTGTGACAGAACACTTGTTGCCGGCCGGAAAGAAAGAAAGAAGAGAGAGAAAGAAGATAGAGAAAGGGCAGGTTTGTGTGTTACAGGGGTGGGGGATTTATATGAGGGATGATCTCAACCATTGGTAGGGGAAAAATCAAGGATCATGATTTGATCCTTGGATTTCAAAGAAAATTATGGTTTCATATGAACACACCTCTGTAAACACATATGAAAATTGACATGGAATACAAAACTTGATCATCACGTGTAACATTGAATTGTGGATTGATTTTGGCTTAGTCATTGTTTTGGTTTCCTATTGTTAGAAAAACTTTTAATTTCTCCAACAATAATTTTACATCAATTATCTAAAGCACTTGACGCCGTCACCAACACCAACCGTCGTCGCCACTAGTACCAGTCGCTGCAACCATCATATTGCCGCTGACGCCATCAGTATTGTGCTAGTATTGCTATGGTTATTGTCTACTACCTTAATTTAATTCTTTCTTAATTTCTTTGGCAACTCTTATGTGGTACAATACTCATAATTTTGGAATGACAAGTGGAGAGTCAATACTCAATACTATGATACAAATCTTTTTGGATCAACCGAAATATACATTCTTTTTAATACACGTTAAGAGTTTCCAAAATTTTTTCATAAAATGTGTGTCATTGTTAATTGTTAACATTAATTAATGTTAAATGGTAATGTTAATTTGTTTTTTTTTTTTAACGTTCGTGTCACGGAACGGCTAGCCGTTCACTAGCGACCGATCCACGAAGTCAGGGACCACAGGGGAGGGAAAACCCACCAATTTAACCGCTACAGAAGGCACGACGTTAAATTGGAGGTAAAACCTCGTCTGCTCAGACTCAAACCCTGGTCTCCCAGGATCCAAGCATCATTGCAGACTTCGGAATGCCGCTGGGGTTTAAACCCATTGTCAATGTTAATTTGTTACTAATTGGTCTCCAATCAAATTAATGCTTGGTCACCAAGTGTCGTGACTTGGATAGGAAATGTTCCTTGGCCGCCAATGTTTAGCATAGCTGCAACAATCCACCTGGCACTTTCTAATTGGCTAAACTACGAATATATGTCATTATTATTTATCAATAATCTTTTCCCATCGTTAATTAATTCGTTATTTATTAACACTGTTAGATGCCAAAAATAGTATTTGATTATATATCTTATTTTAATTAATTGTAATTTAAGAATATATATGGACGTAGAATATATTCCTAATTGAAAGAAATCAGAGTCATATAGGGATCAAGACTTGTTCAGTTGTGATCCAACCGAATTTATCGGCCATTCTTCTAAATATTAGTAAAATAAAATAGCAAAAAACAAAGATAGATACAAAACACGAAGACCCTAAAGAAAACAAGACAGCACGCCGCTTTTACGTACAGGCTTGTTTCGACGTTCATTTATTTGCAATCTTGACTTGATTAATTAAAGGTAATTCTAATCTCTCTTTTTTCCCTATTCCTTGATAAAGAGTATGCATAATGAGTGGTGATTTATAAGTTTTTTTTTTGGTCATACATTACTAAAGCTTTCAACTTTACTATATATACCTTTGGTCTATTGAATTCTTAAGTGAATGGTGGTGTATGATAGAAAACCGATAGTATACGGATCGCCACTTATATATACATTATAAATACTTAATTTTTTAATTGAGTTTTTCTGTTGTTGTACTTTGTTTTTATTGGACTATTTGTTGTATGTTGAATACAAGTTTAAATACTTCGTTGTTGTAGGTTATATGTTCTCTATTATTTGTTTGATTTAGTTTGATTTTTTAGTGTGCGCATCGTTAATTTTTCAATCAACATTACTTGAGATTCATGGTTGTTATATAGAAGAGAATGTTGATGTCGTGTTATAATTATACTTTTCTTGTTTAATTAAGTTAGATATATTGCTAGTAATTATTAAGTCGACTTGTTAATTCATAGAATAAGAAGAGTAAAAAAGAAATAAATTACTACAAGGTATCTATATATTGCTCTGACAACAATAAAATAAAATAAACAATCGATAATGACCTTTGATTTCGTGGTTCAATGGAGGTGAAAGGTCTACCTCTCCGGAAAAATAAGATAAATATATAAGTAATGGTTTCACAAATTTTGAGGGGATTATTTTTTTTAAAAGTAATAAACGTGGATTATTTTTAAAAAGTCATAAACGTGGATCATATACGTACGCATTAATAGGAAGCAAATAGTTCATTCTGTTATAATCAAAATCAAACCCAATTCACATATAACAGAAAAAATATAAATAAAAAAAATAACTTCATAAAAAAAAATTAATAATAATATCACTGGAATGTGTGAAGAAGGTGATCAAATTTTCTTTTATTGTGCAATATAAGGTATAATTTTTAACTTTTGCAATATAAGAATTTTGATCTGTTATATTTTACATTATATTTAGATTTATATTTTGAATCAATTTGTGATCAATTTGTGAGGGTCATCTTAATAGAAATTATATATTGATTATATGTAAAATGTATATATGTATATTTTACGTGAATTTAATGCTTGCAATTCAAGAAAACGGTTGTTCAATAAAACACAAATTGGAAAACGGGTGAGTAGAAAAGACCCGACCCGTTTTTAATTTATAATTAACTGGGTTGGATATGTGTTTATGGCCTTATGGTGGGGTGGGTGGTGAATATGGGTCAGGTTATCGGGCCGGATATGTGATGGATCTGTACATAGTTAGGTCTTTCCCAATAAGGGTCTCTTCCACACCTCTTCCACATTGACACATCAGCTTTTTTCTCTCTTCATCCACCTCTTCCACACTCACTCCCAATAACCCCTCTTCCACACCTCTTCCACAACTTTTATTTATTTTATTTTATATATTTTTTTTGTTTTAGCCGTTGAACCTGGACCCCACACACGCTCCCACTCGTCTTTCCTCTTCGATGGAACGAAAGCAATGGACGAAGAAGCTGGTCGACGGAATGCTACCAACAACATCCTCGTCGACGGCCGGTCGAAGAGCAGGTCGACGAGGCCTTTGGGATAGGCCTTAGTCCCCAAAGTTTATACTACATACGTATAGGTTAAAACTTTAAAGTTTGTAAAGTTGTAAACTACATTTTTACTAACTCGAATGTGAAGTTTTACGTATGTATGTGGCATTGAAAACAAGTTTGTTTAATAAAATGCGGGTCGGATTTTGGGTCAGATACGTCATACATGGCAAATTTAATTAAAATGTGGAGTTTTTATGTATGTATAGCTCTATGATACTAAATCTGCGTATTCATATAATTCTGTCAAATGATGTTTTTCGTTATGAAATACTTTTAAATTTTTTTCACCATCAACATGTTATATTGTCAGATATTTTATAATAAAAGTTGTGTAAGTGTGATGTTTGGTCGATCACTTGGTGTAAAGTTTATAAAAATATATTGACAGAATGTGTAGCGCTATTTTGAGAAAATGAAGCTTGTGTTAAATATTTTCTTTTAGTTAAGATTTAAGTATTAAGTTTAATTTCATGAATGACTTTTCATTTGGAAAAAGAAATTAAATACAATGTACAAAATTTTGATAAAAAAGCATGGGTACCTTTGGTATAACAGAATATGTTTGATTAGTATCCTCTAAAGTTGATCCAACTTTATTGGTAAAGTTGGATCAACTTTAGCCATTGGATTAAATCCAATGGTCAAGATTGAAATTTGATGTTTAAATCATGACCATTGGATTTAATCCAATGGTTAAAGTTGATCCAACTTTACCTATAAAGTTGGATCAACTTTAGAGGATCTCAATCCATGTTTGTATCATTGTATGTAGGACCAGCAATGTGGAAATGTGATAGTTTGAAGGAAAGTTCTTGTTGATAACTTAGTCATTTCTTAGTGATTAAGATCGACGGTTATTTTAGTGGTACATGTTTGTACTCTATGAATAAAGCTTTGTTCTGGTGTGTGATTGGATGTACACTGCATTAACTTGTTACTTTTTTTAACAGCGCATTAATTTGGTTTTTTAACAACTTTTTTTTTGTGTCTACTTTCTTCATTATCTTATGTGTCATATGGCCTAAGGTGTAATTCAATCGATTAAATTGAGTTTCGGGTTACCCGTTACTCACATCAAGTTATTTTTTGGCTTGGGCCAAGTTATAAGTTTTCAAATTCATCCCAAATAAAATTGACTTTTTCCATAATTTGTTTTTTTTATTAATTTAGTTATAAAGCTTCTTCGTATTAGAGTAATTACTTAGATAGTGATTACGCTTTGAAAAATTGACCAATATGATATAGATAGAAATATAGAATATATTATAGTATTTATAAAAAATATAAAATATATTAATAAATATATCTAGTCTTTAAAAGTAATTTATTTGCACTTATGATTTGTAAATTTAAATATATAAAAATGTAACAATATTCTTTCTGGAAATTGAAAAATGTAACAATATTCTTTCAGGAAATTGAAAAAGTAACAAGATCTTTTTCGTGATTTAAAAAATATATCTTTTAAGAAGAATTTTGTTAACTTTTTCAGTTCTACGATACGATAGGATCGAACATATTTATATAAACTCTCATTAATTAATTAATTAGTTAATTGGTATTTACATCAAATCGTATTATTATATCTAGAGTTAAGTACTTTTTTCGTCCATGTGGTTTCTCGATTTTGCACTTTTCATACTCGCCGTTAACTTTTGGCCAAAATCATCCCTGTGGTTTGCATTTCGTCCTTGGATCCGTTAACCCCCTCACGTGAGGGCATTTATGTCTTTTCACCCATCTTCATGGTTTGTCCCTATGGTTAAGTGCAAAATTCGTCCTATGGTTTGTCGTTTTTGCAATTTTCATCCTTGTTTTAACAAACCTCCAAACAAGAATTAAATCAAAAACAAAAACAAACTCAAATCAAAAACCTATATATACCTACATATGAGGATCTAATTTAATACCGGCCGGTACGGCTAATTTAATTTAATTTAATTTTTTTTTATAAAACTGTTATAAAACTTACTATAACGTAACGAAAATAGTCAAAATATAATTTCAATTCACTCAAAATAATACTAAATAGGTACTTTATAACAAAATATAAGTTTTAAAGTTCACAAATTACGAACAAATAACATTAAAGTATTATAAAAATAATTTTTGAAAAAACTCAAAAAATAAAAAATGAGAATACCGGAAATACCGGAACGGTAATATCGGAAAAGTTGTACCGGGGTACCCTTTGATACCGGTATTACGGGTAATACTACTGGTATTTAAAACATTGTATGTACGTGTTTGCATTTGAAGGTGATTAACTAGATACTCAAATGTAGGTATATATAGGTTTTTGTTTTGTTTGGATTAAAATGTTACCGGTAATTTTTGTTTGTTTTGTTTTGTTTGAAAAGTTATCTTGGATTTGTTAACGACGAGGATGAAAAAAGCAAAAACGACAAACCACAGGGACGATTTTTGCACTTAACTCTATAAAAAGACAAAAATGCCCCTCACGTGACTTGCATGTGAGGGGGTTAACGGCAAAGTTATAACGGCAGGGACGAAATGCAAACCACGGGGATGATTTTAGCCAAAAGTTAACGGCGAGGATGAAAACTGCAATATCGAAAAACCACAGGGACGAAAAAAGTACTTAACTCTTATATCTATTATACAAAAGTAATTTATTTGCACCATGATTTTTTGAATTTAAATATATAATAAATTTGTGTATATCCGTTCATAGGATCAAACGTTATATAAACTCTCACTAATTAATAAATTAATTAATATTTACTTTAAAATCTTATAAATCAGTTCTATATATACACATCATCTAACAATTATTTAGCTAATTGTTTGCGTGTAGATCACTTCAAATTTCAAAAGTGTGACAAAACTTACTTTGACTTGTTGACTTCGGCTTCAAAAGTCTTTTAAGCATAAATACCATTGAAGTCACACACCCATATACTTTCTTCTCCAAATCGTTACATGCAATTCAAAATTCCGGAACACACTAAGAAAATTCTCCAATCACACACACATATACATATACATATATATAATAATAATATAGTTTATAAAAGCTTTTGATTATCCCCTCCATAATCACGTTGATCATCATCATTCTCATATATGTAAGTTCTTGATCAACCCTTTTTCAATTAGTTAACTTTGCGTACGTGATCATCATTATCCATTAAATCGATTTCTGGGGTTTTCTTCTTTCTTGATTTTCAAACTAATCATTGTGTTTTACCCATAAAAAAAGTAATTTGAATAACTTTGAAATTCTTGATTCTGATATATATTATATATATATATATTTTCAATTCGTTAACTTTGCAAGAAATTGATTTCTAGTGTTTAATTCTTTCTTGATTAAACAACTTTAAAATTCTTGATTCTGATATATATTATATATATATGATACACATTCATCTTGATTTTTTTGTTAACTTTATTTTTATATTTTTGCTACTTGTTCTTTTGTGTGTAATACATCAATGTCTGCAGTGAGGTGAGATGGGTTTGTGTGTGTGTATATATATATATATATTCTGTGTGTGTGCGATTGATATTAATTGTAAGAAGCGAGAGGCTAATTATAAGTTGAATCTATAGGTCTAAAACGATGGAAAGCGAAGAGGAAGTTCATAGTGACGATGGATCTTTTGAATTAGTCAATAGCGATGACTATGCTAGTGATAAAGACCATCACAACATGGTATGATGATATTTTTTTATTTTTTTCATATATTGATTCTTGTTATTATGACATGGTAAGTAATTAATGGTTATTTTGATGCGTGTTCGTATTGTTGTTAATATATTTAGTTTTTGGTTTTAACGGATTTGTTGATGCTTTTGGTTTAGGTGATTTAATGTTAGTTTATATGAATCGCCAAGAATGAATTATAAGTGTTATATTAAGATGATGTTTTGGTACTAATATGATGTTAGAAGGAATCTGCAGATTGTTAAAATAGGACTAATTATCTGTTTGTTTGTTTCTCTCGTTTCAGTCTGACGGATCGTATGACTTTCTTTGTTCTGAAGTGTCTGAAACACTTGTTTTAGAAACAGAGGAGTTAGATAGTAAAACTGATTCTGACAAAAACCCTTTGAAGGAAATTGCAACTTTATATTCTGATTCTGAACTGGAAGACATGGAATTCAAAACTGGAAACTGTTCTGATGCTGCAAAAGAAGAAGCGAAAGGAGATATGGAGTTCAAAGGTGCAAGCAGTTCTGATGCTCCAAAAGAAGCGGAAGTTGGAGAAGGCTCAGTGTATAAAAGTGCAGCGGATTCTGTTCCTGCGAAAGAAGTAGAAAAGGTGGATGTGGGATTCAAAGATGCAAGTGATTCTGATCCTATAAAAGAGGAAGAAAGTGAAGTGGATTTAAAAAGCGCAACTGGTTGCGACCCTGTAGTAGAAGAAGTGGGTGGAGCAGAGATCGATATTGATTCCGCTGAAGATGAGGAAATGCAGGACCATGATACTGAAAACGCTCTTGTCCCATTTGTCCAACCAAATACTGTAAAAATGAATAAGGTACAAGCTTTTTTCATCTTTTTCGGTTAATCTTTTGTTTTACTGATTGTCATAATATTGTGAAATAACCTGTACTCCAATAATGTGTGCTACTTTTGGGGTTGTAAGCCTTTAACCTATACATAAATCTGTTTAAGAAAGTTATCTAACTGCTACAGAATAGTCTAGGGCAGTAACTTATCAGGGAAATTTCTTATGGATCGAATTGCATTTATAATGTTAATTATCCGTATGAATGTTAGAATTATGTAATTCGCCTAAAAAAATTTGTATTAGTTTCAATTTAGTTGACTTGTTCTCCCATGTCTTTCCTAAACTGAAGAAGGAAACAGAGCAATTTATGCTAAATACAATCTTAAAACTAAGAATATTTTACATTAATAACTGTTTATATGTGAATTATTCTCCTGAAACATGAAGTTTTGTTCTCATCATTTAGTTGTTTCTTATATCGCTCTCATTTTTAATAACAGGGTAGAAAGCGCAGCTTAATGGACATGATTTATGATAACTCAAACATTGACTTTAATGAGTTCCCTGCTCATTTAATGCTGAAACAAGACATAAAAGAGGTGGCAAAGAACCACATCACCCGTTATCTTCCTGCCAAATCTTTAGCCAGGTCCCGGCTCGTGTGTAAGGAATGGAACAGGTGGATATCCAGCCCGTTCTTAGCACATTTGCAAAGCCAGTACTTCAGAAAAACTTCTGGTTTCTTTCAAGATGATCGTCCTATTCGCTTCATCTCATCCAGTAATCCTGCTTATGGCGTTCCTCACCCTTCTTTAAGTTTCTTTCCGGTGGAAGTTACCATCAGAAGCTCTTGTAACGGATTGCTCCTTTGCCAAGCTGTTAACGGTGATAAAGCATATTACGTCTGTAATCCCGCTACTAAGCAGTGGACCAGACTTCCAGATTCTAGTTACTACCATGGAGAAGAACCAAGAATTGTGCTTGCATTTGAACCTTCTTCTATGAACTTTGGGCCACGTTATCAAGTTCTATGCGCGTTTTCTCTTCCTGATCCTCTTCAAGGGCCGATTGTGTATTTTGACATGTATGATTCGGTAACACAATCTTGGAAGGTGTCTGACATGGTATGTGTGGATTTGGACCAGTCAGATGTAAAAGGTGGTGGGATATTTGTGGATGGCGTTGTTTATTGGGAAACAACAGGTTGCGAGTTATTGGCCTTTGATTTGAAAAACGAGATCTATGGAGTTCAAACACTCCCTTTTGTTGGAGGTGGTGGATTAGTGAAGATCTTTGGAGAGATTTGCTATGTCCACGCTCAATATCATCATCCCATGAGATCGTGCATATTGGATGTTTATGGTGGCAGTGTGATGTCATTGAGAAAGACGATGTATATTAAAGTTTCTCTTGATGACATTGAAGATGGTGAGTTACTGAGTTGCAGTGTTGTTCCTAATTCATCCGATGATGCTGTGGTGGGTGTCATTGTCGAGAAGTCTGGAG
>CM067169.1:124917876-125070965 GCA_034093135.1 Erigeron breviscapus | reverse complement strand
TATGATAAGATCTTGAAGCGATTCAAGATGGAGAATTCCAAGCGTGGTTTCGTACCCATGCAAGAAGGACTTAACTTATCTAGCAAAAACGGTGCCTCTACACCTGAGGAGGTGGAGCGTATGCAAAGGTTCCTTATGCTTCGGTTGTGGGATCTATAATGTATGCGGTAAGATGCACTAGACCTGAACTAGCGTTCGCGCAAAATAATGGCTTAAGCTCCAAATCAGTGGGTGGTACATCAACAGAATTCGGTACCCTCGAACTTCCATCAGCAACAACCTCCTCAAAACTCTCATCCTCAGGAGGTGTCTCATCCAAGCTAAGCGCCATAACCTCTGCAAACAAATCATCATCAGATATATCTCCCGATCCTAAATTAGTAATCTCCTCATCTCCAGTGTCGGTCTCCATTAGTTCCTGAAACTCTCGGTCTAAAGCATCATCAATAACGTCAATCCTGAAACAAGACTCATCATTAGAATATGAATGCTTGATAGACTTTTCAACATTAAACACACTTCTATCTGTACCCACAACCAAAGAAATTTCCTTATCCTTCACACGGATGATAGCATCCGCGGTATTAAGGAATGGTCGTCCAAGAATAAGGGGTACCTTCGTATCTTCCTCCATCTCGAGGATAACGAAGTCGACTAGAAACACAATATGGCCTACCCGGACAGTCATGTTTTCAGCAATCCCAATGGGATACTGAAAAGAATGGTCAGCTAATCTAATACTCATGCGGGTAGGTCTCAAAACTCCTAGAGCCAACTTACTCCAAACCGAGTAAGGCATCAAATTAATGCTAGCACCTAAATCAGCAAGTACCTTACAAGTAAGAGTACGAATAGAACAAGTAATAAGGAAACTCCCTGGATCTTCAAGCTTAGGTGGGATGCGGTTCTGCAAGATAGCAGAACACTCGGCATTAAGATAAGTAGCTTTCACCTCATCCATCTTTCCTTTGTCAGTCACAAGCTCCTTAATGAACTTGGCATAGTGGGGCATCCCCTGAATAAGATCAACTAAAGGCACATTAATGTGAACATTTGTAATCATCTCCACAAACTTGTTATATTGCTCCTTCAGCTTTGCCTTTTTGAACCTCTGTGGAAATGGTATCTTTGGCTTGTATGGTTTAACCTCTGGAACCACATCCGGTTTTGGTGGAATGACCGGAGTCTTCGCGATTGAATCTTCCTCCATTTCAATCTCTTCATCCACCTCATCATCATCACTCCCTTTATCCTGCACATCTGAAACAACAACATTAGGCATAGGAGGTGAGTCATAAGACCTACCAGTACGAGTGGTGATGGCTTTGGCTTGCTCATTGCGGACTGGAGGTGGAGTGTATTTCTGTCCCTGATTCTGTCCTTGATTCTATCCAAGACTAAACTGAGGTCTAGGATTCTGCTGTGTGTTGCTAGGAAGAGTCCCCGTGGGCCTAGAAAGAGTGGCCATCCTACTTTCGAGATCCTTGAAATTAACTCCCTGGTTTTTCATGTTGATCTCCACCTTCCCACTTAACTGATCCAACCTCTCACTCAAAGTCTTAGTATCTTCCCTGATCATTTGAATGCTAGTATTTGTTTCAACCTGATTACTAGCCAACTGCTTCATCATCTCTCTCAACTCGGCATTAGGATCGGCATTAGAAGAAGAAGAACCTGATCCTTGTCCTTGCTGAGTCTGCTGTTGTGGCTGATTCTGATAATTATCTCTTTGCCACCTATTACCTGAAAAACGAGAATTATTAGACTGAAAAGAAGAGTTATAAGAAGTATTACCTGAAGGCCGGTTCTGGAAACCGGTGTTGCGTTAGAAATTCCCTTGGGGTTGATTTTGAACATAACTCACATCTTCGGGTGCCCGATTTGGACACTCATCAGAATAGTGCATATCACCACAATGATCACACCCATCGGCTACTTTCTTAACATCCCTCTCAATTGCTCCAAACCTATTCTCTTGAGTAGCAAACCCCTTTTCCATGCGCTCAGATAGCGCCCTAATCTCTCCAATAACCCCTGGGTCATTGCTAGCTTCAACCTTAGCAACTCTCCCTTGGTTAGTACCTCTCTTCATCTTTCTCTCATTCTTCAAAAACCTTTCATCATCCAAAGTTGAGCTATCCTTCGCCATGTCTTCCAAGATTTGATAACCTTCATTGGGTGTAATGTTATTGAAACTACCCCCGAAAGCATATCCCAATTCTCGTTTAGACTTTTTATCTAACCCATCAAAGAAAGCTCCACATATTTTTCCCTAGTCAAATCGTGCCCTGGACAATTTCTCAACATTTCCTTGAAACGAATCCAAGCCTCAACAACATCTTCTCCATCATCTTGTTCAAAAGATCTAATCATGTTCTCCAACCTTCTTTGAGTTCTAAGTGAATAAAACTCACCAATGAAAGCCTCCTTTAGTTGGTTCCAAGTAGTAATAGAATTTTCTGGAAGATCATTGAACCAATCAAGTGCTTCTCCGGTGATTGACATGGGAAATGTCTCAAGTTTCACGGCATTCATTTGGTTTTGCCCATATTGATATAGCCGAGCCAACTTTTCAAACCTATCCAAGTGTTGGTAAGGATCCCATTTCCGTTTCCCATCAAATTGATGCTCTTCTATGCTCTTTAGATGGTTTCCTTTCAAAGCGAAAGTGTGATCAATGGTTGGAGGTCTAATGGCGGAACCACGGCCAATTGGGATCGTATGGACCCTCTCGCCATAGCGAGTGTCATTTGGACCCCTTGGTTGTTCGTCCCCCATTTCCTCTTGCTTTACTTCTAAATTGAAAAACTCGTCCAAAAAGAACCCTTCCTCATCCGAATCAGGAGTGGGTTTAGCTATAGGTGAAAATGGTGTCGGTATTGGTGTTGTGGGTTCAGTGAAGTTAAACCTACGCCCTCTTGGTCTTCTCGGAGTAGACAAAGGACTATTCAAAGGGAGACCCGAAGAATGCAAGTTCATCAACTAAAACAATACCTGCAAACACACAACTAACACAAACACGTCAAATGCACCTGTGATAAGAAAGAAAACTAAACTAATAAACAAGTAACTTCCTCACGCGTGAGAAAGGATCAAACCACTAAATTAACAACTAAATTGGCACACAATCCCCGGCAGCAGCGCCAAAAACTTGATGTGCTAAATCGAGTTTAAAAATTATAAACTAGAAATACCTAGAAACTCACTACTACACACTATCGGGCAGTGGACCCGTTCGTATGCAATAAAGTTAAGGGGTAAGTCCGTGTTCGTTCTCGGGGATTGGTTTGAACTAGTTGTTTAATAAAATGGTTTGGAAAACAGGGTGTTGCTTCGAGTCTTACTTTGACAATTAAATTAAAATAAATTTAAACGACAAAACGCATAAAAGTAAAGAAAAGCTTCAGACAATATTAATAAAGATCATCCACCTTGAATTTGCTAGACTCCAAACATGATTGCATTCAATTAAGACCAAATTCATTGAGTTGAAAAGATAATCGTAAAAGGATTAAGGTGCTCACGTGGTACCACCAACCGTTATAAAACACGTTGACAAAATGACTCCTTTTATTAAAATGATATTCACTATCATACCATGAACTAGTGATAATTGCTCATAGACAAACAACCATTTGAAAATCACATATGCATCCAACTAGTACCACTAACGAAGAACACACATGCCACCAATATCATAATAACATATAAAAAGGAATTAAATCATCAAGATCTCGACACAACGATAATTGAAATCAACTCTTTGGATTAAAACATATAGCAATCACATCATTCGTCTAGTTTCCTCAAGGTGGATGATTGAATGTTTAGCCACTCATGATTAATTTAAAATAACAATCAAAATAAAAGAAGAACATGATGTACCAATCGTTCTTGAAATTGAAATTGCAAGACAATAAAATAGATACGATCTAAGTGGGTGCCCGTGAATCTTCAATGAATCGGACGAAGAAATCTACCCTTGATCCTTGAAGGAATCCCTTGGGGAGCAGCTCTTAGAAAGAATTTGGATCGATTGGGAATTAGGTTTTTGTTTTCTATTTATACCCCTTGGAAATCTGATGCAAACATGGCCAAAAAGCCCTTCAGCCCCGTCGTCCCACTGCGGCGCAGTGGGCGAGTGATGCCCCCACTGCGGCGCAGTGGATATTAACTGATCTAGGTGCTCGTTCCACCTTGTCTGACTGCGGCGCAGTGGGCCTTGGTCACCCCCACTGCGGCGCAGTGGGCCTTGGTCACCCCCACTGCGGCGCAGTGGACTTTTCCACTAGCCCACTGCGGCGCAGTGGGCTGGTGATGCTCCCACTGCGGCGCAGTCCAATCCTGCTGATCCGAAGACAACCTTTTCACTATGAACTTGCTGAAATTTTCTATCTTCTCAACTTTAAACAACTCTCGAACTCACAAATCAACTTCTTGGCCTCAGAAATCATCCGAAATTGCACCAAATGGACACGTAACCTGTTTAGAGCCTGAAAACACTAACAAACAACATAAACGCGCCAAATGCACACAAAATCGACTTAAAACACTTAATAAAATGGCCAATAATGATGTGGGCGATATGTATAAATTGGTCACATCAGAGTTTTAAAGCTTCAAGGAGACCAATATCAACAACTTTTATTCTCTATAATCTCATTTTGGTAAGTCTCTTTTATGGTTCTTAAATTTATTGAATACAAAAGATCACGTATGAACTAGTTTTGTTAAAAACTGATTCTGAACAGAATCTGTAATCTGACTTGGAAGGGAGAAAACACATAGATGGAAAATGATCTGGTTATTGAGTTCTAAACAAAATCTTTAGCTTTATGTGTCTATTTTATCCTCCCACTGGAATCAAGTAAAAACACTGAGTAAAACTCAAATTGTGAACTTTTTAAGAAAAGTGGTCAAAACTGATTTTTATGAATACTGTTTCAGTCATATTGTAAATGTCATATCTCATTCGTGTTAAGTCGAAATCAATTGAATCTTAACTTTTTGGAAAGTACTATGAGTGTACTAAATTCGACCAGAACAAAGTTTTGTTGTATCTAGTCGTCTTCTTTTCCTAAAATGATGTTTTCCTGAGAGGGTCAGAATCTGGACAAAAACCGATAAACTGAATTAAGGTGGCCATTTGAACGAGTTAGATATATTGAAAAATTCCGTAAAAATTCATGAATACTCTTAAGATATAGTACTAGATGTTGTAAAAGATTTATGTCTTGAGACACTTTGCATCTATACTAAAAACCCTCTCAATTAGAGCATAGATTTTTGAAATATATTTGATGATCTTAGGTTGGAATAAGCTTGAACGTTGAATCTCGTGTGAACTTATTAGTGCGTGTACTCGTACTAGTACTTGGAATTGCTCTACTTTAAGGTGAGTTTCGTAGCTCCCTACTCAATTGAGATTCGGGCTGAAAAGTGTACATATACGTGCTTGTTTGATTATTTGGTTGATTTGATTTACGGTATATTTGATTGTTTGATGAAATGTTTCAATTGAATTATGGAACTGATTGATTGATGATTGATGGATAGTTTTGATTTAGTGTTTGATGGTTTACTCATGTGATTGTGATATTGTAATTTATTTAGGATAGATGTACATACATGGAAGTCGGTTATGCCTTCAAAGGGTTTTAGATGTGGTGGGAAGGCTGCGGGTGACCCTATATGTAAGCATCAAGGCAAGTTGTTTAACTGTAAGGCCACCAAGGCAAGTTGTTTAACTGTAAGGCCACCAAGGCAAGTTGTTTAACTGTAAGGCCACCAAGGCAAGTTGTTTAACTGTAAGGCCACCAAGGCAAGTTGTTTAACTGTAAGGCCACCAAGGCAAGTTGTTTAACTGTAAGGCCACCAAGGCAAGTTGTTTAACTGTAAGGCCACCAAGGCAAGTTGTTTAACTGTAAGGCCACCAAGGCAAGTTGTTTAACTGTAAGGCCACCAAGGCAAGTTGTTTAACTGTAAGGCCACCAAGGCAAGTTGTTTAACTGTAAGGCCACCAAGGCAAGTTGTTTAACTGTAAGGCCACCAAGGCAAGTTGTTTAACTGTAAGGCCACCAAGGCAAGTTGTTTAACTGTAAGGCCACCAAGGCAAGTTGTTTAACTGTAAGGCCACCAAGGCAAGTTGTTTAACTGTAAGGCCACCAAGGCAAGTTGTTTAACTGTAAGGCCACCAAGGCAAGTTGTTTAACTGTAAGGCCACCAAGGCAAGTTGTTTAACTGTAAGGCCACCAAGGCAAGTTGTTTAACTGTAAGGCCACCAAGGCAAGTTGTTTAACTGTAAGGCCACCAAGGCAAGTTGTTTAACTGTAAGGCCACCAAGGCAAGTTGTTTAACTGTAAGGCCACCAAGGCAAGTTGTTTAACTGTAAGGCCACCAAGGCAAGTTGTTTAACTGTAAGGCCACCAAGGCAAGTTGTTTAACTGTAAGGCCACCAAGGCAAGTTGTTTAACTGTAAGGCCACCAAGGCAAGTTGTTTAACTGTAAGGCCACCAAGGCAAGTTGTTTAACTGTAAGGCCACCAAGGCAAGTTGTTTAACTGTAAGGCCACCAAGGCAAGTTGTTTAACTGTAAGGCCACCAAGGCAAGTTGTTTAACTGTAAGGCCACCAAGGCAAGTTGTTTAACTGTAAGGCCACCAAGGCAAGTTGTTTAACTGTAAGGCCACCAAGGCAAGTTGTTTAACTGTAAGGCCACCAAGGCAAGTTGTTTAACTGTAAGGCCACCAAGGCAAGTTGTTTAACTGTAAGGCCACCAAGGCAAGTTGTTTAACTGTAAGGCCACCAAGGCAAGTTGTTTAACTGTAAGGCCACCAAGGCAAGTTGTTTAACTGTAAGGCCACCAAGGCAAGTTGTTTAACTGTAAGGCCACCAAGGCAAGTTGTTTAACTGTAAGGCCACCAAGGCAAGTTGTTTAACTGTAAGGCCACCAAGGCAAGTTGTTTAACTGTAAGGCCACATTTCGAGTACTTTGGGTACTATATGTTTATGTACATCCGAGTACTTTCAAGTACTTGATGCCAAGTATTGGCCATACTTGATGATATGATATGATACGATATGATTTACACCACGATGTGGACCAAGTATTGTGATACTTGATGATGTTGAGGTACATAGCATGACATTGACACGCATTTGATACATTGCATGACATTGATACACATACGATGTATTTTTTTGGTAATGATAGATATTGTACTTGATTGTATATGAACTATCTTGTATTGTTTGTTGTTTGGTTACTTATTTGATAAGGTTGAACGTTATGTTAACCTCAATTGTCTAACAGGTGACGTACATGGGTTTGTTGTAAGTACATTGTTTGATATTGTTATTATATATGATAATGTTATTGATGATGGTTTCTTGTAAACCATTACTACGAACTCACCAACCTAGTGTTGACCTTGTTTAGTACACTTTTCAGGAAATCAGGTGAATCATGGACGTGATGCTTAAATAATGTTGCTTGGACCCGGACTTGGACTGATATGGATCAAGGATTCATTTACCATCTTTTGCATTATGCATTTTGTGTTTGTATGTTGACTTCATCTGCTGGATTCACTGAGTCCACTATGTTCATATAGTTTATGTTCTACGATAATTCTACTGTGTGCTATATAATTTCCGTAATACTTCGGGCCCAGCTCGGGGTGTTACAATATTGGGCGGCCGTCCATGATACTTCAGGCTGTCGCATCGACTGATTTGTGGATTTGGAACGCTTATTTTGGGCAGCAGGGTTCAAACAATGACATCAACGTATTTGAGTCGTCGCCTATACTTGAAGAAATTAAAAAAAAAAAAAAAAAAAAAAAAAAAAAAAAAAAAAAAAAAAAAAAAAAAAAAAAAAAAAAAAAAAAAAAAAAAAAAAAAAAAAAAAAAAAAAAAAAAAAAAAAAAAAAAAAAAAAAAAAAAAAAAAAAAAAAAAAAAAAAAAAAAAAAAAAAAAAAAAAAAAAAAAAAAAAAAAAAAAAAAAAAAAAAAAAAAAAAAAAAAAAAAAAAAAAAAAAAAAAAAAAAAAAAAAAAAAAAAAAAAAAAAAAAAAAAAAAAAAAAAAAAAAAAAAAAAAAAAAAAAAAAAAAAAAAAAAAAAAAAAAAAAAAAAAAAAAAAAAAAAAAAAAAAAAAAAAAAAAAAAAAAAAAAAAAAAAAAAAAAAAAAAAAAAAAAAAAAAAAAAAAAAAAAAAAAAAAAAAAAAAAAAAAAAAAAAAAAAAAAAAAAAAAAAAAAAAAAAAAAAAAAAAAAAAAAAAAAAAAAAAAAAAAAAAAAAAAAAAAAAAAAAAAAAAAAAAAAAAAAAAAAAAAAAAAAAAAAAAAAAAAAAAAAAAAAAAAAAAAAAAAAAAAAAAAAAAAAAAAAAAAAAAAAAAAAAAAAAAAAAAAAAAAAAAAAAAAAAAAAAAAAAAAAAAAAAAAAAAAAAAAAAAAAAAAAAAAAAAAAAAAAAAAAAAAAAAAAAAAAAAAAAAAAAAAAAAAAAAAAAAAAAAAAAAAAAAAAAAAAAAAAAAAAAAAAAAAAAAAAAAAAAAAAAAAAAAAAAAAAAAAAAAAAAAAAAAAAAAAAAAAAAAAAAAAAAAAAAAAAAAAAAAAAAAAAAAAAAAAAAAAAAAAAAAAAAAAAAAAAAAAAAAAAAAAAAAAAAAAAAAAAAAAAAAAAAAAAAAAAAAAAAAAAAAAAAAAAAAAAAAAAAAAAAAAAAAAAAAAAAAAAAAAAAAAAAAAAAAAAAAAAAAAAAAAAAAAAAAAAAAAAAAAAAAAAAAAAAAAAAAAAAAAAAAAAAAAAAAAAAAAAAAAAAAAAAAAAAAAAAAAAAAAAAAAAAAAAAAAAAAAAAAAAAAAAAAAAAAAAAAAAAAAAAAAAAAAAAAAAAAAAAAAAAAAAAAAAAAAAAAAAAAAAAAAAAAAAAAAAAAAAAAAAAAAAAAAAAAAAAAAAAAAAAAAAAAAAAAAAAAAAAAAAAAAAAAAAAAAAAAAAAAAAAAAAAAAAAAAAAAAAAAAAAAAAAAAAAAAAAAAAAAAAAAAAAAAAAAAAAAAAAAAAAAAAAAAAAAAAAAAAAAAAAAAAAAAAAAAAAAAAAAAAAAAAAAAAAAAAAAAAAAAAAAAAAAAAAAAAAAAAAAAAAAAAAAAAAAAAAAAAAAAAAAAAAAAAAAAAAAAAAAAAAAAAAAAAAAAAAAAAAAAAAAAAAAAAAAAAAAAAAAAAAAAAAAAAAAAAAAAAAAAAAAAAAAAAAAAAAAAAAAAAAAAAAAAAAAAAAAAAAAAAAAAAAAAAAAAAAAAAAAAAAAAAAAAAAAAAAAAAAAAAAAAAAAAAAAAAAAAAAAAAAAAAAAAAAAAAAAAAAAAAAAAAAAAAAAAAAAAAAAAAAAAAAAAAAAAAAAAAAAAAAAAAAAAAAAAAAAAAAAAAAAAAAAAAAAAAAAAAAAAAAAAAAAAAAAAAAAAAAAAAAAAAAAAAAAAAAAAAAAAAAAAAAAAAAAAAAAAAAAAAAAAAAAAAAAAAAAAAAAAAAAAAAAAAAAAAAAAAAAAAAAAAAAAAAAAAAAAAAAAAAATAGGAAGAAAAAAAAAAAAAAAAAAAAAAAAAAAAAAAAAAAAAAAAAAAAAAAAATAAAAAAAAAAATAAAAAAACAATGATTGGAATGTGACAAGTGTCACAACTCCCCCCACCCCTAAATATGCCTCACTCCCCCATTTTCCCACCAAAATCCTCTTGCTTACATGGCGCCATATGACGAATATCCCCCACCCCTAAATATGCCTCACTCCTTTTAGCCTTAGTAACATGCAAGCTAACAACACCTTGTTATTCTCAAAAAATTTACTCTAGTGTGTTTTAGTGACATTTACTAAAACAAGCAAGACTTTATACGGAGTATTAGACAAAAAAAAAAAAATACTTGCTCTTTACTGGAAAGTTGTCTGCATCTTATCTCTACTTATATTGGAGACGGTATTGGTAATACTTGTATAGTTAGTGAAGGAGTATTCATTGTCTCAAATTGTGTCATATGCATATGTTTTAAATTAATAATATCTAAAAAAATTTTGCAATTTGAGTCGATATTTATGCAACAATAATAATGTAGGTCGCTAACAGTGTTATTGACTTGCAAATTTTCATTGCAATCAACATCTCTAATCCTGCGATGTGCTGGCTAATAATATATTAGGATGTCGGCTAAAGTCAATGTTTCTTAAAAGCTACTGTATAATATAATAAATGATGATAGAATAATCTGAGACTTCGATGAATATATAAACTAAAATGGGCAAGATTAAAATCTAATTGATAAGAATGAAGATTATGTTGATTGCATTCAATATATAGACACAAGTAATTACCATGGGTTGATTATGAGGACTTATTTACGTTTTGAAATTTTGATAGACCTATAAATCTATAATATATTTGATTAGAATCAAAATATACAAGAATGTATTGTAGCAACACATTACACATATAAATAAGTGGCTTCGCCGGCGGCACGATGGCAATAATATTCAGATTCGGGCTTGGTATCTTATCTGATGTTGACTGCATATTGTTCAAAACTAGAGTTTATAACGCTGTGGTCCAGCTGGTCTTATATAGTTATATACTTTGATCGATAAAATTAAAAATCTCCAAAACCTATTCAAATTAACATTTTGACATTCTGTCAAAAGGATGTTAGAAACATCGAGAAAACGAGACTCGATATTTACACATTAATGTTAAAAAAAAATTAATGAACTATATTAACATGATGACACATCTGTTTCATAGATAATGTCAAATATTAATATATTATAATTATAAATGTATACTAACATAACATGATATCTCTTGTAGTAAATAAAGGAAGATTTTTTGTTCCGAACATTCATTTGTGATATGACATCTAAGAAACCTTACCGCATAATAGTGAAGTCTTGCACGTACCCTAAACAATGAAATATTGACCATTGCCGTTACAAGTATTCGGAGGAAAAAACTCAAGACTTGTCATCCTGAGGATCGAACTCAAAAACTTGGTTAAAATCAAGAATGCCTCTGACCAGCTCGGCTGGTCATCATTGGCAGTTAGAAAAAGATTTAGCTAAAAGAAGTATGATAAACACGTAATATAATACTGCATTGCACTTTATTCATGTTGGTTCTAACTCATAAAGGATTATGAGTAACAAATTCACAACTGGGGGCGGATAGAATCGGAGTTTCCTAAGGTAAGCCACTTACCTACACGTAAGTTCTTTTTGTACTCAATCAATACATACATTTTTTTTAAATCTATTTAGTCACATAATCAATTTAATCACTTAATAGTTAAAAAAACAAACAAATTTTTTTCTTAAAACTCCATGCTTGGTGGAGAGGAAGCGAACTATATATAAAAGAATAAAAAAAATTAACATACGTACTAATGTACTACGTATTAGATTTCTTTTATGAAATGGAATGTCAACTTTGAGAAAACACGGATTCAGTATATGGATTTTGGGCTTCATGAGTTACAATACAACGAGGGCCGAAATCACCAAAGTGCGATTGCCAATGGTGTGACGGTGACCCATTTCAAAGCTGATAGTTATAAATTATAATCATATTAGTTTTCAGACCCGTCTAATAAACAGATAGTCTTAAAATATATATATCAAAAGAAATATCAAAATAATAAATAACAAAACAAGTGAAAAATAACAAAACATGAACAAAACAAATTTAAAAGAATAAACCTTTTTGTAGTAGAAGAAGAAGCTATAATCAAACTATAATTGACAACAAACTAATTAAAAGAGATGAAAAATAACAATAACATAACAATTCAATATCAAATAATAAACAAACACGAACAAAATACCAAAAATAAAATTAAAGTGATATAAGCCGTATGTTTTTTTTTTGTTGAGAAATTTACTTAACTTAATTTGTTTATTAAAGATATGAAGAAGAAGAATAATATGAATGAAAATGATTAATAAAAACTTAGGATGTATATATAATAATTTATTGGGAGAGTTTTGAAGGATTTATTTTGATTGAAAAAAAAATTTATGATAGAGTTTATCTATTTGATAAGCAAATAAAAATTAACAAAATCTAGAAAAAATGAGAGAGTTCTAGAGTAATTATGAGAGAGTTTTAGGCCTAAAAAGAGGTTTATCAGGGATGCCAAGTGTACCCCCAATCTCTTCTTTTAGTTATAATATAGATATAGATGATAAAAAGAAATAACATTAACAACAATTTAACTGACCAAAAACATAATTTTTTACAATACATTCTTTTGCAATACCTTAAAGATAATAACATTTTACTCGGCATTGAACCGATGTCGTATATTTTTGGGCTAAGTGCGCCGGAATGCAATCAACTAATCATGAAAAGTTATTGTGTGCACGAACTCTAGGTCAGCTTTATTGTGTTCAGGAAACTTGTTCAAGAGTCCCATAGCATGCAAAAGTGACCGGGTCAAAAGTTAGCCGGTAATCAATTTAGATTTGACTTATTGACTGATAACGTGGCATGCTAGGCTGGATATTCTTTCAATTAAAAAAAAGATAAATAAAATACTTTATATATATAAGTCAGATGGGCGGTTAGAAACACATACAAACACACACTTTCACACACAGTTTCACACACACTTACACACAGTTATACACACACTCGATCGAAAGCTCTCCCAACAACAAAATCACTGAATTCCGGTCCAAGCGATGATCTGAAACAAGTCCATCGTCAAACAAAGGTACGTTTTCATCCAAAAAAAATCAACTATTCGTGATATTTTCGACCATTTTACTATAGAAAACCCTAAAATTTGATTTTTTTAGGGTTAAAGTCAGGATCTTTATATTTACGTGAAATCCAGTTTATATTTGGTCACATTTTGTTGTTTGCAGTTGTTTTCCCCCAAATATTTGATTAAAGTGTAAATCATTACTTGAAAATCGTTTTTTTTCCGATTATTTTACTGTACAAAACCCTAAAATTTGAATTTTTAGGGTTAAAGTATAAAACTTTATATGTACGTGAAATCCAGTTTATATTTGGTCACATTTGGTTGTTTGCAGTTGTTTTCCCCCAAATATTTGATTAAACTATAAATCATTATTTCTTAACAGTTTTTTTTCGATTATATTTCTCAAAAAATATTTTTGAAGTGATTTATTGAATTGTGGGCCTTTCATTTTGTAGAAATGAATCGAATTAGGAGATTTGAAGTGGCCTTGCACCATGATGGTGCTTTCTTGTTCCTGGATGGTGGACGACTTAATCGTTATGAAGGTGGGGAAATCAAACAGCTGTCAATTCCAAGGAAAAATTTAGCAGATTTCCTGAGTTACATAGAGGCTAAAATAGCCACTCCTGTGACAGGTGTGTACTATCTTTTAACACCAGATGATTTTGGTACAATTATGCTGCTAGGAACTGAACATGATCTTGATGTATTTTATGATGTGGGCGAGGCTTATGGTACCATGCATGTTTATGTTGATCACTTGTCAATTGACTTATCTCAACTCATCAACAATGTACCTCCTGAGCATGAGGATGACCCTGAACCAGTAGAACATGTAGAGCAAGTTGAGTTAGTACATGATTCTGATTCTGATCATGAACCCTTAGATGAACCTGTAGATGAAAACCAAGGTACCAAGTAGATGAAAACCAAGGTAACCAAGTAGATGAAAACCAAGGTGACCAAGTAGATGAAAACCAAGGTGACCATGTAGATGAAAACCAAGGTGTTCCAGATGAAAACCAGGAGGTTTTTAGGACACTAGAAGTTGGGCAATCTAGTAGACTACCCAAAGATGGGAACTTTGAACCAAATTCAGATTTTAGTGACAGTGAAGATGAAGAGTATGAACCCAGTGATAGTGAGGGTGCAGACTCTGTTGCTTCATTAGATCATTTGAGTGAGGGGGAAGAGGAACTTATGGAAGTCAGAAAGGGTAATCCTATAGCTAAAATACCAACAATGAAGCACTTACCAAAACTTGGTGGTTCTGACCACCTTGCTAAGGGAGATGGAAGGACAGTTATACATGAAGAGCATGATAACTTTATGACTGCACTTATCAATGCATTGAAAGGAGATGAAGACAATGAGTGGGTTGATCCATTAGAACCACCTGAAACTCAACAGAATGAGTTTCCAATTCATGACAAGGACACACATTGGAGACTAAAGGCACCAAAGGTAATTATTTGTCATATTATTACATAATTACCAAGTATTTCTTTATTTGATGACATATATTTCACTTCTAATTTATTTATGTACTTATATATTTCAGATTGGAGAGAGATATGAGAATCCTGAACAACTGAAAGAATGCTTGTCCTACTATGCATTGGCTAATGGCTACTCATTGTGGTATGAAAGAACATCCAAGTCCCACATTGTTGCAAGATGTGGTGTCAGACCACCCAAGTTGTACACGGTTTTCCTTTTCGGTTTATTTCTTTTGACTTCTAATTTGAGTTTTTTTGATTATATTTAAGATTTTTTATAACTTTGACTGATCATAAATTAATGGAAGATTTACATAAATTATTTACTTTTGAAGCATGATTATATATTTCCTCAAAAGTGGAGTATATATGTAAATCTCCCTAAATTAATTGACCAAATTGCTAACTTTTTTACTTTTGTTATGGTATTTTTGTTAATTATGAGGGTCCATTCATATCACAATAGTCGGTTGTTTTAATCGGATCTTACCGTATACATAAGCAGACGTCTATAGGTAAACCACACAACCCTTCAAATGGAGGTAAGTGGAACGAATCTTCGTCCTTATGATAAAATTTGTGGATGTCTTAATAGTTAATCTTTTAGATCATTGACTGGTTTTTTTAATAGTATGATACATTATATATGATGATATACCCCTTCGAGTAACCATACGAAGAATACTCTTTACAAAGCATAGTAACGAAGGCCATAAACTCGGAAGAATATAATTAATTAAGATAAAGATATATCTCTTCCAAAGATAAGAAGATACTCATCATTATCTTAAGGAAGAAATCGGATAAGTATAGCAACTAAATCTAAGGGGAAAAGATTAAACCCTAATCTTCTCCTCCAAGAAAACTCTCCCCTATATAAAGGGAGATGACCCTCATTCAATCGGCATCATCATCATATCATCATTAGCCAATCACACAAACACACACAACTGGCGTAAAGAGGCATTGCCCTACCTTTGGGGAATCGCTAACAAAACATAAATCCAAATCCCCCTTTTTGACCCTCAAGTCATATTAGGCCTACGCGGTTCGGTGCACTATCATTTGGCGCCATCCGTGGGACCATAATTCAGACAACCCACAAAAAGTAACCACGACCTTGATTCCTGTAACATCCCAAACTTTTTAATTAACGGCTGACTTAAGTCGTTAAGTCAACACTACGTGTCCGTTAAGTCTCTAGGAGATTTAATGCTTAGATGTGTTTAATGTGCTATATGTGTAAGGCTTTAATGTCTTAATGATTGATGTACTAATGTGTTTAAGGTATACTTATATGCCTTTAGAGGTGCTTGAAGTGTTTAATGTGCTATATGTGTAAGGCTTTAATGTCTTAATGATTGATGTACTAATGTGTTTAAGGTATACTTATATGCCTTTAGAGGTGCTTGAAGTGTTTAATGTGTTATATGTGTAAGGCTTTAATGTCTTAATGATTGATGTACTAATGTGTTTAAGGTATACTTATATGCCTTTAGAGGTGCTTGAAGTGTTTAATGTGTTATATGTGTAAGGCTTTAATGTCTTAATGATTGATGTACTAATGTGTTTAAGGTATACTTATATGCCTTTAGAGGTGCTTGAAGTGTTTAATGTGTTGTAAGTATTCCCTATAGGTGTTTTGAGCTAAATATGAGCCGTTTGGAAGCTTAGGGACTAGTTTTGACAAAGGGTTAAACCCAAAAACGGGTTAAGGGTCTATTAACTTGTCATTAGACTCATAATACAGAGATTATACTTTTCCTTTGAAGCCCTAGCCGTCCCCTTGGTTCCATAGCATTCTATTGTTCGATTTCATCGTTATTTGGTTGATTCGAGAGTGTTTTGATCAAGTTTTTGCATCCTCCTTGTAATCTCCAGGTATCTAACGTATAATAACATTGATTTTATGTCCTTTCAATCATATGATTCACTTGATTACTGGTCTAGGTCTTTAGAGGGTTGATTGGAGTCATAATCGTGTGTTTTAATCGATTCGGTAACCTAAAACGTTTGTTATTGTGATGCAAATCAAGTAGGGATTAATCAATGATTTCATTGCATCCTTATGGTCTTAAAATGATGAATTTTGAGGTACAAAAGTCGTTCATAAGGTTTGGGGTCGTTTGGGGTGTGTTTGGTTAAGTTTTGGAGGTTAAACAATGAGGTTTGTGCAGATTCGTTGCGGCGCAATACCTAGGTTGCGACGCAACTAGAATACAGTGACTTAAGTTGCGACGCAATTTGCCCACTGCGACGCAATAGCGACAGAATTTTTAAATGGCCATAACTTTTGAACCGTAACTCCGTTTTTGACAAATAAGCTATCCACGGAATCGTGAGAGAGTCTACTTTCTAATGGTAATGCTTTTAAAGGATTGTTCTTATGTCAAAGTACCTGAAAGGTTGATTTAGTGAGTGAAGGTCGAGTTCATCGAGTTCTGTGAGCTCTAAAGTATTAATCGAATCTTCAATGCATCAAGCATTATAATGGGACATGCTTATAGATGTTTAGGTCTGAGTTATGACCATAATTGAGTGGGTATTGTTTAGCTCGTCTAATGGTCGCTTAATGGTTATAGGTAGTCGGGAATACTTGCTTTGCACGGTAGCATAGTTCCCATTTGTTGTGCGCATCTTCGAGGTAAGATACACTACTTTGACACGCTGAGGGTTCAACAAAAACATGGTTTTCATATAATAACTTCCCAAATGATATCTTGATTGCTTATGGGTATTCGGGGTTACACGGGAGGTGATATGGGCTATGTAAATGACTATTGAGACCTGAAATGTTGTCCCAATGATATGAGATAAAATGATATGCTATGAAATGTTATGTAGTGTCATGAGATGTAATGATATGCTATGAAATGTTATGTAATGTCGTGAGATGTATTGAAATGTGAGATATGTTGATGATAAATGAAATGTGCATGATTGTATGGCTTGTTCATCTAGTTCACTAGACTTATTAAGTTGCCATGACACGTGCACGTTTAAGGGCCCAAACGTTAAGATGAATATGTGATAAATGTTTAGGTAATGTGGACACCTAAACTATATGTGATGTAAATCGAGCTCGTAAATGATGTGATGTGAAAGTGTTAAGCTTAACCCGTACTTGCCCTTGCCCGGCGGGTGCGTATATGTGGTTGCTCAGGTGGCTCCTTGCAACATAATTAAGTGGTTGAGTATCTCCGGGTGGCCTGATTACCCACCAATGTCTTTGAACATACGGACTACTCCGAGATTGGCTTGCCATTCCTTAACGACATTGATGTACTGCCGTAAGGTTTGTCCATCTAGTCGGGTGTGACTTATGTCACACTTACAAAGATGTATATGTTATATGATGTGTGTGACTTATGTCACAATTGCAAGATGTTATATGATATGCGTGACTTATGTCACACTTACAAAGATGTATATGTTATATGATGTGTGTGACTTATGTCACACTTACAAAGATGTATATGTTATATGATGTGTGTGACTTATGTCACAATTGCAAGATGTTATATGATATGCGTGACTTATGTCACACTTACAAAGATGTATATGTTATATGATGTGTGTGACTTATGTCACAATTGCAAGATGTTATATGATATGCGTGACTTATGTCACACTTGCAAGATGTTATATGATATGCGTGACTTATGTCACACTTACAAAGATGTATATGTTATATGATGTGTGTGACTTATGTCACACTTGCAAAGATGATATGTGAAAAAGATATGAAAGATGACTAGGCACATTTAGGGTGGTTCATCCTAATATGAAGATGTTGATGCTATGATATGTATGTGAGATGATATGATTGATGTGCTATGTGCCTTAACGAATTCAAACGACTTTCCTATAATGATTTGAATGGACAAATGCTTTATAAATTATGTGTTATCTTACTTAGTTAATTCGTTAGCTAACACTTGTTTCTTAAAATATGTTGCTCCCTCAGGTTAAGCAGGTTGAGTTAGTGAAAGACTTAGCTTGGTGAGGCGGGTAGTTGCTATGAAGAAGACATTTAGTTTCCCCGCTTAGTCATTTATGTTAGCCTTAATGATGATTGGCTACTTTCAATATGACTTATGTATTGTTTATGATGACATTTATTGTTGGTGCCAAATCTGGATTATCTTATACCATTTTAATGATATGAATGTTGTAACACCACTTTTATAAATGAACTATCCGTTAAAGGTTAGTTATGTTTTAAAGATTCTGTTTTCCGCATTTCTAAACGCCGTTAGGCAAAAGCTTTTGAAAATCCAGGTTTTAAAATGACGGGTGTTACATGGTGGTATCAGAGCAATGGTTTAAGTGAACCAATGACTATAGGTTTGCCATAGGAATTGGACTTACACCGATAGAGGACAAGTAGGCTTAAGTAGGTATGCTTAGCCTTTGAGATGAAATGCTTTAGGACGGGTTTGGGATTGTGTGAGAGTGTAGGATTAAGGCTACGTGATGATTGTTTATTGATATGTGAATGTGTATTTTAGTCTTTATTCTTCCGTTTCTCACTTCTCCGTCGCTAATTATTCCATTGCTGCGATAGACGGCCCTCGAGGTGATCTTCTATTTCTCTAATTGAATTCGATAAATTTGTGCTTATTATTAGGTGGGAAATTGTTGAGATGGACAAAAGTTGGAGGATTAGGTGAAATGTATTCTATCAATGTCGAACCCACGAGGTTAGGGACAAGGGCCACAATGGAAAATATATGTTGTATGCATAATAAAGGTCGCGTGAAAGGATTTGGTGAAAAGAAGACGATACACAAATGTGGTAATGAACATGTGAGTGAAAGGATACAATTACAATTATGGTCCGGAACATAATTGCAAGCGTATCACGACACGAGCGTGTTTGTATGGCCATGCTTGTATTGACCAGTGTAGAAAGTAACGAAGTTGGTAAGATCTTTATGAAGTGTTGTATAGTGTTGTGGAGCCCACGGGCTTAAAAGACATGGACTTGAAATTTGACGAGTAGAGTTGATGTTGGATACTTGAAGGATTATAAGTAGGTGATGCATAGAAGGGTTACCGGACACACGTATGAAAGGATACAATTACAATTCCGGTCGCGAACGTAATTGTAAATGTATCACGACATGTGTGTGTTTGTGAGAATGTGTCTGTGTTGATCCGAATGAAGTGAAGATGGGGATGATGGAATCACTGGATGATAGCATATTTAACCACGTGAAGAGTAGACATGTATCTATGGATTAAAGAATAACGAAGCTGAAACAAGTAAAGAAGTTAACACTAAAGTCGATTGAACCCTTAACCATGAAACTCTTCCATGCTATGAATACTATGTTATGATGGGAGGCTACATTCGAGCTGCGAAATGTTAAAGTTGTGCTTGGGATCAAGATTTGAGGGTTTGAGTTCGTATGGAATTCGATTAAAGGATTGAAAGTTGGGGTTCTTGGTCGAACTGGATTATATGCGGCGCATGAACCTTCTATGCGGTGCATATCAGCCCAGTGTTGAAATTGGGTCTTCTGAAGGGAGCCCGATATGCGGCGCATGGACCTTCCATGCGGCGCATATTTGGTGTTGCACAAACGCTTGGTGTTTTCTGTGACAAAAATAGGTGAAATATGCGGAGCATATTTCTTTCATGCGACGCATATGTGCCCAGTTTTGAAATATGCGCCGCATGCACCATCCATGCGGCGCATATTTTGGTCTGTTTTGGATTTATGACTCGTTTAGTTTTGATTTTGCTACGGGACGATATGTGATGATTGGGACGAGTATCTACAGGGGGAGATTCTTCTTTATATTGCATGAATTTAAAGGTGGTGTTGATATCTTATATTTGTACAGAATTCTATGTATGACTGCTTCTCAAGATAAAGAGTTTTCCCTTAAGAAAAGTTAAGAGATAAGATGATGGAGTTAATTATGGTTTCTTAAAGCACAAGAAGTAAAAGTTTTCAAGAACATTTGATTCCGAATTTATCATGTTTCTCGCCTATGTAATTCACTCATGTAAGGCAAAGATTCTACTTCTAATGTGAGGCCACTCGTAGTTTTAAGATGTTCTATTAATGTTTCCGGCTTCGTTGCGACCGTGAGGTCGAGCCTTCAAGTGATGTGTGTCTAGTGCTACTTTCATGCAAACGCATCTTCCGTTTTGTTCTCCATTATAGGAAGAAGTTAATGTTTTCGATTGTGGGATGTATTTCTTTTATAAGATAAATTTACGATGTTGCCACCATTTGTTGATGATGAAAGTCCTGATAAAGTTATTCTCACACTCATTATGACCCTATTGAGTTTCTCGAAATACCTTCATGATAACGAAAGTCCTTGTTGTGTATGAATTTAAGGAATCAAGTCTAAAGTTTTCTCTAGATCGTTTAGTCATTACATTTAACAATGAAAATCTTGCCTATTCTAAGTATGACGAAGAACATCATATTTGCGTAAAAGAGCGTTATTACGATTTTCAACTCGAAGAGGCTTAGTTTTAAATTCGTCAAAAGTGAGTAAAAGTTAAGGGAGCAGCCGACGTTTAATGTTAAAGGGAACAAAGTTCTATTTATTAGCTAAGTCCGTGGTTGCGAGGTTATGGTGAGTGCTTGACTACGGCGAATCAGCTCAAGATAATGTTCTTTGAGACAAAGAATGTAGTAGAACGGGAGCATAGTCAGAAGAGTCGAGATGAACCATCATAAAGCAATACGCGTAAAAGTAAGATTTCGGTATCCGAGAACAAAATGACAAAAAGTTGTACTTGAGGAGGCTTATGAACCGTGGTGACATGCTTTATTGGATGCCGCCTGAAATATGATACGACCTATTATGATACGAGGTGTAGTAAATCTTATATGTTGACGTGTGATAGGGTTAAAAGCCAAGACTAGACACCGAAAGTTTTGTTACAAATGATTATTTAATGATCCTTTAACGGAAGTGAGGAGTCACGTTATCATGGACTAAGAGACAAGGTTGCGTGGGAAGCTAAAGGTAATGATATGATATGAGACATTAGTAAACTGGTTGTCTAAGAATGTTTATTTCCTGGTAACTATTGCACCGCTTCATGGGACATGAAAAAAAGATGTATGTTAAGGAAGTTCTCTTAAAGTGTGAAAGCTAATTGTTGAATGCTTCAAATCGAGACGGCCGTTATGTAAATAATTTTCAAATATGTTTTGGCAATTTAAGAAGGGAATGGTGAACTCAAATGGTGCCTATCACTCCTAGATTGATGGGAGAGAGGAAGAACGATTTAGAAATTCAGGATAATCATATGATTGTGCGATGGTGCATCGAGATTTATTGTTGTGTTCATATGTAACCATGGTTATGCCATAGGCGTTGGATGTCACTTCATGATACGACATGTTATTGAAAGGAAAGTTGTGGAGCCAAAGATCATGAAGATAATAGTTCATGAAGTTGGAATCGTTAAAGAAGTGTTCTGATTAGCTCAAAATTGACTGAAGGTTTTGTGGTGAGCCAAGAAAGCTTATTATGAACAAGTGGGTATTATGGTCTAACCATAAGACTCTATGGAGGGATATGTTATGCATCAAAAGTTATGACGAGTCGACCCTTTTGTTCAATGAATCATGTGAGTCATAGTAGCAAGTTAATAAGGATATGTGTCGGAAGGTCTTATCCGCCAAATGAATAGTCTTCGCTGAATGTAATGTGTGTACTACTTATGAAGGTTGAAGAAATGAGGTGATTACTTGTTTCGATTTAAAGATTGACTAAAGAAATGACGAAACGGTTGAAATGTAAAGTGAAAGTAGAAAAGACTATGTAAGAAGCTAAATGAGTTTGGCTATGCTAAGTTAAAGAACAACCCAAGGGAATCCTGAAATGAAATGATAAAGTTAAGGATACGGATAAGTTAATTATATAGGAGTGGCGAAATGATTCTGAGGACAGAATCCTTTTAAGGGGGAGGTAATTGTAACATCCCAAACTTTTTAATTAACGGTTGACTTGAGTCGTTAAGTCAACACTACGTGTCTGTTAAGTCTCTAGGAGATTTAATGCTTAGATGTGTTTAATGTGCTATATGTGTAAGGCTTTAATGCCTTAATGATTGATGTACTAATGTGTTTAAGGTATATGTTATGCATCAAAAGTTATGACGAGTCGACCCTTTTGTTCAATGAATCATGTGAGTCATAGTAGCAAGTTAATAAGGATATGTGTCGGAAGGTCTTATCCGCCAAATGAATAGTCTTCGCTGAATGTAATGTGTGTACTACTTATGAAGGTTGAAGAAATGAGGTGATTACTTGTTTCGATTTAAAGATTGACTAAAGAAATGACGAAACGGTTGAAATGTAAAGTGAAAGTAGAAAAGACTATGTAAGAAGCTAAATGAGTTTGGCTATGCTAAGTTAAAGAACAACCCAAGGGAATCCTGAAATGAAATGATAAAGTTAAGGATACGGATAAGTTAATTATATAGGAGTGGCGAAATGATTCTGAGGACAGAATCCTTTTAAGGGGGAGGTAATTGTAACATCCCAAACTTTTTAATTAACGGTTGACTTGAGTCGTTAAGTCAACACTACGTGTCGTTAAGTCTCTAGGAGATTTAATGCTTAGATGTGTTTAATGTGCTATATGTGTAAGGCTTTAATGCCTTAATGATTGATGTACTAATGTGTTTAAGGTATATTTATATGCCTTTATAGGTGCTAGAAGTGTTTAATGTGTTGTAAGTATTCCCTATAGGTGTTTTGAGCTAAATATGAGCCGTTTGGAAGCTTATGGACTAGTTTTGACAAAGGGTTAAACTCAAAAATGGGTTAAGGGTCTATTAACTTGTCATTAGACTCATAATACAGAGATTATACCTTTCCTTTGAAGCCCTAGCTGTCCCCTTGGTTCCATAGCATTCTATTGTTCGATTTCATCGTTATTTGGTTGATTCGAAAGTGTTTTGATCAAGTTTTTGCATCCTCCTTGTAATCTCCAGGTATCTAAGGTATAATAACATTGATTTTATGTCCTTTCAATCATATGATTCGCTTGATTACTGGTCTAGGTCTTTAGAGGGTTGATTGGAGTCATAATCGTGTGTTTTAATCTATTCGGTAACCTAAAACGTTTTGTTATTGTGATGCAAATCAAGTAGGGATTAATCAAAGATTTCATTGCATCAAGCATTGTAATGGGACATGCTTATAGATGTTTAGGTCTGAGTTATGACCATAGTTGAGTGGGTATTGTTTAGCTCGTCTAATGGTCGCTTAATGGTTATAGGTAGTCGGGAATACTTGCTTTGCACGGTAGCATAGTTACCATTTGTTGTGCGCATCTTCGAGGTAAGATACACTACTTTGACACGCTGAGGGTTCAACAAAAACATGGTTTCATATAATAACTTCCCAAATGATATCTTGATTGCTTATGGGTATTCGGGGTTACACGGGAGGTGATATGGGCTATGTAAATGACTATTGAGACCTGAAATGTTGTCCCAATGATATGAGATGTAATGATATGCTATGAAATGTTATGTAGTATCATGAGATGTAATGATATGCTATGAAATGTTATGTAATGTCGTGAGATGTATTGAAATGTGATATATGTTGATGATAAATGAAATGTGCATGATTGTATGGCTTGTTCATCTAGTTCACTAGACTTATTAAGTTGCCATGACACGTGCACGTTTAAGGGCTCAAACGTTAAGATGAATATGTGATAAATGTTTAGGTAATGTGGACACCTAAACTATATGTGATGTAAATCGAGCTCATAAATGATGTGATGTGAAAGTGTTAAGCTTAACCCGTACTTGCCCTTGCCCGGCGGGTGCGTATATGTGGTTGCTCGGGTAGCTCCTTGCAACATAATTAAGTGGTTGAGTATCTCCGGGTGGCCTGATTACCCACCAATGTCTTTGAACATACGTGTTGATGCACGTTGATGTGACAACAGCAACTTAGATTTGATTATGTCTTATTCGTATATGTAATTGATAGATTATGAACATAATGTTTTGGTAATGATCGATTACATGTTTAGGTGTTATATATGTTTATATATGATGTTTGTTATGTATGTTATACAAGTACAAACATAATATACGTTAGGATTCCTTGTACGTGAAATACTAGGAATATAACTATAAAGCTGATTTACAACTAACGAAGATAATCTTCGTTAGGCACTAACGAAGATAATCTTCGTTAAGATGGGCTGGGCTGCTAAGTTCGTAAGAACAAAGCCCAGCGAGTCTAATATTATCAGAAACATATAAATACGAACAAAAACCCTAAAATTGAAAATGACGTTCAGTTTAACACACCTAAGGCAACTAAGTTCGTTTGTGATATATACCAAACGAATATAGAGCAATATAAGGCTGATTATACTCTTGTAATTAGCAATATAATAGATAACTAATCAAACAGTTATCTCGTGAGGATTCCGCACTCACGACATAACCATAGACGATCTCGAGAGCGATCCATAGCTATCGAGGGACTCACAAGTGGTATCAGAGCCTATCGATATCTTATCGAAGGTTCGAGATCGTTTGTTTGATCGTTTTCTCTCAAAAACTGTTCGAAAAAACCCTTCCAGTCGTTATCTTCGTTCTCTCTACGAAGATAGCAAACGAACTTAATCTAAATTCGTTTGCAGTCCTTGTTACGAAGATAGAAAACGAAGTTCCCTACCTTCGTTTTGAATCTTCTTACGAATTTAACTTACGAAATTAAGTTATCTTCGTTCAGCTTTCACCTTACGAATTTAGCTTACGAACTTAAGCTATCTTCGTTCAGTTCACACCTTACGAACTAGAGTCATCTTCGTTCTAACCTTCACTTGCGAATTTAGCTATCTTCGTTCAGATCTCTTCTTACGAATTTAACTTACGAAATTAAGTTATCTTCGTTCAGATCTCTTCTTACGAATTTAGTCTTATTTTCGTTCTCTTTCTTATTTTTGTTCCGATGGCTTCTTCTTCGACAGTCAACAGTGCCGTTGCACAATACCTAAATTCTCTGGTTTATCATGATCATCTAGTCGGAAGGACCAATTCTCCACCGAAGTTAGTTTCATTAGCTGACTTCTGGGCGTGGAGAGGTCGATTCGAAGATTTTATACAAAGAGAAGATTTAAATATGTGGCTTATGATTACTGAAGGATATGAGTGGCCTACTCTTACTGTCAATGGTGTTACTTCGACTTACAGAATGGCAGAATTAAAGGGTGACGAAAAGGCCCTCTATGCAGTCGAAGTAAAGGCTCTTTCGACTCTTCGTATGTGCATTCCACAAGATTTGGTGCATCTGTTTCCCAAACAAGAATACAAAACTTCTAAGCAGTTGTTTGACGCTATTGAAGCTCATTGTGAAGGAGATCCACTACTGAAGAAAAACAGAATTAAAATGCTTAAGAAACAATTTGACTGTTTCAACGCTACCAAGAACGAACAAGTTGAAGATCTTATTCTAAGATATCAACATCTTCTTGCCGAGTTAGCGTACTTTGATCTTAAGTATACTCCTACTGAGATTGTGGATAAATTCTTGGATGGACTACCGAAGGCCTACAAGGAGTTTTGTCATGGATTACAAGAAAGAAGTGATTATGCAACCTTGAAGATTGATGGTGTAATTTCCACTCTTAGAAACGAGTAATGAAGGACAAAGCAAAGGATATTCAAGACAACTTCACTCAAGATCCGTCTTTGTATCATGCTACCATGAAGAATCCAACCGCTGATGCAAACGCATTCTTCTCTGGAGTTGGTAGTTCTGGCGTAACAGAGAATACTGATGGAGATGATCTTGTTGGTTTCATGGCTTCTGATGTTGGGAACAAGGGCAAAAAGACTGCTGAAGGTTTAAAGACTGGAAATTTAAAGATCGGTAACATTACATCTTCTTCAGCTGGTTACAAGTCTATGCCAATGGATATGAAATCAGCTGAGGGGAGGATGAATGTCTTTGCTGCTATGTGTGCTGCACATGAAGCATTTGTTGAAGGTAGGATCACAGATCCATCTCTCATCGAGGAAGATTATGACCAGATTGATCCTGACGATGTTGAAGAAATGGATCTAAAATGGCAACTGGCCATGATTACAAGGAGAGCTGAAAAGTTTATGCGAAGAACGGGAAGACAGCTTACTGGAGGTACTACGGGTTTTGACAAGTCAAAAGTGAAGTGTTACAATTGTGATGGATTTGGACATTTCGCCAGAGAATGTCAACGACCCAAGAGAAATGTTAATGCTACTCCTACACGTCAGGATAATCGTCCGTTCAACAATAATGCGAATAGAGCTCTTCTGTTGACTAATGATCCTACTGTGAATGACAAAGCTATTGTGGCCGTTCAACCTGATGGTTCATATGTCTGGAATCTTCCACAAGACGAGACCAACAATGCTTATTTGGCTGAAATCATTGATGATGTGGCACAGATAGTTGATACTCCGGAAGATTTCTTGGACACTACACATTATCACAGTGATGAGCAATTATATGAGAAGTTTCAAAGTTTGTCATTGGAATCTTCTAAGGCTGCTGAATATGATACTGAGTCTGAGTCTGAGGATGAGTTAGAGGTGAAAGATTCAGAACAAGTGAACGTTGCTGAGATTCAAGAAAATTCTGCTGCTGAAAAGGTCGAGAAGACGATTGAAGAGCAGATGAAAGATTTTGAGATTCCTGAAGGGATGACTGTAGATGACTTTGTTGCCTACATGGCCGATTGTAAAGAAGCTGACCAACAGGTATCTTATTCCTTACATACTATTGTTCATGTTTGTAAAATTGTGAATAAAATGTATGATGAAATTGAATTGAAGAATAATCAAATTAGGAATTTAGAATCTATTGTTAATGCTGCACAATCAGAGAGAGATAGGCTAATTAAAAAGGATTTAACAGTCAATGATAAAGAAAGATTTTTCAAGGAAAAGATTAAGTCCTTAGAGTCTGATCTAAGTGCAATGAAGGACAAAGTCAAACAGTCGGTAGCTGTAGAAAGAGTAGGCGGTGAAGCTTACTCGTTGTTAGCAAAGAAGTGTGCAACTATCGAAAAAGAACTAGCTGATGCTAAGATAGAGATTTTGGATTTAAATGCTAAATTAGATTCTGCTAGGCATTCTGAACTGTTAATGCTACTCCTACACGTCAGGATAATCGTCCGTTCAACAATAATGCGAATAGAGCTCTTCTGTTGACTAATGATCCTACTGTGAATGACAAAGCTATTGTGGCCGTTCAACCTGATGGTTCATATGTCTGGAATCTTCCACAAGACGAGACCAACAATGCTTATTTGGCTGAAATCATTGATGATGTGGCACAGATAGTTGATACTCCGGAAGATTTCTTGGACACTACACATTATCACAGTGATGAGCAATTATATGAGAAGTTTCAAAGTTTGTCATTGGAATCTTCTAAGGCTGCTGAATATGATACTGAGTCTGAGTCTGAGGATGAGTTAGAGGTGAAAGATTCAGAACAAGTGAACGTTGCTGAGATTCAAGAAAATTCTGCTGCTGAAAAGGTCGAGAAGACGATTGAAGAGCAGATGAAAGATTTTGAGATTCCTGAAGGGATGACTGTAGATGACTTTGTTGCCTACATGGCCGATTGTAAAGAAGCTGACCAACAGGTATCTTATTCCTTACATACTATTGTTCATGTTTGTAAAATTGTGAATAAAATGTATGATGAAATTGAATTGAAGAATAATCAAATTAGGAATTTAGAATCTATTGACCCTAAAAGGATTGATAAAGTCTGGGATGTGACTGTTGAGGACATGAAGAAATTAAGTCAGTCACGTCTCACTCCATTGCCTAGGCAGACTAAAACTAGAAAATCTGAGGATAGATCAGCTGTTGATGAAGTAGCTACTAGGACTTTGAAGCAAATCCTTATGCCTGCACTTAAGAAGTCTCCAAGTATAGGTAAGGATGAAATAGTTGATGCTAGAAAGTCTAGGAATTCACCAACTAAACGTGACTTTGATGATAGTAGAAAAACGAGTAAGGCAGTGGACACTAGGACTAAAATTGAATCTGTAGGTACCGATAAAAAGGTAGATACAAAGAATAAGGTCAAGGTCCTTTCTTGTTTTGCGTGTCATGAAAAAGGTCATGTTTACAGTGTATGTCCCAACAGACCTCGGAGATCAGGTTCTCCGTCGAAGGGTTCTACCTCGGAAGATAAAAAGGGGTTGGGTAATGATAAAAAGGTAGATACAAAGAATAAGGTCAAGGTCCTTTCTTGTTTTGCGTGTCATGAAAAAGGTCATGTTTACAGTGTATGTCCCAACAGACCTCGGAGATCAGGTTCTCCGTCGAAGGGTTCTACCTCGGAAGATAAAAAGGGGTTGGGTAATGATAAAAAGGTAGATACAAAGAATAAGGTCAAGGTCCTTTCTTGTTTTGCGTGTCATGAAAAAGGTCATGTTTACAGTGTATGTCCCAACAGACCTCGGAGATCAGGTTCTCCGTCGAAGGGTTCTACCTCGGAAGATAAAAAGGGGTTGGGTAATGATAAAAAGGTTGATGAGTCACAAGTTGCATCTTCTTCAAAAACGTTTACTATACCTCAACGACGTGAATCTCCATTGAAAGTTTCATCTGGAAATGTTCATAGGAATTCAAATCAAAAGAGGATTGTATCACCTCAATCTAGGAGTATATCACCTAGAGAAGATAGATTCATGAACCATGGTCGTAACTCATATTATGACAAAATTCACTCAAGTGTTCGACCTTCTTTTGGCCCTCATTCTCCTAGAACTTCTCCAACGAGAGGTCCGAAGACTTCTCCAGTGAGAAGACAAGATGAGAAACGTGTTCCATCCAAGGCTTCTAGCAATGGATATTGGACTGAACTTCTTCTCAAGGATGAGAAGGGACGACCCAAACCAATGAAGGTTTGGGTCCCACACGAAAACTAACTTATCTCATTTTATGTGCAGGGAGTTCCTAGGAAACCAATTCATTTGTGGTACCTTGACAGTGGATGCTCCAGGCACATGACAGGGGACAAGAAGCTTTTGTCCAATTATGTTGATATACATGGGTCATATGTTAGTTTTGCTGGATCCAAGGGCGGTAACATCACCGGTCAAGGAGATGTCGTCAATGGACAACTTACTCTAGAACGAGTAAACTATGTGGAACAACTTACTCATAATCTTATGAGTGTCTCACAGATCTGTGACAAGGGCAACAATGTTCATTTCACAGAAAAGGAGGCATTCATCTTGAAGCCGGGTTTTGTTATTCCTGAAGAATGGATTATGCTCAGAGCTCCTAGGAAGAGAGACATCTATGGTTTAGTTTTAGGTGTTGATAATCCAAAGGAGTCCCTTTGTTTGTTGAGCAAGGCCAATGAGTCGGAATCTCTCTTATGGCATCGAAGAATGGGACATATCAACTTTCGGAAGATGAATGAACTTGTCAGTCTTGAATTAGTTGAAGGTGTTCCGGTAAAGAAGTTTGGGATGGAAGATAAATGTGTACCGTGTTTGAAAGGGAAGCAACATAAGAATCCCCATAAATCAAAGGTGCAAAATTCTATATCCAAACCATTCGAGTTACTTCATATGGATCTCTTTGGTCCTGTGAACATAAGAAGCATTGGAGGGATGTCTTACTGTTTGGTGATCACTGATGATTACTCAAGATACTCATGGGTATTCTTTTTGAAGACCAAGGATGAGACTGCTACTCGATTTATGGATTTCATTAAACAAGTCGAGAATGTCCATGAGATTAAAGTGAAGAGAATCAGGAGTGACAATGGCACTGAGTTCAAGAATAATACTATTACTGCATTTTGCTTGACCAAAGGAATTCAACATCAATTCAGTGCACCTTATGAGCCACAACAGAATGGAGTAGCTGAAAGGAAGAACAGGACATTGATAGAAACAGCCAGGACGATGCTTGCTGATTCAGGGCCTCCTATTACTTTCTGGGGAGAGGCGGTGAATACAGCTTGCCACATTTTGAATCGGGTTTTAACAGTTAAACGGTTTAAGAAGACTTGTTATGAGCTGTTGCACAACAAAAAGCCCAATTTGCAGAATGTTGAGCCGTTTGGTGTTCCGTGTACTTTTCTGAAAGTTCTTCCTCAAGGGAAATTTGATCCTAAATCTGAGGAGGGATTCTTTTTAGGTTATGTGCCAAGTACACCGATTCGGCGTGTGTACAATCAGAAAACTGGCAAAGTCGATTTTGGTACAAATGTCGTAATTGTCAGTCATAAACCTGCTGTGCACATTGGTCCTGCTAATGACTTCGATTATGATGGTGTTTTCACTTCTTTTCGTGGTCCTGTTTCTTTTACAGATGTTCCGATTGTGGAAGATGTAGTTACTCTACATGATCCATTTGATGGTGGGCCGGTTCCTGTTTCCACTCCTGTTTCCTCACCATTCATTGAGCCTGCTTCTAAATCTGGTGAATCAAGTGGGACCAAAGAAGCAGATTCTACTTTAGAGATTGCTCCTAAAGATCCTAATGATCCGCTGCATATACCTCTACCTGATGATCCTTTCTATGATACTGATGATGAGGAAGGTGAAAATCAGGATGAACCTAAATCTCCAGAGAAACAGGTGCAGACAAACTTGGGAAGTGATCTTACGGTCGATAAGGTTCCTCAGACAAGAGTCAACAAGGATCATCCAGTAGATCAAATTATTGGTGATGCTTCTGCCTCTACTCGCACGAGGAATCAGCATAAGAAGATGTCAAGTATGTTTGCTGAGGTTAAGGATACTGGGGCAATTACTTGGTACTTGTACTATTGCTTCATCTCTCAGGTTGAGCCTAAGAATGTTGGTATGGCTCTTAAAGAACCGTCATGGGTTGAGGCGATGCAAGAAGAATTGACTCAGTTTCGGAAGCTTGATGTATGGAAGTTAGTTGACTTACCTGAAGGTGAATCTCCTTTAACAACGCGTTGGGTTTTTCGTTGTAAAAGGGATGACAAAGGTGTTGTCACTCGCAATAAGGCTTGGTTGGTAGTTAGAGGATTTGAGCAACAAGAAGGTTTTGATTACGATGAGACTTTTGCACCTGTAGCTAGACTAGAAGCTATTCGATTATTTCTGGCATTTGCTAGCTATCAAGGTATAAAGGTGTATCAACTTGACGTAAAGAGTGCCTTTTTGTATGGAGAAATTAGAGAAGAAGTGTATGTAGATCAACCTCAGGGGTTTGAGGATCCAGATTTTCCCAATAGCGTATATCGTCTTGATAAGGCTCTATATGGTTTACATCAGGCTCCTCGATCATGGTATGAAAAACTGTCTACTCATTTGCATGAAAATGGTTTTACTCGAGGTTCTATTGACAGCACGTTGTTCATCAAATGGAAAGGGAAGGACTACTTGCTTGTACCGGTTTACGTTGATGATATCATTTTTGGTTCATCTGATAAGACCATGTGCAAGGAGTTTGAGCAGAGCATGAAGGCTAAGTTCGAAATGAGTGCTATGGGGGAATTAACTTTCTTCCTTGGATTACAGGTGGATCAACTGAAGGATGGGTTCTTTATTCATCAGAGCAAGTATGTTCAGGATCTTCTCACAAGGTTTCGAATGACTGATGCTAAAGATGCAATTACTCCCATTCAGACTAATCATGGGCTGTGTCCTGATAAGACTAATGATCCAGAAGTCGATGCAACTCAATATCGGGCTATTATTGGTTCCTTGATGTATCTGACGGCTTCACGTCCAGACATTACCTTTGCTGTTTGTATGTGTGCTAGATATCAGGCTAATCCGAAAGAGTCACATATGAAAGCTGCGAAAAGGATTCTTCGTTATGTGAAGGCCAAGCCTCGTCTAGGGCTTTGGTATCCCATGCATGGTTCTTTTGAATTCAAAGCTTATACTGATTCGGATTATGGTGGTTGCAGTTCGGATAGGAAATCAACGTCAGGTGGATGTCAACTTTTAGGGGGGAGAATTATATCGTGGCAGTGCAAAAAGCAGACATCTGTTGCACAGTCTACCTGTGAAGCAGAGTACATAGTTGCTGGTCAATGCTGTTCTCAGGTACTTTGGATACAGCAACAATTGCGCGACTATGGTATGGATATCTCAGACTCTCCTATTTGTATTGATAATAAGTCTGCCATAGATATTACTAAGAATCCGAAAAACTTTAAAGTCACCAAGCACATAGATATAAAGCATCATTTTTTGCGTGACTGTTTTGAGAAAAAGCTTATTCATTTAGAAAAGGTTGTTACTGATGATAACCTTGCTGATCTTTATACTAAAGGTTTTGATAGACCTCGTCATGAGTTGTTATATCAACTCAATGGTATGAAGAATGCCGAGTAGTTTCTCTCAAAGAACTTAAATTTTTCGGTTTTGTGTCTTTGTAGTTTAAGTCGTACATAGATAGAGTCAAAAATACAAAAAGAGTTGTCTTAGTATAAGTCTGTATATATCTAGTGTCAGAAAATAAAAAAAAAAAAAAAAAAAAAAAAATAGAAAATCCAAAAATATTATAAATAAAGTAAGGTTACTGCACTACCTGATTAGACGTGACGATACTTTAGCTTTTAAGCCTACTTAATTGTACTTTAAAATGCTTAGTTCAGTGATACCATTATATGATGTATCGATAGGCACAAAGTACCAAGGTTTCCTTATAATCTGAACTTAAATGTATACAATGTTCTTATGGGAAACGTATTCAGATATATGGCTGAGAATACTTGTTCTTAAAATAGACAAGTCCTTAATTCTTATGAAAGATCTTGCATTGTAATTAGGTATATTTGGTCTTTATATAGAAGGTCTCGGGTACATATATGTGTATGTATTGCTTTTTCGGATGTATATTTGTGACAAGATATGCAAATATCAAAATAAATATGTTGAAAGTATGAAGCTAATGTGGCCTTTGAGATTCGAACAAGTAAGTCCTTGGGGTGTCTTTGTATACCTAGCCTACCTAAAGTTTTCAACTTGGGATAGGTTGTCAGAAAGTTCGCTACATGGGTCTCATAGAAAGTCACGGGTTTTCCATAAGTGCTTTAAAGTAAATTAATGTCACAAATATGCAAGTACTTGGCATTATGCAATGTTAAGTATATTTCCGTACGTGAGTCAAGTTATGTCGCTTTCCGCGTGAGGAATCACCGACCTGTCACCGCTGACTTGATTCTTAAAGACTTTCTCACTTTAATCACCAAATGTCTTAATTTTAGTGCTTGTTTCGATTGTGAGAGTGTATCTGAATATGGGGCACATAAGTTCGCAAACTAAAATTGTGGCATGAGTAACTTACTAGGTTACATGGTGACTGTCCTTGGCTCAAGTAATACGAAAGTGCCACAAACCAAAAAGGAGACTGGAAGTACCGAGTGTTTAAGAGGACAAACATATTGGTAATCGTTTTTGGATCACTGTTCATAACTAATAATAAGAGAATTATTTCTCGCAGTTAGGCTTATGTAAATGCTAATCTGATCTGATCAGCAGTACCCTACTCACATGTGAATAATGAATACATTTAGATAACTATTGTGTATAGTATAGTTTATTATTCTGTAATTTTTATTCTAAGTTATTTTTCTATTTTTATTGAGTCAAAATAAGTATTTTCATAAGTTCTTATTGCACGAGAGATTCTACTTAAATTCTGTTGAGTATATGTTTTACTGAATTCATTCATGAGAATTCTTGATGAGGTTGTGTGAAGATTTTCTGATATGAACATTAATTTGTTTAAGTTTAGAAAATGATCTTTTGTTGTCTTGCCACTGCGAATTCTACAGGTTTTCTGGGTGTGTCCCTCTCATAGGCCTTTGGATTTTCTTCGAGGGTAAGAGTCTCCTTGTGGTTTTCCATTTCGAGCTCTTTACTGTGATGTGCGCATTTGAAATTGGTGTCTTCAATTTGGCGGGATAATAGAAAATGATATTTTAAGTGTTTTGTGAAAAGTCAAAGTTATTTGAAATCTCACAAATTTTCAGTTGTTACAAGTTAAGAATTTAATTTATAACTTGGTGACATTTTAGGGTTTGACGATGAAATGACCTCCCTTGATCTTTTGTTAGATTCATTGTTATTTCGTATTTGTTAACCCTTTTTTTGTATGATTTTAGCTTGAAATTTTCTGCATTATTCTGTTATGCTCTTAATGCGTTAATGAGTTTTCATTAAGTGTGCAGTGTTCAGGTTAAAAAGATTAAGTTGAAGTGCTATATTCTGCAAATACATTGTTATTCGTATGGATGATATCCTAGAGATAAGATCCTTGCTGTGTGATGACAATTTTTGTGATGCAGATATGAGCATGTGAAGGAAGAATACATGAACTTGATATTGGTGTATTTATTTATTTTATGATTCATGTATTTAGTGAAAATAATCAGATCTGTTACTTTTAATCTTCGTACTATAATTTATGATATGATTTCGGAAACCTTATAAGGTTCTTAATTGAATTTTTGGACTACTCATTGTTTGACTGTTTTGTAGACGGCATTTCGTATGGGACTTAAGTGTTTCAAGATCATTTGTCGTTAAGCATCTCAATGATTAGTGGAAAGTTCTTCGTTTCATGGTCATGATTGGTAACATTGTTCATATGTTAATTGATTATTTTCAGGTTTGTTGATGATTTGGTTTGAGAGATGTGGAGTTTTGTTATTATTCAAGATTATAATGTTCGTTGAATACTTACATTATGATGATGATTATGTATGATGGAATTTCTTTTTTTATATTTCATTATATATTTTTTTATATAATATTTTATATAAAAATAATAAAAAATTTATTGAATAATTTTATGATGATGATTATGTATGATGGAATTTCTTTGTACAAGGCATGAACAGGTTATTTTTAACAAGTTTTTGCGATGTACAGGATTAGGTAAAAGGTCGAATCATGGTACATTTCGTGATGGATATTCTGAAATTTTCTAAGTCCAGAGTTAGTTCTTACGAAGATATACTTATCTTCGTTCAAATCGTTCTTACGAAGATAACATTTATCTTCGTTCAAAATCGTTCTTACGAAGATATACTTATCTTCGTTCAAAAGTTCTTACGAAGATATACTTATCTTCGTTCAAAATCGTTCTTACGAAGATATACTTATCTTCGTTCAAAATCGTTCTTACGAAGATATACTTATCTTCGTTCAAGTTCTTACGAAGATTAACTTCGTACGAACTTAACTGTGCCCGGATATTTACCCGACCCGTTTTTACCATATTTTACCATCTATATAAATTCGTTTTATTTGTCACAATATTCAAATTTTTCAACACATAAAACGAATTTCAGCTCTCTCAACCCCCATCTTATCACAATCAAATCTTTTGATTTCGATCCAATTTCGATTTGTTCTTTCGATTATCTTTGTTGTTAGTGATTCAGGTAACCTTCTCGAACATTATCAATCGCAAATCACTAATCAAAATTCGTTCTTTTGTCCAGTTTTTACAAGGCATGAACAGGTTATTTTTAACAAGTTTTTGCGATGTACAGGATTAGGTAAAAGGTCGAATCATGGTACATTTCGTGATGGATATTCTGAAATTTTCTAAGTCCAGAGTTAGTTCTTACGAAGATATACTTATCTTCGTTCAAAATCGTTCTTACGAAGATTAACTTCGTACGAACTTAACTGTGCCCGGATATTTACCCGACCCGTTTTTACCATATTTTACCATCTATATAAATTCGTTTTATTTGTCACAATATTCAAATTTTTCAACACATAAAACGAATTTTATTTCTTTTTACGAACTTAATGTTATCTTCGTACACTTTGTTCTTACGAACTTAATGTCATCTTCGTACACTTTGTTCTTACGAACTTAATGTTATCTTCGTACACTTTGTTCTTACGAACTTAATGTTATCTTCGTACACTTTGTTCTTACGAACTTAATGTCATCTTCGTACACTTTGTTCTTACGAACTTAATGTCATCTTCGTACACTTTGTTCTTACGAACTTAATGTCATCTTCGTACACTTTGTTCTTACGAACTTAATGTCATCTTCGTACACTTTGTTCTAACGAACTTAATGTCATCTTCGTAAAGTTTATGCTTACGAACTTAAATTTAAGTTGATAAGTTACGAACTTAGGATTTTTACAAGTGTTTACGAATTTAAAACTTAATTGTAATTTACGAACTTAATGTTATCTTCGTACACTTTGTTCTTACGAACTTAATGTTATCTTCGTACACTTTGTTCTTACGAACTTAATGTCATCTTCGTACACTTTGTTCTAACGAACTTAATGTCATCTTCGTAAAGTTTATGCTTACGAATTTAACATTATCTTCGTAAACTTCCTTCTTACGAACTTAACGACTATTTTCGTACTGTTTAATCTACGAATTTAGTGATTAAGTTTTCCAAGTCTGTAATTCATTCATTGTGCTTAATTTATATTTGTTGTTTCGATACTGTGATTTGCTTTGCAGATATGGCTTTAGCACCGCGACAATTCTTTGAGAAGCATAATCTGGCTCTCAACCTTGATCCAGATCAACGCAATAGTGAACATTATCATCAAATGTTTGCATTCATAGCTCGTTCAAGACTATCGTTTGTGTTCACTTTTACACCACGACTTATTAGACAGTACATAGATGAATTCTGGAGTACTGCTCATGAAGTGATGGTTGATGGTCATAGCTTTATTCGAGCTACAGTTGCTGGGATCACTTTTGATTTCAACGCTGCAAATCTACGTCATATTTTGCATTTAGGTGAAGAACCAGAAGAAGCGGTAGATATGACATATTCGTTTCAGCTTCTTTATCAATGTTTTCAGAGGATGGGTTACGTCGGTGCAATTAAATTACCATTTGACAAAAGTGGAATTAAAGGACGATGGAGATATCTGGCGTATGCTTTGCTAGTCTGTTTAAGCAATCGTAAAGCGGGTTTTGATCAACTTTCTGCTCAAATTGCATCGCAGATGGTTGCATTGGTCTACAATCGCCCGTATCCATTTTCTGTCTACTTTTATCAGGAATTTCTTGAACAACTTAGTGCCAAAGGACGAAAGCGATTTCTGCTTTATCCTCGTTTTGTTATGGCCATAGTCAGACACTTCTGTCCAGACTTAGTTTATGATCAAGGTCTTCGTTATAATCTGCATGCTTGGCCTCTACGTCTCTTCGCTGACTTAGAAGCACATACACGCAATGTAGAAGGTCTTACAGATCCACCACTGTTTGGTCACTTGATAAATCCTGAATTAGCCAGCCTTTTTGACGATATTGATGATCCGGTCAATGCACCAAGTTCAAGTGATACTAGGAGTTCTAAAAGATCAATGGATGCTACTCTTACTTATCAAAGATTTAAGCGTGCACGTATCACTGAAGCTACATCAGGTTCAATTCCTGATCTTCCAAGTTCAACTGCTGCTGCTATTCCGGTTGCATCAACAGCACCAGCTCATTCTGTTGCTGTCAGTGTGCCGTTACGACCACTGTTGCCTCCCAGAGTGCCTGTTACTCCTCTTCCTTCAGATTCTCCTCTGGTTCGACGTATTGAGGTTCTAGAGACTCGTGTTCACACGTTAGAGTCTGATCTCTCAGATGTCCGAGCTGCTCTGACCTTTCTTGTCAATTGGGTCAAGAATCAAGGGGGAGATGTGCCTGAAGAGATATGCAGATTATCAGTGCCAAGACGTCAAGATGATGATGATGATGATGATGATGCTGATAATGCTGGTGATCGAAGTGATTCTCGCCCAGTTCTTGACAAAGGAAAGGGTGTTGAAGTTCAGGGGGAGATAGGGGGAGATCATACTGAGGTTGGTACATCTGGTGCTGGAGATTCAAGTGCTCCTCGTGATGCTGAGGCTATTGAAGCACTTGACTCAGGTAATTCTTCAAAATCAATTGATTATTTAAGTGATGATCAAGTTGAAGCTGAAACTGATCGATTAAAGCGTGAAGTTGAAGCAAAATTTGGACAGATGATACAGATGATACAGATGATACAGATGATACAGATGATACAGATGATACAGATGATACAGATGATACAGATGATACAGATGATACAGATGATACAGATGATACAGATGATACAGATGATACAGATGATACAGATGATACAGATGATACAGATGATACAGATGATACAGATGATACAGATGATACAGATGATACAGATGATACAGATGATACAGATGATACAGATGATACAGATGATACAGATGATACAGATGATACAGATGATACAGATGATACAGATGATACAGATGATACAGATGATACAGATGATACAGATGATACAGATGATACAGATGATACAGATGATACAGATGATACAGATGATACAGATGATACAGATGATACAGATGATACAGATGATACAGATGATACAGATGATACAGATGATACAGATGATACAGATGATACAGATGATACAGATGATACAGATGATACAGATGATACAGATGATACAGATGATACAGATGATACAGATGATACAGATGATACAGATGATACAGATGATACAGATGATACAGATGATACAGATGATACAGATGATACAGATGATACAGATGATACAGATGATACAGATGATACAGATGATACAGATGATACAGATGATACAGATGATACAGATGATACAGATGATACAGATGATACAGATGATACAGATGATACAGATGATACAGATGATACAGATGATACAGATGATACAGATGATACAGATGATACAGATGATACAGATGATACAGATGATACAGATGATACAGATGATACAGATGATACAGATGATACAGATGATACAGATGATACAGATGATACAGATGATACAGATGATACAGATGATACAGATGATACAGATGATACAGATGATACAGATGATACAGATGATACAGATGATACAGATGATACAGATGATACAGATGATACAGATGATACAGATGATACAGATGATACAGATGATACAGATGATACAGATGATACAGATGATACAGATGATACAGATGATACAGATGATACAGATGATACAGATGATACAGATGATACAGATGATACAGATGATACAGATGATACAGATGATACAGATGATACAGATGATACAGATGATACAGATGATACAGATGATACAGATGATACAGATGATACAGATGATACAGATGATACAGATGATACAGATGATACAGATGATACAGATGATACAGATGATACAGATGATACAGATGATACAGATGATACAGATGATACAGATGATACAGATGATACAGATGATACAGATGATACAGATGATACAGATGATACAGATGATACAGATGATACAGATGATACAGATGATACAGATGATACAGATGATACAGATGATACAGATGATACAGATGATACAGATGATACAGATGATACAGATGATACAGATGATACAGATGATACAGATGATACAGATGATACAGATGATACAGATGATACAGATGATACAGATGATACAGATGATACAGATGATACAGATGATACAGATGATACAGATGATACAGATGATACAGATGATACAGATGATACAGATGATACAGATGATACAGATGATACAGATGATACAGATGATACAGATGATACAGATGATACAGATGATACAGATGATACAGATGATACAGATGATACAGATGATACAGATGATACAGATGATACAGATGATACAGATGATACAGATGATACAGATGATACAGATGATACAGATGATACAGATGATACAGATGATACAGATGATACAGATGATACAGATGATACAGATGATACAGATGATACAGATGATACAGATGATACAGATGATACAGATGATACAGATGATACAGATGATACAGATGATACAGATGATACAGATGATACAGATGATACAGATGATACAGATGATACAGATGATACAGATGATACAGATGCAGGAGATACTGATGACAGGTTGGTACATTTGGTGCTGGAGATTCAAGTGCTCCTCGTGATGCTGAGGCTATTGAAGCACTTGACTCAGATGATACAGATGATACAGAATTACTCTTTGATGGAAATGAGCTTGAGGAAGGTGAGATTGTCCCGGAACCAGATGTTAATTTATTCAAGAAACCTTATGGGTTTGATGATATTTGGGACACAATTCCTAATGATCCATCTATTGAAGAAAGGAATGTGTTGGAATTGAAGAGAAAAGATATAAAGGAAAGAATGGTTCAAGCTTCATTTAGTAGCAATACAAAAGTTTTAAACTTTGTGGTATATGCTAAGGTTGAAGATAATTTGATTCCTTTTGAGTATGAGATAAATTTAACAAGACCTTTTAATCCAAACGATCATCCAGTTCCTCTCAGAGATGATGATCCACTACAAGAGGTTGATCGGCTTGTGCCTGGACAAAGACTTGGTGAATATATAGTCACTAGGGATACTTTGAAACCTATCATGTATTGGACTCACATTTCAGATAAAGATGCTGCGAAATATAAGACAATAATCTGGAGTTGGTTCTATGATGAAGAATTGAAGTTGTTCATTCTTAAAAGACCAGAAGGTTGTCAATATTTAGCATGGCGTGAGAGTCACTTCAGAAGTTCGTAAGAACAAAGCCCAGCGAGTCTAATATTATCAGAAACATATAAATACGAACAAAAACCCTAAAATTGAAAATGACGTTCAGTTTAACACACCTAAGGCAACTAAGTTCGTTTGTGATATATACCAAACGAATATAGAGCAATATAAGGCTGATTATACTCTTGTAATTAGCAATATAATAGATAACTAATCAAACAGTTATCTCGTGAGGATTCCGCACTCACGACATAACCATAGACGATCTCGAGAGCGATCCATAGCTATCGAGGGACTCACAATACGGACTACTCCGGGATTGGCTTGCCATTCCTTAACGACATTGATGTACTGCCGTAAGGTTTATCCATCTAGTCGGGTGTGACTTATGTCACACTTACAAAGATGTATATGTTATATGATGTGTGTGACTTATGTCACAATTGCAAGATGTTATATGATATGCGTGACTTATGTCACACTTGCAAAGATGATATGCGAAAAAGATATGAAAGATGACTAGGCACATTTAGGGTGGTTCATCCTAATATGAAGATGTTGATGCTATGATATGTATGTGAGATGATATGATTGATGTGCTATGTGCCTTAATTAATTCAAACGACTTTTCTATAATGATTTGAATGGACAAATGCTTTATAAATTATGTGTTATCTTACTTAGCTAATTCATTAGCTAACACTTGTTTCTTGAAATATGTTGCTGCTTATGTCACAATTGCAAGATGTTATATGATATGAGTGACTTATGTCACAATTGCAAGATGTTATATGATATGCGTGACTTATGTCACAATTGCAAGATGTTATATGATATGCGTGACTTATGTCACAATTGCAAGATGTTATATGATATGCGTGACTTATGTCACAATTGCAAGATGTTATATGATATGCGTGACTTATGTCACAATTGCAAGATGTTATATGATATGCGTGACTTATGTCACAATTGCAAGATGTTATATGATATGCGTGACTTATGTCACAATTGCAAGATGTTATATGATATGCGTGACTTATGTCACACTTACAAAGATGTATATGTTATATGATGTGTGTGACTTATGTCACAATTGCAAGATGTTATATGATATGCGTGACTTATGTCACACTTGCAAAGATGTTATATGATATGTGTGACTTATGTCACAATTGCAAGATGTTATATGATATGCGTGACTTATGTCACAATTGCAAGATGTTATATGATATGCGTGACTTATGTCACAATTGCAAGATGTTATATGATATGCGTGACTTATGTCACAATTGCAAGATGTTATATGATATGCGTGACTTATGTCACACTTACAAAGATGTATATGTTATATGATGTGTGTGACTTATGTCACAATTGCAAGATGTTATATGATATGCGTGACTTATGTCACACTTGCAAAGATGTTATATGATATGTGTGACTTATGTCACAATTGCAAGATGTTATATGATATGCGTGACTTATGTCACAATTGCAAGATGTTATATGATATGCGTGACTTATGTCACAATTGCAAGATGTTATATGATATGCGTGACTTATGTCACAATTGCAAGATGTTATATGATGTGTGTGACTTATGTCACAATTGCAAGATGTTATATGATATGCGTGACTTATGTCACACTTGCAAAGATGATATGCGAAAAAGATATGAAAGATGACTAGGCACATTTAGGGTGGTTCATCCTAATATGAAGATGTTGATGCTATGATATGTATGTGAGATGATATGATTGATGTGCTATGTGCCTTAATTAATTCAAACGACTTTTCTATAATGATTTGAATGGACAAATGCTTTATAAATTATGTGTTATCTTACTTAGCTAATTCATTAGCTAACACTTGTTTCTTGAAATATGTTGCTCCCTCAGGTTAAGCAGGTTGAGTTAGTGAAAGACTTAGCTTGGTGAGGCGCGTAGTTGCTATGAAGAAGTCATTTAGTTTCCCTGCTTAGTCATTTATGTTAGCCTTAATGATGATTGGCTACTTTCAATATGACTTATGTATTGTTTATGATGGCATTTATTGTTGGTGCCAAATCTGGATTATCTTATACCATTTTAATGATATGAATGTTGTAACACCACTTTTAAAAATGAACTATCCGTTAAAGGTTAGTTATGTTTTAAAGATTTTGTTTTCCGCATTTTTAAACGCCGTTTGGCAAAAGCTTTTGAAAATCCAGGTTTTAAAATGACGGGTGTTACAATTCCCGAACGCAGCACGACCGAATATGGTAAAGGAGGATGAATCACACAGCGGATCTAATGATCTAAATCACCTAACAAGAGAAAAGATCTCATCCAGTGGACTCCTTTAGCTTTCCACTTTCCTGTGTTAAAGATACCCCCATCAGAAAACCCTATCGTAATACAGATATTAGTATTCAACACAAGGGTCTATAGAGTTTATGTCGACGGCGGGAGCGAATGTGACATCATATATGAGCATTATTTCATACAGCTCTCGAAGGCAATAAAGGCTCGTCTCACTCCCCCACGAACCCCACTCATAGGGTTCGCAGGAGAAAGGGTCATCCCGTTAGGAGAGATCGTCATAGACGTAACAATAGGGGAACCTCCCTATGAAAGAAAGGAGACGCTAGACTTCATAGTGGTCAGATCTCATTCACCATACAACATATTGTTAGGAAGACCAGCCATGCGGCGATTGGAGATGATCGCCTCCACGATCCACTCTATGATCAAACATCTGACACCCGGAGGAGTGGGAACCATAAACTCAGAATTTGACCAAACGAAAGTACACAGAGTAAAGAAAGTCAAGGAGGCAGCCGAAGCACCAGTGGATGTTACAAAGGTGCCCGATCACCAAGAAAAGATCATCGTTAACCCAGGATACCCAAAGCAACCAATATCGGTAGGAAAGCAGCTTCCCGAAGGCCTGAAGAAGAAGCTTCTCAAGCTGCTACAACGTAACGTAGATGTATTTTGCATGGGAATATTCGTACATGACAGGCATACCTCGAACCATCGAGATCGAAGGAGAAAGGTTCGTAACAGAACACAGGCTTAATGATAGAAAAGATGTACCTCCCTTTCATCAAAAGAAGCGCAGCCTGGCAGCTGAAAGAGACGAAGCTGCATGTAATGAAGTAGAAGAATTGGCTAAAGCCGGGATCATACGAAAGTCTACGTATCCCATTTGGGTAGCCAACCCAGTCATGGCCAGGAAGAGCGATGGGGGATGGAGGATGTGTGTAGACTTCACCAACATCAACAAAGCCTGCCCCAAAGATTGTTACCCTCTGTTATGGGTGAAATTTCAAGTATCAATATCTTGAAAGTCCAAGATCTTGACGTATCAGGATCTTGACATTGGTGAATATTCTGATGACTTACTAATATTTTGTTAACGTTATGAATTACTTGTTACTATCATTTCCACATGAGTTAAGTATGCAGATTCCAGAATATTCGATATAAAGCCAAGGAAAATATCTCCAACGGTAAACAAAGGATTTCACAAATGGGATTAATCTTCAACACGCAAAGAAGACTCAGTCTCCCAGTATAATCGGACTTCAAGTTGATTTCAGCATGAGGAGAAAAGCATCAACGTTTACTTGATTGGGCAACATATTCTCCAACGTTCAATTATGGAAGACCTGGAAGATCCCTACAAATTCGCATAGTTAGTTAGTATCCAGGTCTATATAAACGAAGGAGGCTGATCGATTTAGGATATCTTTTTGGCTCACTACTCACTTGTATTCACACACACTGCTCTCAATTCTCTAATCTCTATTCTCACACTTAGCAATATCGATCAACCGAATTCCACCATTGTAATCATTTTAACAATCATTAATAAGAGAACAAAGGCAGGGACGATTGCTTCCTCCCGGGGTTTTAATGCCGGCGATCCATAAAGGAATAAGGGCTTTTCCTCGATAACAAATCTCGGTGTTCTTGTTCCCTTATCTTTACTTTTATTTTGTTAATTGCTAGATTCATACTTTAATTACCATTACATACTGTTCTTTATATTATTTCGATACTAATTATTTTGTCCTTGATTACATTTGATCTTTTAATCCTTGTTTAGTCGACATACTACTTTAACAAAATCTTTACTTCAAAACGCATCTTTGAAACTCAACATATTTTACAAGCCCTTAACCTCACGAACGAAAGTTTGGTTACATAATTAATCTAAGTCTTCAAGGTAGATTATCTTGGGTAATTTTTGACCAAAACACCCTCTACCTGAAATAGGCTGGAAGGTCGAATCATTGACATAATACAAGTTAAAATGTTTTCTGGATGCTTATAAAGGATATCATCAGATTCAGATGGCCAAGGAAGACGAAGACAAGACGGCATTCTACACCAGCAAAGGGACCTATTGCTACCAAAAGATGCCCTTCGGTTTGAAGAATGCTGGAGCCACTTACCAACGAGTGGTGAACAAAGTTTTCAGAAAGCAAATTGGACGAAACCTTGAAGCCTATGTCGATGATATGGTAATAAAGAGCAGGACTAAAGAAGATTTATTAAGCGACATCCAGGAGACCTTCGACACACTCCGATCCATCAATATGAAGCTAAATCCGAAAAAGTGCTCCTTCGGAGTTGAAGAAGAGAAATTCCTGGGGTACTACATATCGAGCAAAGGAATACAGTCAAACTCTTCGAAAGTTGACAAACTTTCTCAGCTATCATCCCCGAAATCCATCAAAGAAGTCCAGAGCCTCAACGGAAAGCTTGCATCCCTTAGTCGCTTCCTCTCGCGCAGACAAGCAACTCCCATTCTTTGAAACACTCAAAGGGTGTTTGGATAAGAAAAACTTCACTTGGAAAAAAGAAGCAGATAAAGCTTTCGAGCAAATGAAAAGATACATAGCACAGCTGCCTACGCATACTTCGCCTGTTCTGGGAGAAACACTCTATATGTACCTAGCAGCATCTTTTGAGTGCGTCAGTGTTGTCCTCTTAGCGGAGAGGGATCGGAAGCAAGTCCCTATCTATTTTGTCAGCAGGATCCTGCAAGGATCTGAGGTCAATTACCCAGAGCTAGAGAAGCTAACCTTAGCCTTAATACATGCTGCCCGAAGATTACGAAGATATATCCAGGAACATTCAATCGTAGTGTTAACTGACAAACCTATAAAGCAAATCTTACTTAAACCAGAAAAGTCTGGAAGGGTAGCTAAGTGAGCAATAGAGCTGGGCGAACATGATATTGAATTCCGAAGGAGGCACGCTATAAAGGGACAAGTGCTAGCTGATTTCATAGCTGAAACACAAGAAAGCAAGGAACCAGATAAATATGCTTCTTTAAATGTTATGGAAAACGAAGGGTCGAACATGTGGAAGTTGTACACTGATGGAGCATCGAGCTCTGATGGATCTGGAGCAGGACTCATCCTTATCAGCCCTGAAGAAAAGGAGTACACCTATGCCCTAAGGTTTGAATTCGCCACAACTAACAATGAAGCAGAATACGAAGCTCTCTTAGCAGGACTTCGTTTAGCCAGGGAAATAAAGATCAAAAGAATCCATACCTTTGTGGATTCTCAATTAGTGGCATGTCAAGTTACTGGGAATTCGAAGCTAAGCAGGAAACAATGAAGCAGAATACGAAGCTCTCTTAGCAGGACTTCATTTAGCCAGGGAAATAAAGATCAAAAGAATCCATACCTTTGTGGATTCTCAATTAGTGGCATGTCAAGTTACTGGGAATTCGAAGCTAAGCAGGAAACAATGAAGCGATACCTGGCAAAAACGAAGAAACTGGTCGATTGCTTCAGTAGCTTCAGGATAGAACACGTCCATCGCAACCAGAATAAGAAGGCAGATCCACTAAGTAAGTTAGCAAGTCTTACCTTCGAACACTTCGGCAAGAAGGTGCTTATCGAAGTATTGAAAGAGAGATCCATTGACGAGAGGTACGTTGCTGATCTAATAAAGGAGGATGGGAAGAATTGGATGACTCCTATATGTGAATATTTAATCAACGGTATCTTACCGGAGGACCCTACCGAAGCTCGAAAAATCAGAATCAAAGCACCTCAATACAAGCTCACATATGGGCAGTTATACAAAAAATCTTTCGTGACACCTTGGCTGAGGTGCGTGGGCCCAAATCAAGCTTCTATTATTCTGGAAGAAATACACGAAGGAATATGCGGGACACATTCAGGAGCAATATCCGTGGCAACCAAATCCATGCGCCTATGATACTTCTGGCCAACAGTGCATCAAGATGCAACGACATATATCCAAAAGTGTGAAACCTGCTAGATCCACTCGAACGTGCCCCGGGCACCGAAGCAAGATATGACCTCAGTCACCTCATCTTGGCCCTTTGTTCAATGGGCAATAGACATAGTTGGACCACTTCCAGAAGCCCCAGGAAAAGTTAAGTTACTTGTAGTAGCGGTTGATTACTTCACGAAGTGGGTAGAAGCTAAACCGCTCGCTTCGATCAAGGGAAAAGCAATGGAAAAGTTCGTTTGGGAGCATATAGTATGCAGGTTCGGAATGCCTCAAACAATCGTGTCGGACAATGGAAAGCAATTTGCGCAAGGAACGTTCCCAAAATTCTGTGAAAGATTAAAATCAAACAAAAATTCACCTCCGTATACCACCCACAGGCAAACAGACAGGTTGAGTCCATCAATAGGGAGATAGTGAAGGGAATGGAAAAAAGGCTAGGGAATAAACATACTTGATGGGTAGAAGAGCTACCATTCGTCCTATGGGCACAGCGAACTACACCCATGATCAGTAATGGTGAAACACCTTTCAGCCTGACCTTCGGAACAGAAGCAGTCCTACCAGCAGAAATCCAAGTATCGACATGCAGAACCTCTAAGGTCGATGAAGAGAATAACGAAGAGGAACTGCGGGTGAACCTAGATCTGTTGGAAGAACGAAGGGACATAGCAGCAATGAGGGAGGCTGCATATAAGAAGCGGATTGAAAAGTATTACAATAAGCGAACTAATCCAACCTCATTCAAGGTCGGTGACTACGTCCTTCGTCTCAACAGTGCAAGTCAGATCAAGTACACGGGAAAAATGGGGCCCACATGGGAAGGCCCGTATCAAGTCCAGATAGCCTTCAGTAATGGAGCATACAAGTTAGCAACACTGGATGGCGAACCGGTGGACCGTACGTGGAATAGCTCCAACCTTCGCAAATTTTATCAGTAAAATTAGTTACTTTGTATTAAAATGCCACGGCATAAAATAAAGATTTGGTAGTATTCACAATGTGATGTAAAACTATCTGCTTAGGGTGAATAAAGCAATCACAAAGTGATGCACAACTTTTTACTATTTATCTCATACGAAGGGTCGCTCCCTAACGTATTCTTTTATCACGATCGTTATCTTATAACTTCAAAAACAAAGACGTGTTTTCTAGATACAACGCATGTTCAAAGGGACGCCTACATAGCGTACAATCAGAGCCCCAAGGATACAGTCCTAAGGTTATAACACGCACAAAATTAAAGACATGGAACGACGGAGGGGGACCCTTCGAAACCATGCAGCCCTAGGGGCACCTAAAAAGAAAAGACATGGAACGCCGCGGGGGGTCCCTTCGGAACCATGCATTTTTTCCCAAGTACTCATAAAATATAAACACCTTCGAAACTAAAGCAATCACAAAGTGATGCACAACTTTTTACTATTTATCTCATACGAAGGGTCGCTCCCTAACGTATTCTTTTATCACGATCGTTGTCTTATAACTTCAAAAAACAAAGACGTGTTTTCTAGATACAACGCATGTTCAAAGGGACGCCTACATAGCGTACAATCAGAGCCCCAAGGATACAGTCCTAAGGTTATAACACGCACAAAATTAAAGACATGGAACGCCGCGGGGGGTCCCTTCGGAACCATGCATTTTTTCCCAAGTACTCACAAAAAATAAACACCTTCGGAACTACAAGACAGAGGGATGTATTTTCACGACGATAAAAACAACAATTAGACTTTAAGAACAATTACATTCAAAAAAAATATAAAATTATACAATAGATATCATATATTAAGAAATTTACATACCTGCCACCACACTTATTTTCTTTCCCACGTTTATTATATAGTTTATTTTATGTTCTATTATTATTTTCTTGGTTCCATGTGTGAGTTGGGACAGCCAAATGGGGCTCATTTTATATTTGGTTACTATACTATATATTATCAGTTTGTGACTTTGTCGGGAGGATGATCTGCTTTATTTTGTTCCTTACGTATGTCCAAATGTTATTATTGTTAAATTTACTGGCCACTATGTGTGGTATCCAAATAATATCACGTCAACATTTTGTTTTCATAAAAAAAAACCTAAACACTGAAAAATATCATCATTTTTACAACACCATTTGATTACTTGAACAGTTGAACCTGCATATGAGCATATCAGTAGTGGAGTTACAATTGACATCAAGGAGACAGTTGCTTGATTGGCAAATGACAATTCGAAAAATCAACGCCCTGAAATAGAAAATTAATACAAAAAGTTGTGCTAGTTGGAAAGGACCGAGCATCCTCTAGTCCCTATACTGGCTACGCTTCTTAGCATGATATAACATATAATTTACAAGGCTACTAACTTGATCAATTAAACAAGCCCTTAAAATCAATAAATAACAGGCCTAGATGAATTAGCATTCCAACTACCTCCTTCCTTTAGGTATTGCATATACCTTGCAAATTCGGGCTTAGCCGTTGCCTTCTTCTTGCGACTTCTTCTCTCGAATATAGCAAATATCGGATGCATCTTGCTTGCTTTCTTCACTTCCTTCTCTACCGCGTTTATTACTCTAACCGGAGTACTTGGTGCAAAACCAAATGGGACAACCGATTCACCAAACAAGTTCGAAGGCAACGTATTGCATCTGTTCATCTTAGGGTCTCCTAACGTTATATCGTCCACGGGGACTTTGCCATTAACCAACGGCGAGTATCCCCCGCGGTTTTTCTTGGTGCTCATAGCTCTAAACATGGCTCCTAAAATGTATAAGACTATAGAGAGTGTGAAGGGGTAGTGACTAAAGCCAGTGGACGAATAATGGTTTTATAGGCATCAAATAAATAGATTAAGACACATTACTAACCCCGTATGGCATTTTCTGTATGGTCTTCGATGGTGGGCTAGCTTTTACAAGTGTATGGCTATAAAAAGAAAATATATTACTCGTATATTTTAATTAAGCTATAAAGTAAATTATTCCCTCAATGTTTATCAATTTCAGTGATGTTTTGTACTTGCTACAAGATAAACTAAGGAAAATGGATTATAAAATGAAAAAGCTTAAGAAACCAAATGTTGCACGCATTTTAAGATAACACCTTTTTTTCCAATGGATGTACATAAAAGGGTTGAGTATTGTAAAACAAGTATTAAAGTAAAACAAATAAGACAAGATCTTGACCCTTAGATCATGGTTAAATTGATGCACGATGATTTTCATGATGCACAGTGATTTTACTGAAAAGAAACCTATTGTTTTATTTATTTTACTTTAATACTTGTTTTATTTTACCTAAAACCTGTACATAAAATATCATCGTTATTATGTATTGAACTTTCACAGTATTCTTATTTTCAGTGGATGTACATAAAATATCATCGTTGTTTGTATTTTACAAAAATATAATGTTTAAAGCATAAGTTAAGTCTTAAAGTAAGCTTATGTCATATATAATTGATAAATAACCCGTGAATTATTTTCTGTCCCCTATATTTACTTTTATGGGCCGTTTAGTTCTTAAAATTTATGTGAATTTGGTGAAATGAAATTCAAAATTGCATATATTAACCTAATTATATAAGAAGGAAGAAAAGTAATATTTCATTAATTTTACTGAATTCCATGAATTCTAGGAACCAAACAGCTTCTTGGTCTTGTTATGTATGACGTACGTAATTTCGTTTAAGGAGTGGTATGATCACTACCCACTGACGGAACTACCTTCAAAGAGGGGTAGCCCGGGTTATGAGTTCATTCAACCCATTTAGCATAAAATTTTTTAAATACGTTAGTTTTTCTAATGGTGCTATGGGAAAATAAATTTGGGATACCGATCAATGTGGATAGCTCTAAACTTTGAAAGATTTTATAGCAGTAAACTTTATAAAGATTATTTGTACCATTAAATTAGAAATGAAAACTAACAAAAGTGGTAATATCCTTATAAAACGTTAAAAATAGCAGAAATTCCTTACAACTCGCTTAACAATAATAACACTTTAGTCGTTAAGGTTATTTTACATGGATATGAGACTAGTAAAATTTTTTACTACGAGTGAATAGGAATCTTGATTCCGTCAGTGAGTAAGGTATAACATATTTATTCATTATAATTTCTTTAACTAGTACATTTACTGCTTCATTATGTAAACATCAAATGAGAGATCTAATAATAATGCTCTGTTTAATCAAGTGTGGTATTTGAATATTTGAGTTTGTTTCTAGATTCATTAAGAAATCTGTCATGCCTTTTTCTTTTTATAAGCTACCATGAGTAATAAAACAAATACTACATGCTTGATCTCATATGTAATTATTTTATTTAGGCATTATTGCATGGTATTATTTTCATTTTTCAATATCAAATTATTATAATCCGAAAATATGAAAGTTATAACTAATCATAGCTTAATAGCTTATATTCAGGATTTCGGGGTCGCTGATGAGGGTATGCAAGTAATATAATTTTACATGATATCCATATCTTTAGGGTTTTCAATGTTTATGTATCACTTAACTATACTATAAAACTAAACTGTGTAATGCATACGTTTTTTGTTTATGAGAAAATATATCATCCAAGAGAAATGGTGGTTGAAATTTGACTTTTGACTTTTGGTCGATCGAAAGAAAAAGAAAAAGGGGCTTGCCCGCTTTGGGTATGGTGGGGCCGAATGATTGGATGTATAATCCGTTTAGTACTTTAGTCAACAAAACCAATGAAATGAAAATATATGGGGTGTGATGCGTCCAGGCAGCAAGAAATAAAGGCCCAAGTGCTTTGGGCTTCTAGGCCCACTAGAATTCCATGACAACTCTTTTTATTTTTATTTTTGAACGGCACGTCGGCACAACTCTTTTTATTTAACGATCGAGAAACATACGTAGAGAAACATAGGGGCTGTAATTGTAAAACCAATTTGATGAGATACAAATAGTCATACATTTAGTCGATGATAAAAAAAAATAATTTGCTTTTAGGTATAATATATAGATTAATAATTTGTAGGTAATCAGCCTTTTATGTGCTTGCACAGCATTCATTCATAGGATAATGGCTTTATATAGCCTACAACTGTCCAACAAAGTACACTCATGTTCTCCTAATTCACAACTATTGAGCCATACCTGCGTTTTTTTGGGTGAGATATTCTCAAGTTAACTTAACTTCGAATAGGTAAGATTGGGAAGTTCTTAATTAAAATCAATAGTCAAGATTCAATAATCATATTCAAATCTTTACCTTTGATTTTTATCGAAGAGTCAAGATATCCCAAACTTTACCCCTCAAGTTGGGATAACTTGAGAGAATCTCTACCACGTTATTTTTCTTAAGAAAATAGACCAACTACTAGTAAATAAAACTATCCTAATATCTTGCAAAATGACCAAACTAAACACTAACTTAGACACATGCTAAATAAACGAGACACTTGACTTACAATACTAGGCTCGTACTTATAAAACGATAATAAAGTGACCCATACTTTTGACCCGAAATCAAGATTAACACAACACAATTAGGTATAAAAAGTCTTGTAGTAACACTCAATTGTAAAAAAATAAAACTCACACGTAATTGAGCCTTTTCGATTAAGACAAGACAAGACTTAACTACATAACAAAAGGAATTAGTAATTGTAATTAATTTAACAATTTCAATTCATGATTTATATCAAAGTATCAAACAGTATCTATATATTGTTGCCTTATATATATCATATCGGAAAAAATATGCTAGCTAGATTACTACTCTTTATTATGTAGTGTACAAAAGATGTAAATACAAGTATCCTTTGGAATAGAACAATAATCATTATTATACGCAGAATTCTACAAGTTAAACATGTAATTTAATTACCTTGATTATATTAAATAATTAAATCACAGGCTTAGCTGAATTATCATTCCAACTACCCGCTTCTTTAAGATACTGCATATACCTTGAGAATTCGGGTTTAGCAGTTGCCTTCTTTTTACGGTTTTTCCTTTCAAACAAGCTAAAGAATGGATGTACCTTGCTCGCCTTTTTTGCTTCCTTTTCTACAAACTTGTTTACTTTACTTGGAACTTTCGGTTCCACGACAAATTTCACGGGGAATTCATCAAAGAAGTTTGTAGGCAACGTCATGGATCTCAACATCTTAGGCTCATTAGTCGATGATTCGCTTATTAGTTTGTCGTATGCCCGGTTACCTCTCCTAGTGCTCATGGCTCGAAACATGGTAAGAGAGAGGGCCGGGGTTTGTTGGTTAGATGTTGAGGTTTGACTTTTGAAAATGTGATGGAAAGATTGCGGGTTTATACTTTATAGGTGTAGAAAGAGTTTTTTAAATTTTGTTGTCGTGGTCTTGATTTTGTATGGCAGGCAATACGTACAAGTATACAAATACAACTAGACCAGCTATATATGAAGGTGGGTTTGATGTGAAATTTTCATTAAACTATGAGGTGTATAATATATATAAGTTTAAAATATTCATTCAATGATCTCGATGTTTTGTTTTACGCCTCATTTTTGCAAGCATACATCGTATGCAGGGGCAATATGAAAAGAAGGCAAAAAGGCCCATGTTTCTCTCAATAATTTGTATTTTTTCATGAATTTTTAAATTTCTTGTATAAATTTATTACATTTTGTCTTTGTTTTTTTATAATTTTTTTCACGGATTTTTTAAATTTGTCTATTCATAGATTTTTCTTTGAAACCACTTTGATACACAATTGTTCAATAACTTAGCACTAAATTTAACAACTGTTCAAAGCCATTGTAACTTGTAAGGAACTAAGGATGAAAAACATGTAAACAATATACTATTCACACTAATTAAAAAACAATGGATAAATATACGAGTATAGTAACTTGTAGCCTAACCGGCTTAACCATATTTATTTAGACTTAAGAATTTGTAGTATACTTTTTTAAAGGGTAAATTGCACAAAAAGGTATCCAAGTTTGTTAGTTTTTAAATTTAAGGTATTCAACTTTTTTTTATCAATAAAAGGTATCCAAGTTTGTTAATTTTTAAATTTAAGGTATTCAACTTTTTTTTGATCAATAAAAGGTATTCAACTTTTCAAAACATAAAATTAAAACTTTTTCTTGACATTCTTTAACCGCGGTTTTCGTTAACTTTTCGTACATGGAGGACCACTAGGATGTTCAAAACTATCCTTATCCGAACCCATAATTCGATACAATTTTATTCTAAAACTCAAATATCCGAAGTCTTAGATATCCAAACTTCAGATATTCAACTTTTTGGATTCAGATTCGGATAATGAAATCCATAATCCGGAAATTTAGACATCTGACTTAAAAATCCTCGGGAACTACCCCTTTTTTTTCATCCACCGACACAACATGAATAAATAAATCGTCAACGAAAAATAAAATAGGATATCTAAAACTTAAAAATAATAAAGTCGAAATTTTTGAAATTTCGGTACTGAAATTCAAAATATTTTATTCCAAAAATTGAATATTCGAGGTTTTAACCAAGATTTTGGATATAAGAATCTTTGGATAAAATCGGATCAGATTACGGGTGCGGAAATAGATAGTTTTGAACACCCTATTGGTTCCGCCATATACGAAAATCTAACAAAATTCGCAGTTAAAAAATGTAAAAAAAAAGTTTTAATTTTATGTTTTGAAAAGTTGGATACCTTTTATTGATAAAAAAAGTTGAATACCTTAAATTTAAAAATTAATAAACTTGGATACCTTTTTGTGCAATTTACCCTTTTTTAAACAACCACAAATCGAATTATTATACTTATATTGAAAATGAAGGATATATATTTAATACGAGTATATAAGTTTTAAATTGATCATATATATATATAGGGGTGGGATAAATTGAGTTCAGCTTAATTTGAGTCCAAAAAGGGTCCATGTAACTTACACATGTGTAAGTCGTGGTGGCGGTGGTCGCCGTCGCCGGAAAATCATGATGGTGGTCGGAGATGATGGTGGTGGTGGTAGGAGGTGGTTGGAATTTGAGGAGATGGAAGAAAATCAATGGACTCAAATTGGACTCAAAATAAGCTGGACTCATTTTATCTTTTCCCTATATATATATATATAAGTTATTTATAATAATGTTAGATTTCTTTAATATGTCATATGAACAATTCGAAAGAACGATTTTGACATGATGCTTATGTTTAGTTGTATTTTAAACCTTTTTCCCTAGTGAAATGATTCATGTTTGAAATGAAATTAAAAGTACTACTGATATGCACCCTCGTAACTAGATTTTGATCTTAATATTAGTGATAGTTATGCGATGTGTAAAATGACTAAAGAATCCAATCATCCATAACGCACACTTGTGTATTTTAAAAGTTTGTTACTCCATATAAATTTATAAGCATACCGACAACATATAAACAAACTAATTTAATTAGTAAAAGATCGTAAGAATAGGTCTTGAGCCAATCTCACTCGATAGTTGAGAAATTCAAACTCATTTGGACATTGAAATGTTCAAAGATAAAATATCACTCAAATTTTCTTAAAATAATAAAAAGAAGGCAGAGAATGTTTCAAAGATCCTTGATTATCATGATGAAACCCAAGATACTAAGCTTGGAATTAGTCGTCATATTAATTAGTATTTTAGTATACCAAATTGTCCTAGTTTAAAAACATATATATAGATAAAACCACTGGGTTAAACCCAGTGGCCAGGGGTGTTTCACTAAACCTGCTATGCGGGGCCCCGGGGGAGTTTACTCCAAGGTCTCGAGTTCGAGTCTTGGTAGGTTCTCCTCGACGGTATTTTCCAATTAAGGAGGTGGTATAGGTGAGAAAGGCTATTTAAGATCCGCTTAGTGCGGGACCCTTTTGTTGTGCGATTAGCACACATCATACGCGTCTGAGGTAAAATTCACTTGTCAAAAAAAAATAAAACTGTATATTATATATATATATATATAGACCAATATATGATTGAGTTTCGTTAAAACAAAGAAATACTAAGCACCTGTTTGTTTAGAACTTAATGAACTTAATAATAACTTAATCTATTAAGTTAATCAAAAATGTTTGTTTTTAACTTAATTAACCAAAAAACAACTATATTGACTTAATTCATACAAAATATTATTTATCCATTTAATGTTTTTATCAATTAAGTCATTCAATGGTTAAAAACAAACATGATCTAATACTACTCCGCTATGGAAGCGTTTAACTGAACGATAGATCCATCGACCACTAGGCTGTAACATTAGCAGGAAGACTACAAGTTCATTCGATCTTCCGGATATTAGCGATGAAATTCTAAGTCATTATTTATTTTTATTTAAAACTTAACCATTGATCTCTCTTTGTGAAATTTAACCATTGACCCAGGCATATATACTACGTCATCAGCAACAAATATTATATTACATTTATGCAAAATTAAACTGCACCCACCGGTCGACAAACGTCTCATTCATGCAAGGAACTTTGCTCAACCCCCGCCATTCATGTATTTGGGAGTTAGAATGGTGGGTCTGGCACGTGCCCAATAACCAAACATAATATGTCACAAGCATATTGCCAATTATAGCATTTATCAATTTCACATGCTTAAAAAAAAATAACTTTTTGAAGTTGAATGGTGGGTTCGATCGGCTTACCTTTCTATAAAAACGTACAATTTGCCTTATTTTAGTTAACCATCAAACTTACTTCAAAAAGCACAAATACAGCCTTCCAAAAAAAGCACAAACACAACATTATGAAAGAGGATTCACCACCCACCGTTTGTGTCACAGGAGCTGCCGGGTTCATTGGCTCATGGCTCGTTATGAGACTTCTCGAACGTGGTTACATTGTTCGTGCAACTGTTCGTGACCCTGGTACGTACCTTTTTGTATAAGACTATATATTGTAAAGATTGTAAGCATGCATATAAATTATAATAAAACTTAATTAATGAAACAGGTAACATGAAGAAAGTGAAACATTTGTTAGAACTACCAAAAGCCGAAACAAACTTGACATTATGGAAGGCGGATTTGACGCAAGAAGGAAGCTTTGATGAAGCCATTGAAGGTTGTCATGGGGTGTTTCATGTGGCCACTCCTATGGACTTTCAGTCTAAGGACCCTGAGGTAGTACAATTGTATCTTAACATTACATATATGATATATTGATATATATGCTCTAGTACATATTCTATTAGTAGGATGACATTATGACAAATGTATAATTGCAGAATGAAATTATAAAGCCAACAATTCAAGGAATATTAAGCATCATAAGATCATGTGCCAAAGCCAAAACAGTCAAGAAACTGGTCTACACCTCCTCTGCTGGAACCGTAAACGTGCAAGAAAAACAACTTCCAGTCTATGATGAGTCAAATTGGAGCGATTTGGACTTCATTTACTCCAAAAAAATGACTGCTTGGGTTAGTTTCTTTTGGTTCGACTTGTTTATAGAATTTTAGTCATTGGTTAACATATAATTAACCATTTTGTACACAAACAGATGTATTTCGTATCAAAAACATTGGCAGAAAAGGCAGCATGGGAAGCAACAAAGGAAACCAACATTGATTTCATTAGTATCATACCGCCATTAGTAGTTGGTCCGTTCATCAATCCTACATTCCCACCAAGCCTCATTACCGCACTTTCTTTGATTAACGGTTAGTACCACTACACCCACATTTTAAATAAACAAAGATGATTATTATGAGTCATTTACTTAATCGGGTGTGTGTTTTTACACTAAATGCAGGTGAAGAATCACATTATTCGATAATAAAACAAGGTCAATATGTGCATTTGGATGATCTTTGTGAATGTCATATATACCTCTATGAGAATCCTAAAGCCGAAGGAAGATATATTTGTTCTAAACAAGATGCCACTATCCATGAACTAGCAAGAATGATCAAACAAAAATGGCCAGAGTATCATGTTCCCACTCAGTAAGTACATTAAACTTGATGTTTTTCTTTCATTTTGTCGTGTCTCGTGTTTTGATGATTTATTTGATTTCATAGGTTTGCAGGAATCGATGATGAGCTACCGACAGTTTCTTTTACATCCAAGAAGTTAATCGATCTGGGGTTTAAGTTTAAGTATGATTTGGAGGACATGTTTAAAGGAGCAATTGATAGTTGCAAAGAAAAAGGATTTCTTCCTTATTCCACAAATGAAGTCAAGGGACTACTGGAATTTCCTCTTGATGAGAATGTTCATGGTCAGAAGGGAAACCAGAAAATTAGCTATGAAGGAGTGAAATTAGTTAATTGATCATAAATTTTTATTATGGATGTCGAAATTCCATAATGAATGTCTTTCTATTGTTTGTTTGGCGACGGTGTGACAACTATTGCGAAAATAATGTACAGTCTTGTATTCAAATAATTACTGTCACTGCTAAACGTTACAGTTAGCTTAATCATGAATATTTAACTGTTCAAGTCATCTATGGCAATAGGTAAATCTGAAATTTATTTTTTACAGATACATTGAAATCTGTCCAGAAAACACAAGCTAATCAACATCCTTAAACAGTAAATACTTGAGTCAAAAGAAACAGTTAGAGGGTGCCCAACGCCCTCGTCCTCTTGCTCGTTCGACTGCCAAGGACGAGTCCACACCATTGGGTGGGACTCGTCCATCGTTCGTCCGTTGGGTTCGTCCGTTGCTGTCGTTCTTGCAGGGACGAGTTTGGAGCTTGATTTTTTATTTTTTTTTTTTAATTGTAACGGCTACTAATTCAAAGGAAGGAGACAAAACTTAAGTTTCACCATTTGGCAAAACAGGCCCCTTAACGTCTATTTTGACCAAAACAGGTTCCAAAAAGTGTCACTTTTAGTCCTTAACGGCTAGTTTTTCAAAATGGCTATATATACACTTCAATTGAACCACCATATCACACCACTCTTCCATATATTCAGCTATATTATACCAAAACACACTTTTGTATACACAAATCATCATGAACAACATGTTTCCTTCGAGTTTATCAACGTACATGAGACCCGATTTGTTTCCTAATGAAGACGATGATGATGAGCTTATGGGCATCATGGCCGAATGTGTTGATTTGCTTGAACAAGGTGAATCATCAAGACCATTCATACCCCGTATGCCCGTCAAGAGAGATCGATATGGTGCTGAAGAGCGCCTAATGGCAGCTTATTTTAACGAAAACCCAAAGTATTCGTTGAAGAGCTTTAGGCGACGATTTCGTATGTCGAGACCTATGTTCATGCGCATTGTGAACGACATAATATCATACCCATCTCGACATCCAGGTCCTGTGCCCTTGCATTTTCAAAGAATGCAAGACAAGCAGGTTGATGGTCGAGGAAAGGTTGGTTTCAGTTCAATCCAAAAGTGTGTATGCACCATACGTCAGTTGGCGTATGGCTACAATCCCGACTCACTTGACTAGTATCTACAGATGGGTGAAGAAACAACAAGATGTTATCTAGACTATTACTGTAAGTGTGTGTTTGAACTTTACAGGGATGAATACTTGCGCAGACCAACACCGGAGGACATACAACGCTTGTATGCTCGACATGAGGAGCTTCATGGTTTCCCAGGCATGCTTGGTAGCATTGATTGCATGCACTGGCCTTGGAAAAATTGTCCCAAGGCATGGCAAGGTCAATTTACGCGTGGTGATCACGGTCATCCAACCATCATGCTTGAAGCGGTAGCTTCGTACGATAGGTGGATTTGGCATGCTTTTTTCGGCACAGCTGGTTCGAACAACGATATAAATGTTCTCAACCAGTCGCCTTTATTTAAGGAAATCATTGAAGATCGTTCCCTAACCAACCACCACCACAACCGTTCATCCCACCTCCAAATGACCCCCGTTATCATCAATTCATGGCAGCTTATTATGCTTCACTTGCCGCTACACAACCCCCTAATTTCTACCATGGGGGGTCATCGTCAGCAGCATGTTTTCAACAACCTGATCAACACTCATTTCCCACACCACCATCTAACCCCACAACCGAATCTGTTCCCACGCCCTAATCCATTCCTGCTGCAAACTCGTCACATTGGACCGAGCTTGAGATGAAAGTTCTCACAGAGTGTTGGATCGATGCTACAGAAGATCCAATAATTGGCAAAGACCAATCGCTTGATTGTTTTTGGGGGAAAATCATAGAGAAGTACAATGCAAGATTCCCCAACAACCCAATAAGACCCAATCAGATTAGTAGCAAGTGGAGAAAGATCAAAGGCTTCACTAACCTCTGCTTCTTCCGATGCGGGGTCTGCTCGTTCTTCAGCTTCCGACCTAGCCGCTCGACTCGACAGACTTGGGTGTAAAAAAGAGGCAGTGTTGGATGAACAACAACAATCTTTGGCTGCCATTCGTGAGGAAGAAAGGAAGCGCACCATGTATTCGGCTCTTTCGTTCATGGGCCAAACAGAGTGTGATGAAGAGGAGAAAAGGTACATCAAGGAAGCCAAGAAGAAACTCATGGCGGAGTACAAATACTTCCTATTCGGACCCAATTAGTTTAGGTTTAGTTTAGTTTTTAAAAATAAAAATGTCGTTGTGTGTTTTTTTTTTCTTTTTTTCCCATTTTTAGGTTGTGTGTTTTTTTTATTGTACTTTGTTTTTTATTTTTATGTTCTAAATGTATTTTTATTTTTATTTTTAATGAAGTTGTGTGTTTTATTTATAATTTGTGTTAATGGAGTAAAATGTATTTTATTTATAGTTTAGAGGGTTAAAAGTGTAAAGTTTGGATAAAAGGGTAGAATTAAATAATTGGTGGGTCCAAGACTAGTCCTTGAGGGATGAGTGCATTGGGTGTTTTTTTGGGGGATTAATCCTTGGAGTGTTTTTTACTGATGTGACGCTGACAGAGACTAGTCCTTAAGGGATGAGTACCTGTCATTGGGTAGCCTCTTAGAATCAAGGTTGATGTTGAACCCATCCAACAACTATGTAAGACAGCAGGCCTAGGTACAGTTTTGATACTAACAAGTAACAAGCATGGCCCAAAAGGCAACTATTGGATGCCTAAGATCAACATAGTAATGTTGGAGATGGGGTACCGAGCAAATGACCAATACTAACATTATATTGTTGCCTATTCTTGTTGTATACAAATTCCCATTAACATTTAATTCGGCTACAAGGACAAGAACATTCTCTTGTATAGAGTATAACCAATGGTTCTTACATAACTGTAAGTTGTCATTCACCTCAACGACTATATAACTGTAAATCAAGAGGTCACAATAACATAAACAATTTAAAGGGAGAGAACTGTTGAAAGATGCCAACAGTGTAACCATATATTTCTCTGAAACAGGTCTTTATTTTTAAGAGTACGAAGTTTACACTTTCATTAAGCGTTCTCTCATATATCTCTTTGACAATCCTATCATATTAAAAGTTTCTGCACCAACCAACTCCAATAACCAAATCACTGCCTTAAGCTTTCAACAATGTAGGAGGCGTACAGATCCCTGCCATTGCAAATATTTCATGTAAAACAACAAACGCAAAAAACACATAATTAAAGAGATACAACATTCTGGGTTTACTATAACTCACATGGAATACTCGATAGCTTTGACTGCATCCTCGGCAGGTAGGAAGTCATTGACTTTGACTGATTTGTTCTCATTCTTCTTGTCTGCATCAATCAAGTCAAGGAAGAGTAATGCAAGACCAAAAAACACAGATAACATAACAAAGAGCTACTTTTTATAAACAAGTGCATGAGATGGATACAATCCTCAAAGAAACGTCGAATCTCAGCAAGACGGTGGGGAGGAAGTTCTTTGATATCAGTGTAGTGTCGAAACTCAGGGTCATCTGCACATACTGCTATGATTTTGTCATCCCCTTCGCCCTGTAAATTTAAATACACAAGGATCGTACAACTTATTAAAAAAATGAGAATACAAACAATATGAATCACAAATAATATTCCACGATACAAGACGACTATTTAATGTACCTGATCAATCATAGGCATTAATCCAATAGCACGTGCACGAAGGAAGGTGCCAGGCAAAACAGGTTCCTGTAAACGGAGATTACAAGTGAGTATAAAAATACCAGGTGCAGAGGAATAAGTTAAATTTAAGCTGCAATTAAGTTCCACCATATCATAATATCATATAAGAGCACCTGCATCAATACTAACACATCCATGGGATCACTGTCTTCACAAATCGTTCTTGGGATGAAACCATAGTTGTGTGGGTAAACCACTGATGAGTAGAGAATCCGATCAACCTATTTTTCGAAATTTTAATCCATCATGGACGTACAAACGGATAAAGATGCTAAAATGGAGATATAATGACTTAAAATGGTCTGAATTAAAAAAAAAAAAAAAGAAGAAGAAGAAAGAAGTTCAGACACAAACTATCCTCTAAGAATGACGCCATAAGAGATCCTTGTGGACCAAGAGGAGCTAGCATTATTGAATATTACTACAGGAAAATAGGTCCTCAAAAATTTTGAAAAACGTTGCAATTTCCAGGAGAAGCCACCAGAACCTCAAGTCCTTAACTATCTTAAGGAAACTTGATTTAAAAGAAAGCGAGTAACGAGAAGTTTACCTTGATCAAACCACTTGCCTTGTCGAGTTCATACTTGACTTTGCTTCCTTTCCCAATTTCAACCACCTGCCACATACTTGCAATACGTAAGTAGAACTTCCACAATATTAGTAAAACAAAATATAGTGTTCCTGAGCATCCATTGGCAGAATTATTGTCAAACATACACAGTTGAAAACTTGAGGTGCACCAGGCCCTGCATATATCAGAATAAAAAGAACCTTTAAGAACACGATCACAATCAATCAGAACTATTTCTCTAATCACATAAAGGATGTATCTAAACATTTGTGTTTATCGTACTTGGGGGTTTGATTAACTATAAGTAACAAGACGGTATATACTATGCACAATATGAATGAATATTCATGAATGATATGTAAGAAGGATAAAAGCTATACCGATCTCCAAGTCATGCCAGGGATGAGCAGCAACAGATCTTCGTGACATGGAATTGAGAATCCTTTCATTGAGGACAGCACGGTTACTTCCAGAACTTTGCTGCTTTCCATTTGCCTCGTTGTTAGCCATGTTTACCTTCAATATATGAGAATTTGTTTGGTTCATAATAAAAATATGCAAGCAAACACAAATTTAACATTAGGCCAGTGATACAATCTAATCAACTTTAGCAAGACATCACATGCCACATGGAGAAGCCAAGGCATGCCTCATGATGTGTAATCATTTCGAGTAAAAAGAGAAAAAAGGAGTTGACGCTGACGACAATGTGATGCTGATTTGACAATGTGATAGAATTGTTTCAATGTGACGGCTCATAGTGCTCTATTAACTGTCATCTTATTCATGAATTTAGTTAGCACTACATGTGGGTGGAAAAAGTAAGATAAATTTTAACCAAAAAAAGGATTACAAAAAATGAGTTTGTGACACTTAACATAACATATAAATGAATTTGGTGTCACCAAACAAAGAAATGAACAATAATACGGTGATTAACACAAGATGAAGGAACATGTCAAGAATAGTGAACAATCACACTCATCAACCAAATAATTCAAAAATATATAATTTTAATATTAATGGCCAACCCTAATCAATCTATTTCCTACACCAACATTACTATCAAACTCACCCTGGCCTAACACAAGATGAAGGAACATGTCAAGAATAGTGAACAATCACACTCATCAACCAAATAATTCAAAAATATACAATAATCTTTCTATATCTATATCTATCGTATGAGGATCCTCTAAAGTTGGTTTCAACTTTACCAGTAAAGTTGGTTGAAAGCAACTTTACTGGTAAAGATGAAAGCATCTTGACCTTTGGATTAAAATCAAGGGTTTTGATTAAAAATTCATCATTGAATCTTGACCCTTGATTTTAATTCAATGGTCAAGATCATCAACTATGATGTTAACTTTTGCGAATCTCAATCCATATCTATATCTATATCTATACATTTGGTTTCCTCCACTTTTTTCAACTAAGTTGTTGATAACCCCAAAATGCCCCTCCCTTTTATTCACTATTTTAAACATCTCCGCTTTAAATATTTACTTGAAACACCTATAATAACCTTAATAAAATAACATCTACCCTTAACTCCTAAAATAATTGCACTACCCTTTTACATCAATAACCTACACTACTCGACCCCACCACCACCAATCGCCGCCGCCACCACTACATCACCGCATCGCGCAGGCATATGAGTATATGACTATATATAAATATTAATGACCTACCTTAATCATTCTATTTCCTATACCAACATTACCATCAAACTCACCCTGGCCTTTTCGTTTTACTCATTTTTGTTCTATGCATTAAATGATTCAAATCATATTTCTTTTCAACAAACAATATCGAATTTATTATAGATATAAGTATATATATAACCAACTCCAAGGTAGCCTAGTCGTTAGGATTTTTGCAAGAAGTCTGGTTAGGCCGCGTATATCTGAGTTAAAATAAAAACCGCCCTCAAGTGTAACCAATTAATCATTAAATACACAGTAAAATAGAAGAAATCAATCTAAAAATGCTTCCCTAAGTTTACTCAAGTAAAATAGAATAAATAATCTTTGATCGCAGATTGATTAATATTAATATTAAAAATTACTATCATTTCTGTCATGCATAGTTATGATGATTATGATTATTCAAAATAGAAGACGAAAATGAAATGAAAAACTTACAGTGAAAGAAATTTCTGGAGCAATTGAGAGAAAAATTATAATAATAATAACCCGAGAGATTTATGTAAGAAAAGAAGGGAGGGTGGACGCAGAGTGGACGCCAAAGTGTGACGCTTTTTGACCCTTTTTTGTTTATCAAAAGGGAGTGACACATAGTCCATAAAGAATGCGGATCGTTGGATTGGATGATTGACATTTGGAAACTAGACACGTGGATTCCCTTTATACAGTTACTCTCCATTGCACATGATTTTGGGAATCAGAATATTCGTTTGTTACCAGGTTTTTTTTTCCCCTTCTTTTAAAGGAAAAAATGAGAAATTATATGGTCTGGATTTTTCCTTAATCCGCTATGCGGGCCCCGGGTGAGTTTTACTGAGGTCTCGGGTTCGAGCCTCAGGTTCCTCACCGACGGTATTTTCTCATAAAGGTGGTGTCTCGCATCTTGCTCGCGAAGGTATCTTCGGAGTGCGAGTTCGACTGTTGAAATTAACCTGTCAAAAAAAAAAAAAAAAATAAAATATATGGTCCGGATTTTTATTTTTATTTCAACGACAAATATTAGCTTTTACAAATACGGGTTTCAAAATACGGGTTTCCAAAAATTTTAGTACCCATTCTTCAATATAAAATAAAAAGTAAATAATCTAACAAATTGGATGCTTCCCCAATGGTCACTTCAATCGGCATACCCTCGTCGATTTGCCCTGCCGATGTCGTTTGCCGATCCATACCAAATGGTAGGGGGCAGTGTTCCAACATGCTAAATTTCGATACACCAACAATTTTGTCGCCCATCCCTTGTCCTAACACGCAGTAAAATATTTATAGACAAAAAATAAATCCGAGAATACAATCGAGAAATGTGGTTAAACCGAAAATGTATATGAGAACGTACAATTGTTATTATAACACGTATCCATATAAAGTAAATAATAAATCCGTAACTGTAACACCCTTCATTTAAAAATACGGGTTTCCAAAAATTTTCGCCTAACGGCGTTATAACAAAGCGGAAGTAAACTTTGAAAGTCCAAACCAATTAAAATCTGTTTGGTTTCTTTAATCCTTGGTGTTACTCGGTCATATCGTCAAAACAAGTTTAAATAGAAACCCGTCGGCTGCCCAACACAAAACAAACCGACTACATAACATGCAAACTACATAAATGCCAAAACATAAGCAAGAGTCTAAAAATGTGCAACAACTATGGGTAGCTAAGGTCATCAGCAAGCTATCTACCCATTCCTCGCTCTTCTTCATCAACTACCTCAGCTACGCTAAACCTGAGGGAGCAACACATTTCAAAAGACAAGTGTTAGCTAACGAATTAGCTAAGTAAGATAACACTCAAGTTATAAAACATTTATCCATTTCAAACATTGTGGATTTAATCAACGTCATTAAGGCACAACACACATCAAGCATATCACATCATCAAAACTACATAATAGGATGAAACACCCTAAATGTGCCTATCCTTCATTCTGCATTACACACATATAACCACATAACTGCATTACTACTTTTAACTGCATTACTACGTTTTAACTGTTTTACTACATTTTAACGGCGTCAATGTGTAACATAAGTTACACCCGACTAGATGACAACCATTTAGTTGAACATCAAACGTCGTTAAGGAATGGCAAGCCAATCCCCGAGTAATCCGTATGCACAAGACAAATGAGGGCGGGTCAGACCCCTCGTATTACTCAACTGCATCTCAATGACCATGTTGCAAGGAGCCACCCAAGCAACCTACGTCAACGCACTTAGCCGGGCTAGGGCAAGTACGGGTTAAGCTTAACACTTTCCTGCATCAAAGTTTAACGAGCTCGATCCTGCATTATTTAGTTTAGGTGACTGCATTACCTAAACATTTACTACGTTTACTGCTTTTATGTTTTGGGCCCTTAAACGTGCACGTGTCATGGCAACTTAACAAGTCTAGTGAACTAGATGAGCAAGCCATACAATCATGCACATATCAACAATCAACAACATATACTACATCTCAAAGCATCACAAGCTACTGCATATCACTTCACAACATAACACTACATTATACTTCATATCATAACATACACTACATTATACTTCATATCATAACATACACTACATTATACTTCATTTGGGACTGCATTTCAGGTCTCAATGGTCAACTACATAACCCATATCATCTCCCGTGTAACCCCGAATACCCACAAGCAATTCAAGATATAAGTTGGGAAGTTATTATTTGAAACCATCTTTTCGTTGAACCCTCAGCGTGTCAAAGTAGTGTATCTTACCTCGTGACGATCAATAAGCAACGTTAATGTATCTGGTTTGTGATCCCGACAACCTATCTCGAGTTCATAGTCATTAAACCTGTATAAACCCAACCTGATAAGGTTATAAGACCATACATTAACTTAGGTACACTTATAGGACCCTTAAACGCTTGTTTCGGACCTCAAACGGGCTCACAGACCTTTATGTGGCGCATGCTTTGAATATGCGTCGCATATTTGCTTCAAAAATCACCTAGAAAACTCCCAGGCCCCGATATGCGCCGCACATAGGTTATATGCGCCGCATATGGAGTGCTGGTCTAAAGACTGACTCGCGCCCTTCACTTGCAGGCGACTTTTCGACCTCAAGACGACCAAATGAGTCAAAACTTAGTTCTTAAAGAATGTAGGGAATTCAAAGACCTTTCCAGAAATATAAAGGTTGACTCATGAAGATCTCTAATGAATTAGTTATGGCGTCTGCAAAACAGACCTACAGAATTCGTCTTAAATCCGACCACTTCTGGAAATTGACATTTTTCACCCATATCTAGGCAAAATCAAAAGAAACATTGTTCATATCGAATCAAGAGGACACATAGACATTTTCAAAAATATAAAGTTTGACTCTTGAAGATCTCTAATGAATTAGTTATGGCGTCTGCAAAACAGACCTACAGAATTCGTCTTAAATCCGACCACTTCTGGAAATTGACATTTTTCACCCATATCTAGGCAAAATCAAAAGAAACATTGTTCATATCGAATCAAGAGGACACATAGACATTTTCAAAAATATAAGATTCATCTTATAACTATTCTAATTGAAAGAGATATGATTTTTGCAATATTACTAATTTTTCAGATCTAGTAAACCCTTAGTTTTGCAAGCAATTTTCGACCATCAGATGACCATAGCAACCACCACGACCTATGAACCTCATATGAACCCAGAATATGACTCATATAATGATTTCACATGATCACTTGTTCCAGTAACAAGAGGATACAATTACAATACATTAAATTACCCGAAAACCCCAATAATCGACAATGAAACATAATCAAATCAATCTCAACCCTAGAGACCAGAAGTAAGATCCATATGATCGACTATTATGATCACAAATCAAAGGGAAATCGTCTATATTACCTGTAGATGAAAGCAAGGATGAGAGATCTTGATCAAACTTCACTTGAATCACACGTTTTGAAGAATTTCCGGCTTAGGAATTTGATAGGGGATCAAAGGGGTGGCTAGGGCTTGGGAGAAAAGTTATTAGATCTGATTTGATAAACTAATGACTCCCCCATTGACCCTAATCCCGTTTTTGACTTTCACACCATGTCAAAACTGGTCCCTAAACTTCGTAAAGTCATATTATTAGCCCAAAACACCTCTATGGACTATATACAACTTGATTAACACTTTGAACACCTCTAAAAGGCACATAACTTCTTCTTTAAACATATTTCTACATCAATTAATAAGACATTCAAGTCTCACACATAAAACACTTTAACTACATATAAGCGTTAATCCACCCTAAACTTAACGAACACTTTACGTTGACTTAACGACTCAAGTCAACCGTTAATTAAAAAGTTTGGGATGTTACAATTACCTCCCCCTTAAGAGGATTCCGTCCTCGGAATCATTTCAGCATCAAATAGGTGAGGATAACTTTCGAATCAACTTTCACCGTAAATATGATTCCATCCCACTAGCACAAGCTCAATTAACTTCCTATGAAGCTTCTTTTACTTTTGGCCAAGGATCTCAACCAGGCCAACTACAGACACTCCTTAACATCAATACTCATATCTCTCCACGGGTTCACATTGGTTTCATATCAACATATACATCATATCATCGTATACTCACATCTTAATCCATGTCTTATACCACATCAACATAGACTTACCACTTAAACGTAACTTCATAACATATCTTGCTTAAATCTCACGTCACATTGTAATCCCACATCTTACATCTTTAATCAACTTACATATTACGCACTAGCTTTACACTAGCACGATTTCCCACATCTTACGCACTAGCATTACATCTAGCACGATTTCCCACATATTACGCACTAGCATTACATCTAGCACGATTTCCCACATATTACGCACTAGCATTACATCTAGCACGATTTCCCTTCAATAACTTGTCGTATCATGAAATGACATCCAACACCTATGGCATAATCATTGTTGCTATGAACACAACAATAAATCTCGAGGCACCATCACGCCATCATATGGTTTTACCAAGTTTCTAACTCATTCATTCTCTTTCCCATCAATCTAATAGTGATAGGCATCACTTGAGTTCACCATTTTCCTCATACTTTGTCAAACATCTTTAAAAAATTTCATATAATGACCGCCTCGATTCAAAACATTCCACCATTTACTTTCACACTTTAAGAGCACTTCTTGATCACACATCTTTTCTTTCATGTCCAAGGAAACGGCGTAATAGCTCACAAAACAAAATAAGCATTCTTGGACAACTTTCCTACTAACTGCTCATGTCTTATCATTACCTTTCGCTTCCCACGCAACTTTGTCTCTTAGTCCACGGTGACATGACTCCTCACTTTCGTTAAAGGATCGTTAAACTCTTTGTATTGCTACCAAAACTTTCGGTGTCTAGTCTTGGCTTTTAACCCAATCACACGTCAACATATAAAATTTACTACACCTCGTATCGTAATAGGTCGTATCACACTTCAGGCAGCATCCAAATGAGCATGTCACCACGGTTCATAAACTTCCTCAAGTACAACTTTTCGTCATTTTGTTCTCGGATACCGAAATCTTACTTTTAGACTTATAGTTCCACGCTGGTTATTTATGAATTTTCAGAATCCACCCACATAATACCAACATCTTCGTCTCTAGAAACATCACCTTGGACTGGCTCATTGTAGACAATTGCTTACCCTAACCTTATAGTCATGGAATTAAACATTAAATGGAACCTTGTTCCTTTCAATTCTACGCGTCAGCTTCTACTTTAACTTTTACTCACTTTAGGCGAATTTAAAATTAGGCCTCTACTTATAGAAAATCGTAGTAACGTTCCTTACACAACATGATGTTCTTCGTCATACTTAGAATAGATAATAATGGCATCACCGAATGTAATGACTGAACGGTCTAGAGAAACTTTAAACTTTATCCCTTAAGTTCACGACATGGTAAGGACCATTCGTTAACATGCAGGACTTCAAGAAACTCAATAGAGTCATAATGAGCGTATAATTAACTTAAACAGGACTTTCATCATCAACTTCATCATATGGTAGTACCAATCGTAAACCCATCTTATAGAAAGAAATACATCCCACAATCGAAAACATTAACTTCTTCCTATAAGTGAGAACAAAACGAAAGGTGTCTTTGAATAAAAGTAGCACTCGTCACACATCAACAGAAGGTTTGACCTCACGATCGCAATGAAACCGAGAACATTAATAGAACATCTCAAAACTACGAGTGACCTCGACTTTAGAAATACACAACCTTTGCCTTACATGAGTAAATCACATAGGCGGGAAACATGATCAATTCGGAACCGAATGCTCCTGAAAACTTCTACTTCTTGTGATTTAAGGATCCATAGTTAACTCCGTCATCCAACCTCTTTGAGAAGCGGCCAAACATAAAATCTTGTACAAATATAGGATATCAACAACACCTTCACGTCACACCGGCGAAGGCAGTAAGCGATAGAACTGCTAAAAAGGTTCACATGTTAGTTCACCACACATTCATGCAATATAAGGAAGAATCTCCAGCTGTGAATACTCGTTCCAATCGTCATATATCATCCCGTAACGAAATCTAAACTGAGCGAGTCGTAAATCCAAAACAGACCAAAATATGCATCGCATGGATGGTGCATGCGCCTCATAACTCGAGCATTTCTGAACAGTAACTTTCATGCATTTGCACATGCCCCGCATAAACTTAAAAACTCAGAATATGCGCCGCATACCATCTATGACCAGGAAAGATAATTTCAAACAAAATCTAAGCATCTTCCTTACACCCAAGCACAACTTTAAGACTTCACAGCTCGAAAGTAACCTCACATCATAACATGGTGTTCATCGAAAGGAAGAGCTTCATGGTTAAAAGGTTCAATCATCCATAGCGTTATCTTCTTTACTTGTTTCAGCTTCATCATTCTTTAATCCATAGATACATGTCTACTCTTCACATGGTTAATTATGCCACCAACCAGTGATTCCATCTTTCCCATCTTCTCTTCAGTCGGATCAACACAGACACAGTCTCACAAACACACACATGTCGTGATACATTTACAATTACGTTCGCGACCGGAATTGTAACTGTATCCTTCCATACGTGTACCCGGTAACCCTTCTGTGCATCACCTGCTTATCACCCTTCAAATATCCAACATTAACTCTAATTGTCAACTTCAAGTCCATGTCCTTTGAACTAGTAGACTCAACAACATTGTCTACCAACCACTTCATTCCTCACGTACCTTTAGACTTCATTTAACTTCATGTACTTCATAATTATCATAAACATTTAACCGGCTATAACTTTTCACCGATCTTCACACATTTCCACACACACGAGGCATCAACGTCATTAAAGTTGTTACACGATGTTTACTCTCGACACATAAAGATTCACTACATAGAAATCTCTCCAGCTTCATTACTTTGTACACCGGTCAACACAAGCATGGCCATACAAACACACCCGCGTCGTGATACACTTTCAATTATGTTCCGGACCATAATTGTAATTGTATCCTTTTACATGCATGTTCGTTACCACATTTGTGTATCGCCTCTTTTCCCATCAATTCCAATTCACATGATTTTCAGCACACATACAACATCTCATATCCTTTGCGGTCCTTGTCACTAACCCCATGGGCTAGGCAACATTGATGGAACACCATCTCACCTAATCCTCCAACCTTTGTCCATCTCAACAACTTCTCACATAATATAAATACATTATACTTCATATCATAACATACACTACATTATACTTCATATCATAACATACACTACATTATACTTCATATCATAACATACACTACATTATACTTCATATCATAACATACACTACATTATACTTCATATCATAACATACACTACATTATACTTCATATCATAACATACACTACATTATACTTCATATCATAACATACACTACATTATACTTCATATCATAACATACACTACATTATACTTCATATCATAACATACACTACATTATACTTCATATCATAACATACACTACATTATACTTCATATCATAACATACACTACATTATACTTCATATCATAACATACACTACATTATACTTCATATCATAACATACACTACATTATACTTCATATCATAACATACACTACATTATACTTCATATCATAACATACACTACATTATACTTCATATCATAACATACACTACATTATACTTCATATCATAACATACACTACATTATACTTCATATCATAACATACACTACATTATACTTCATATCATAACATACACTACATTATACTTCATATCATAACATACACTACATTATACTTCATATCATAACATACACTACATTATACTTCATATCATAACATACACTACATTATACTTCATATCATAACATACACTACATTATACTTCATATCATAACATACACTACATTATACTTCATATCATAACATACACTACATTATACTTCATATCATAACATACACTACATTATACTTCATATCATAACATACACTACATTATACTTCATATCATAACATACACTACATTATACTTCATATCATAACATACACTACATTATACTTCATATCATAACATACACTACATTATACTTCATATCATAACATACACTACATTATACTTCATATCATAACATACACTACATTATACTTCATATCATAACATACACTACATTATACTTCATATCATAACATACACTACATTATACTTCATATCATAACATACACTACATTATACTTCATATCATAACATACACTACATTATACTTCATATCATAACATACACTACATTATACTTCATATCATAACATACACTACATTATACTTCATATCATAACATACACTACATTATACTTCATATCATAACATACACTACATTATACTTCATATCATAACATACACTACATTATACTTCATATCATAACATACACTACATTATACTTCATATCATAACATACACTACATTATACTTCATATCATAACATACACTACATTATACTTCATATCATAACATACACTACATTATACTTCATATCATAACATACACTACATTATACTTCATATCATAACATACACTACATTATACTTCATATCATAACATACACTACATTATACTTCATATCATAACATACACTACATTATACTTCATATCATAACATACACTACATTATACTTCATATCATAACATACACTACATTATACTTCATATCATAACATACACTACATTATACTTCATATCATAACATACACTACATTATACTTCATATCATAACATACACTACATTATACTTCATATCATAACATACACTACATTATACTTCATATCATAACATACACTACATTATACTTCATATCATAACATACACTACATTATACTTCATATCATAACATACACTACATTATACTTCATATCATAACATACACTACATTATACTTCATATCATAACATACACTACATTATACTTCATATCATAACATACACTACATTATACTTCATATCATAACATACACTACATTATACTTCATATCATAACATACACTACATTATACTTCATATCATAACATACACTACATTATACTTCATATCATAACATACACTACATTATACTTCATATCATAACATACACTACATTATACTTCATATCATAACATACACTACATTATACTTCATATCATAACATACACTACATTATACTTCATATCATAACATACACTACATTATACTTCATATCATAACATACACTACATTATACTTCATATCATAACATACACTACATTATACTTCATATCATAACATACACTACATTATACTTCATATCATAACATACACTACATTATACTTCATATCATAACATACACTACATTATACTTCATATCATAACATACACTACATTATACTTCATATCATAACATACACTACATTATACTTCATATCATAACATACACTACATTATACTTCATATCATAACATACACTACATTATACTTCATATCATAACATACACTACATTATACTTCATATCATAACATACACTACATTATACTTCATATCATAACATACACTACATTATACTTCATATCATAACATACACTACATTATACTTCATATCATAACATACACTACATTATACTTCATATCATAACATACACTACATTATACTTCATATCATAACATACACTACATTATACTTCATATCATAACATACACTACATTATACTTCATATCATAACATACACTACATTATACTTCATATCATAACATACACTACATTATACTTCATATCATAACATACACTACATTATACTTCATATCATAACATACACTACATTATACTTCATATCATAACATACACTACATTATACTTCATATCATAACATACACTACATTATACTTCATATCATAACATACACTACATTATACTTCATATCATAACATACACTACATTATACTTCATATCATAACATACACTACATTATACTTCATATCATAACATACACTACATTATACTTCATATCATAACATACACTACATTATACTTCATATCATAACATACACTACATTATACTTCATTTGGGACTGCATTTCAGGTCTCAATGGTCAACTACATAACCCATATCACCTCCCGTGTAACCCCGAATACCCACAAGCAATTCAAGATATAAGTTGGGAAGTTATTATTTGAAACCATCTTTTCGTTGAACCCTCAGCGTGTCAAAGTAGGTTATATGCGCCGCATATGGAGTGCTGGTCTAAAGACTGACTCGCGCCCTTCACTTGCAGACGACTTTTCGACCTCAAAACGACCAAATGAGTGGCTAGGGCTTGGGAGAAAAGTTATTAGATCTGATTTGATAAACTAATGACTCCCCCATTGACCCTAATCCCGTTTTTGACTTTCACACCATGTCAAAACTGGTCCCTAAACTTCGTAAAGTCATATTATTAGCCCAAAACACCTCTATGGACTATATACAACTTGATTAACACTTTGAACACCTCTAAAAGGCACATAACTTCTTCTTTAAACATATTTCTACATCAATTAATAAGACATTCAAGTCTCACACATAAAACACTTTAACTACATATAAGCGTTAATCCACCCTAAACTTAACGAACACTTTACGTTGACTTAACGACTCAAGTCAACCGTTAATTAAAAAGTTTGGGATGTTACAGTAACATCCCGTTTTGATTCTATTATTTTTGGTTTTTTGTTTTATTTTTGATTCCTTGCACAATTTTTTAGATTTTTTTGGTTTTTGTTTTGTTTTTGATTTTTGGTTTTAATGCACAAAAATAAATGTACATATTTGTTTTGTTTTGCTTTTTTTTTTCTTACATAGGGTCCGTTTCTTTTTTTAGTCATTAAGTATTGGGTGTATTAAGTGGCTGAATGCATAAATAATGTCTATATGTATTAAGTAAAATATAGGTAATTGACGATTATTTTTGCTTATTAAGTTAAAAAAGAAACATGAAATTTGACTGAATTAAATCATTAATTATTAAGTTTATTAGATAAAAAAGAAACAAGATCATAGTCTTTTTTTCGCTTTTAATTTCTTTTACAAAATAAATATATTACAAACTTTTCAATGTAGTTATCATATTGCCCTTAAATATTAATATATTTGACATGTCATAGTTTTTAGCAAACGTGTATAGTGTAACCAGATCAAAATAAATCGTAATCGATCGCAATAACTGAAACCGCGTCAACATGCAAATGAAACCTAATGTGGTATTACCCTCAAATAAAAGAAACTGCTCAGTGCCGCTTTCCGCGGGTTTTGAGCCCCAATACCTGGACGGTGTATGGGGGAGGTTAAGATGTAGGCAGACCTTACCTCTACCTAAGTAGAGAGGCTGCTTCCATTTTCTACATAAATGGTAGAAAAGACCCTCCAACCTTTGCATGGGATGAGGATCGAACCCATGACCTCTGTCTCTAGAGGCCAGGGTGTTTACCACTTACCCTCAAATAGATATATAGTATTTGATTTGACAAATTTTTAAGCAAAAATATCCATAACGGCATAACAAAGTGGTACTTAATTAGGTGGTTGTCGATTCAATGCATGTACACACGTAACAAAACTACAAAAGCATATCAACACAATAACTAGGCCCGCTGCGCGGGGCGTATACCCGCTAGTTAGCTTGAAACCAAATAATTTAACATCCGCTCCCTCATGTTTTCAGAAGTGGCTTTTTCGTCCCTCTTCAAGGTTATAATTTCATTTTTGAACTGAGAGCATCAGAGCCATCATCGTGTACACAACAACAACAACAAAGGTATGGTAATCTTTTCTTTTTTTTTTTCTTTTTCGCCATCCCCAATTTGTAATTATGTATAAGCGTACATTGATTGCCATTCACTCTAATCATCAGATTATTAGTTAATAAATAATAATAATTAATTAGGTGATTATAACAGCAATACAATTAACTTTTAGTACCTTGCCAAATAGTCACTATAGGAGTATAGAAATTAGGATATAGTTGTAGTAATTTGATTTATTAGGTGAAAAAATGATCAAGTTATACACCACATATAAATTTCTTAATTTTAAACATAGATTGTAGAAGAAAAGATGACAAACAAGGACTTAATTCCAGAGCTTGTACGATTTTCCTCAATGCTTTCCCAACCGAATTCGTATGGGGCTGTTGTTTTAGGAGGTACATTTGATCGCTTACACGATGGTCATCGCCTTTTTCTTAAGGTTTGTTTGTCTATGTGTTTTTCATTCACTACTCAAAGTACACGAACTCCTTGTTTGCATTTTTAGAGCAATATTTTTGGTTTTATTTCTGTCACATGTGAACGTTTATTGTAGGTAGCTGCAGAGTTGGCTAGGGAGCGAGTTGTCGTAGGTATTCTTGACGGTCCTATGCTGTCTAGAAAGCAGGTATGGCTTTGTTCTTTCGATCTTTTAACTTACCGAAAAAGGAAGTAACATTTTTAGTCAAAAGCTTAAAACTTTCATTCACATTCTGTTTCAGTTTGCTCATCTTATTACGCCTATTGAGCAGAGAATCAAAGCTGTTGAAGATTATATTAAGGTGCCGAATCTTTTATATGCTCTATCTTTATGAAATATTGAACATGACCTGTTTGTGAATTTGTTGTTTTTTTTTCCTATTTCAGTCAATCAAGCCTAACCTGATAGTGCAGGTTCAACATATCACGGATCCTTATGGTCCTTCAGTTGTTGATAAGAATCTTGATGCTATTGTTGTCAGGTTTGCTTCTTGCCCCGAGCTTGTTAGTTAACCACTTGTTAAAAAAATCTTCATATCATGAATCGTCGCTGAAGAGATTGTACTTTACAGGTCTAAATTGGTTATGTCGGCTTTCTTTTAAAATAAATTGGTAGAATAGTTTGGATATTACACTTTTTTGAGTATCTTGTGATGGATGGTCATCATTTTTCTGTTAGCGAGGAGACTCTACCAGGTGGATTGCTGGTAAACAAAAAGAGAGCAGAGAATGGCCTTTCACAATTAAAGGTGCAGATTCAGCAGTTGCATTTTTTTCATAGAAAGAAAATTAGGCATAGGGTAATATGCACACAGGAACTATTTTAGGGATGGAGATCTGTGATTTCGAATCCCCGGTAGAAATCCCTGATTTCTGTTGTGGATGTAAATCCATTTCACAACGAGGATGGGGACTGTGATCAGGGATGGGGAATGAGATCCCTGGTAATTCCTAATATTTTCCGTAGAATCATAGATAATGGCTGAGTACATGGATATTTGCAGGTTGAAGTTGTGAACCTTGTATCTGAAGAATCTAGTGGGGAAAAACTGAGTTCTTCGACATTGAGGAAGCGTGAGGCTCATATTGCTGGAAAACTTTAGGTAGGATAAAAGGTATGTAACTGTAACATATTGCAAAAGCTGATTTAAAGCTTCTTGTTTGGTTTGTATTTCATAAGTTATGCTGTAGATATCAAAACATTATCATCTATTTATAAATGTCACATGATTGAAAATGAAAGAATAAAGAATAAACAAATGCATTTTCTTTACGATTGCTTACATTTTTGTCAAACACTTTGCAAATTTACACTTATTTCTGAGATAAATCATGCATCTGGTATGTATATTTAGCATGGTGGAAGATCCTTAGGCGGAGGACGGACAGCCTGATCTTTTCCAGGTCCATCTTCGACGACAAACGCGGTCTTTAATCCCCAACCAGTATGCAACTCTAAATGACAATGAAAAAACCAAACTCCTGGATTGTCAGCTCTGAAACGAATCGCAGACCAACCCCCTGTTGGAACACCGACCGTGTTCCTTTCTGGAGGATCCACCAAGTTGTATTTGGCTGGATCCTTAGCTGGATCAAAGTTCCCAATGCCCGTTCCAACCACAAAGAAGTTGTACCCATGAAGGTGAAATGGGTGGGACTCGACACTTAGTAAATTAGTGTCTTGAATAACAAGCTCTACTGTCGAGTTGAATGCGATTTTGCTTAGTCTGGTTCCATGTGAAGTGAAAAGGTTTGCAGTCAGTGGTGCACCTGTGTAGTTAAAAGCTTTTGGTGGCTTATCGGGAAAATCAGCCGTAAACACCCCCTTCATGTTTGAGTAGTGAGCTTGCAAAAGCCCGGTTTGTGGCATCACAAATGTAATGTTGTTCAGCGAAGCCGAACAGCCGGGTCCCGTTGATGCACGTAGGGCACACACTTTTTCCTAACCCAATGGTTAAAAACAAGTTCCGCTCGACTTTCAAGGGGACGTTTGCTGGAAAGTTACGTGTGTTAAGGCTCCGAAGTTTATTGTTGTAGCTTAAAGCGAATGCAGTGTCGTTTGGTGATGGTAATTGAGGGAGTGATGGTAGAACAGTGTTGGGAATGCCTTTGTACTGGAGGATGGCAGTGGCTGTTTTATTGTCTACGGGGATCGGAACATCCTGGAAAGGGCGGACTGCCATGAAGTACCGGCCTGGAGCACGGTTGGCATAAACTAAGACATTTGTTGTTTGGCCGGGGGCAATTAGTATCGCCGAGGTGGTGAAGGGTTTTGTGTAAACGGCATCAATCTCGACCACTGTCATGTTGTGGCCAGCAACAGCAAAGAAGAGTTCGTCGTTGAGGGCAGCATTTGCGATCCTCAGAAGGTATTTTTTCCCTTGTTCAACTTCCATCGCGAAAGTGTCTGAAAAGCATGTAGAAAACGATGTTTATAACCTGTTAACTGAAACAAAGTTGTCATTACTTTATACGATTAAAAGAATGAATCATCTCTTACGTTTTTCGGAACAAGGAAACAATGGGCCAGGTTTGCCATTGATGGTGTGGGCATCAGACATGTTAGGAGGCAGACCCATGGCATTCCCCTGCTTCACAATCTCTTCAACATCACCATGCCACCATTCCCCTGCATTAACAATTTACATGCCCTTAGGTATTAGGCTTACCTTATATCAAACTAATGTTATCTAGAATATGATATTCAGTTTTTTTTGTTTGACAATTTTCGGGATTATTCTGTTTCATGTATTTAGTTAAGAGCGAGTCTTTTACCAAAGACTAAGACGTGTTCACTATCGGGTTTCGGGAATGGATATGGAGTTCCTTGTTGGGGCAAAATGACAATGGCACCATAAACTGTTGCCCGGAGCCAAAGAATATGAGCATGCCACCACAATGTTCCTCTTTGACCTGTAACATTGAAGTCATATACGTAGCTACTTCCTGTCTGGATTGGGCACTGTGTTATGTATGCTGGTCCGTCTGCCCATCCGTTAGCGTATTGTTTCAACCCATGCCTATAAACAGAATAGAAACATCATTGCGACCTGCTAGATACCTTACAGTATTGCAAAATCGGCCTAAATTGTGAAACATACCAGTGAATCGACATATTATATTGTGCATGATTTGAAACATTGATGATGACTCTGTCGCCTTCTCGAGCATAGATAGTAGGACCTGGAAACATCCCATTTACGGTCACAATGGGCTTGGCATGGCACAATCGGCTCACATTGCTCACTTGAACCTGATGACAAATATATACAGAAACAGTTTTTAGCTACATATTTAACCACACATATCAAATGTGAATTAGAAATTAGTCTCACATCAAACTGATACTTCTTGGTGGCAGCTTCTGCTTGAAGGGGAACCCAGGACACAAATATGAAAACAAAAAGAAGAATGCAGCCAGTTTGGCGGTATACGAAGTTCGGACAGCCACGAGACACCATTTTTCCTTAGTTGGCCGGAAAGTGGTGTGTTGTCCTTTGAATGAAAAGAGAGAGATGAATGTGGAGGAGACATACATACAAACATGTATTTATACGTGTGTGACAATAGATATTAGGTAAAGGTGAAGCAAGCTAGATGTAAATGAAGACTTGGAAGTTAAATATGTGCAGATGAGAAGTTTGAATTGAAGTTATAGAAACCAATTATAATATAGATATGATTTATGCACAGTTTATATATATTAGGAAAAATGGATGGAATGTGAGAGGTACATAAGGCCAACTCCTTTTTGCTAGTTTTAGATCTTGTTTGGTAATATTGTGTTATACACGAGACCTTGTTCAGGCATATTTTGCAATTAGAACTTTTACATTAACATTGTCTCTGACTCCTTTTATGAACCGACTAATTCCAGGGTGACTACTCATTTTGCTGGTAGCCCGGAGTTGTCGTTGGTGAACCTCCGTGGTCTCTGGTCTGGGTATATGTTTTTGCTCAGAGGATTCGAACTTGAGACCTCTGGGTATATTCACCCATAGTAACGAAGTTTTTACCACTAGGTTACCACCCTTTTAACGGCATTCTGTTAGTATTATTCTATCCATGAAACACTTTAATGTCGTGTACCAAGATTTAAACCATGATACGTTGTCGGCTTACTGATGTAGCTTGTGTAGTTTATCGTTTTCATAGGACAATGCGTGATGATACGATTTGTATACAAGGTCGACATTATAATTGGTATCGACGAATTATAAGGCAAACTCATTCGAATGCTTTTGTTTAGACCACTTAGTCACTTTTTGAACCCCATTTGACTCATTTTTATTAACGGAGTTGAAGGAGGATTATAATCAGTTCAACAAATCAACATATAAGTGGGTGAAATGTTACGTCATTCTTATTTGGTTTATCCTGGATACTCCCTTTTGTGCTAGTTACGTCCTTTACATATTTACTCCGTATTATCTAAAACTATATGTTTTTCAATTACTTGGAGTTAACTAGTTTATACGAAACTCTTCGCATATAGCCTTCCTGTTGGTTTCATCATTTAACCACTGCCAATGTGATGTAGTGGTCAAGCTATACAAGAAACTTTCTATGTAAATATTTTGATAGTGGTCAGGGAGAAAAAGTTTGAAACAATCATATTGTTAGGCTGTATATATCGGGAGAGGATTCTCTCAAGTTAACTTTAATATGACTAATCATGTTAGAGTAATCTTGGCCCTTGGATGAAAATCAAGGGTCAAGATTCAAAGATGACTTTTGAATCTTGACCATTAATTTTCATTCAAGGGTTAAGATCTCCCCAACTTGACTCAAGTTGAGGAATCAACTTGAGAGAATCCTCACCCGTATATATCTGAGTTAAAGTTTTGCCCTCGTTGAATAACCTATACAAGAATAAGCTCGTCTTATTGAGATTTCATCATCGAGAATCTTATTTCGCTCGGGTTCCAATTATTTAAAGTAATTTATCATTTTTTTTTTTTTTTTTTTTTTTTTTTTTTTTTTTTTTTTTTTTTTTTTTTTTTTTTTTTTTTTTTTTTTTTTTTTTTTTTTTTTTTTTTTTTTTTTTTTTTTTTTTTTTTTTTTTTTTTTTTTTTTTTTTTTTTTTTTTTTTTTTTTTTTTTTTTTTTTTTTTTTTTTTTTTTTTTTTTTTTTTTTTTTTTTTTTTTTTTTTTTTTTTTTTTTTTTTTTTTTTTTTTTTTTTTTTTTTTTTTTTTTTTTTTTTTTTTTTTTTTTTTTTTTTTTTTTTTTTTTTTTTTTTTTTTTTTTTTTTTTTTTTTTTTTTTTTTTTTTTTTTTTTTTTTTTTTTTTTTTTTTTTTTTTTTTTTTTTTTTTTTTTTTTTTTTTTTTTTTTTTTTTTTTTTTTTTTTTTTTTTTTTTTTTTTTTTTTTTTTTTTTTTTTTTTTTTTTTTTTTTTTTTTTTTTTTTTTTTTTTTTTTTTTTTTTTTTTTTTTTTTTTTTTTTTTTTTTTTTTTTTTTTTTTTTTTTTTTTTTTTTTTTTTTTTTTTTTTTTTTTTTTTTTTTTTTTTTTTTTTTTTTTTTTTTTTTTTTTTTTTTTTTTTTTTTTTTTTTTTTTTTTTTTTTTTTTTTTTTTTTTTTTTTTTTTTTTTTTTTTTTTTTTTTTTTTTTTTTTTTTTTTTTTTTTTTTTTTTTTTTTTTTTTTTTTTTTTTTTTTTTTTTTTTTTTTTTTTTTTTTTTTTTTTTTTTTTTTTTTTTTTTTTTTTTTTTTTTTTTTTTTTTTTTTTTTTTTTTTTTTTTTTTTTTTTTTTTTTTTTTTTTTTTTTTTTTTTTTTTTTTTTTTTTTTTTTTTTTTTTTTTTTTTTTTTTTTTTTTTTTTTTTTTTTTTTTTTTTTTTTTTTTTTTTTTTTTTTTTTTTTTTTTTTTTTTTTTTTTTTTTTTTTTTTTTTTTTTTTTTTTTTTTTTTTTTTTTTTTTTTTTTTTTTTTTTTTTTTTTTTTTTTTTTTTTTTTTTTTTTTTTTTTTTTTTTTTTTTTTTTTTTTTTTTTTTTTTTTTTTTTTTTTTTTTTTTTTTTTTTTTTTTTTTTTTTTTTTTTTTTTTTTTTTTTTTTTTTTTTTTTTTTTTTTTTTTTTTTTTTTTTTTTTTTTTTTTTTTTTTTTTTTTTTTTTTTTTTTTTTTTTTTTTTTTTTTTTTTTTTTTTTTTTTTTTTTTTTTTTTTTTTTTTTTTTTTTTTTTTTTTTTTTTTTTTTTTTTTTTTTTTTTTTTTTTTTTTTTTTTTTTTTTTTTTTTTTTTTTTTTTTTTTTTTTTTTTTTTTTTTTTTTTTTTTTTTTTTTTTTTTTTTTTTTTTTTTTTTTTTTTTTTTTTTTTTTTTTTTTTTTTTTTTTTTTTTTTTTTTTTTTTTTTTTTTTTTTTTTTTTTTTTTTTTTTTTTTTTTTTTTTTTTTTTTTTTTTTTTTTTTTTTTTTTTTTTTTTTTTTTTTTTTTTTTTTTTTTTTTTTTTTTTTTTTTTTTTTTTTTTTTTTTTTTTTTTTTTTTTTTTTTTTTTTTTTTTTTTTTTTTTTTTTTTTTTTTTTTTTTTTTTTTTTTTTTTTTTTTTTTTTTTTTTTTTTTTTTTTTTTTTTTTTTTTTTTTTTTTTTTTTTTTTTTTTTTTTTTTTTTTTTTTTTTTTTTTTTTTTTTTTACAAAGTTTTTTTATAAAATAAATTTTTTTATAAATATAAGTTAGTTTTTTAATAAGAATATTTTTTTTATTAAATAGTAATAATTTTTTTATAAAATAATTTTTTTTATAGAATAATATTAAATTTACAAGCTAAAATTAGATTTTTATAAAAAATTATTAATTTTTAAAATAATAATAATGATAATAAATAGTTTATAAATATTATAATAATTTTAACAATAATAATAATGATAATAAATAGTTTAAATATATTATAATAATTTTAACAATAATAATAATGATAATAAATAGTTTAAATATATTATAATAATTTTAACAATAATAATAATGATAATAAATAGTTTAAATATATTATAATAATTTTAACAATAATAATAATGATAATAAATAGTTTAAATATATTATAATAATTTTAACAATAATAATAATGATAATAAATAGTTTAAATATATTATAATAATTTTAACAATAATAATAATGATAATAAATAGTTTAAATATATTATAATAATTTTAACAATAATAATAATGATAATAAGTATAGTTTAAATATATTATAATAATTTTAACAATAATAATAATGATAATAAATAGTTTAAATATATTATAATAATTTTAACAATAATAATAATGATAATAAATAGTTTAAATATATTATAATAATTTTAACAATAATAATAATGATAATAAATAGTTTAAATATATTATAATAATTTTAACAATAATAATAATGATAATAAATAGTTTAAATATATTATAATAATTTTAACAATAATAATAATGATAATAAATAGTTTAAATATATTATAATAATTTTAACAATAATAATAATGATAATAAATAGTTTAAATATATTATAATAATTTTAACAATAATAATAATGATAATAAATAGTTTAAATATATTATAATAATTTTAACAATAATAATAATGATAATAAATAGTTTAAATATATTATAATAATTTTAACAATAATAATAATGATAATAAATAGTTTAAATATATTATAATAATTTTAACAATAATAATAATGATAATAAGTATAGTTTAAATATATTATAATAATTTTAACAATAATAATAATGATAATAAATAGTTTTGAAATATATTATAATAATTTTAATAACTAAAGAATAATTATAAAAGATTTTGTTTTATCAAACTTGAATTCCAATGGAATTTCAAACTTTCCATAAAAAATGTGAAGGAATGTTGAATTCCATCATATGATGGAATTTGAAGGATTCCAATTCCAATTTCATACGAACCAAACAACTAATGGAATGGAATCTGAATTCCATTCTGTCAACCAAACAAGATATGAAATGAAATTCAGATTCTAATTCCATCAAATTACTTGGAATTCTGCGAACCAAACACTATATATATTCAGTTCTAAACTATGTTATGTTCTTGAGGGCAAATATAAATGGTAAACGGTGGAGGTATTTTACCTGTATCTTATAGGACTATATGTCACACCCCGTTGTAGCGGAAATACAGGGTTAACAAAGAATTGCATACTAATCAGAAGGTTAATAGAGATTACATCCATTTATACCAATACAAGTCAATACAAGTACAATCGTTCAAAATGTGGACCCCAAAATACGGATACAAGTCATCCACATTTGGAACTGGGCCCACAGAATACAAGTTCAAAGTCTGGACAGTCAAATACAATTAAAGCCAAAAGCATGAGAGCCCTCAATGTCTGATGCTAATTGTACGTCCAAAGTCAAAAGATTGGCCCTATAATGCCAAAGACGATTCCAAGACTTACTGATGGTCACCTGAAAAGCATGAAATTTGAGAGGATCAACTATCGAAATAGTTGGTGACTGTACAGACCGAAGTCCGACAAGGATATTAAGACTGTACAGACCGAAGTCTGACAAAGATGATATATGACTGTACAGACCGAAGTCTGACAAAGATGATATATGACTGTACAGACCGAAGTCTGACAAAGATAATATATGACTGTACAGACCGAAGTCTGACAAAGATAATATATGACTGTACAGACCGAAGTCCGACAAGGATATTAAGACTGTACAGACCGAAGTCCGACAAGGATATTAAGACTGTACAGACCGAAGTCCGACAAGGATATTAAGACTGTACAGACCGAAGTCCGACAAGGATATTAAGACTGTACAGACCGAAGTCTGACAAAGATGATATATGACTGTACAGACCGAAGTCTGACAAAGATGATATATGACTGTACAGACCGAAGTCTGACAAAGATGATATATGACTGTACAGACCGAAGTCTGACAAAGATAATATATGACTGTACAGACCGAAGTCTGACAAAGATAATATATGACTGTACAGACCGAAGTCTGACAAAGATGATATATGACTGTACAGACCGAAGTCTGACAAAGATAATATATGACTGTACAGACCGAAGTCTGACAAAGATAATATATGACTGTACAGACCGAAGTCTGACAAGGATATTAAGACTGTACAGACCGAAGTCTGACAAAGATGATATATGACTGTACAGACCGAAGTCTGACAAAGATAATATATGACTGTACAGACCGAAGTCTGACAAAGATAATATATGACTGTACAGACCGAAGTCTGACAAGGATATTAAGACTGTACAGACCGAAGTCTGACAAAGATGATATATGACTGTACAGACCGAAGTCTGACAAAGATAATATATGACTGTACAGACCGAAGTCTGACAAAGATAATATATGACTGTACAGACCGAAGTCTGACAAAGATGATATATGACTGTACAGACCGAAGTCTGACAAAGATATATATGACTGTACAGACCGAAGTCCGACAAGGATATTAAGACTGTACAGACCGAAGTCCGACAAGGATATTAAGACTGTACAGACCGAAGTCCGACAAGGATATTAAGACTGTACAGACCGAAGTCCGACAAGGATATTAAGACTGTACAGACCGAAGTCCGACAAGGATATTAAGACTGTACAGACCGAAGTCCGACAAGGATATTAAGACTGTACAGACCGAAGTCCGACAAGGATATTAAGACTGTACAGACCGAAGTCTGACAAAGATGATATATGACTGTACAGACCGAAGTCTGACAAAGATAATATATGACTGTACAGACCGAAGTCTGACAAAGATAATATATGACTGTACAGACCGAAGTCTGACAAAGATAATATATGACTGTACAGACCGAAGTCTGACAAAGATGATATATGACTGTACAGACCGAAGTCTGACAAAGATAATATATGACTGTACAGACCGAAGTCTGACAAAGATAATATATGACTGTACAGACCGAAGTCCGACAATTATATGTTGACTGTACAGACCGAAGTCCGACAAAGATATTAAGACTGTACAGACCGAAGTCCGACAAGGATATTAAGACTGTACAGACCGAAGTCCGACAAGGATATTAAGACTGTACAGACCGAAGTCCGACAAGGATATTAAGACTGTACAGACCGAAGTCCGACAAGGATATTAAGACTGTACAGACCGAAGTCTGACAAAGATGATATATGACTGTACAGACCGAAGTCTGACAAAGATAATATATGACTGTACAGACCGAAGTCCGACAAGGATATTAAGACTGTACAGACCGAAGTCTGACAAAGATGATATATGACTGTACAGACCGAAGTCCGACAAGGATATTAAGACTGTACAGACCGAAGTCTGACAAAGATAATATATGACTGTACAGACCGAAGTCTGACAAAGATAATATACCTGCCGCAGTTAGAATACAACATCTAACAATACTTTTATTTCAAAATCAGTCGGTATATCTAGATCCGACCTTTTATACAAGACTGTCAGTACGAAAGCTGACAAGACTACCATTAAAATCTCATAATGGTAAAACTACATAAGGGGGATCATTTTAGTTCGTCAAACACACAGAACAGTTTAGTCTGCCAACAACATGGCAAGTCAAGACATATAGATCGATTTTCATAAGACATGTATACACATTTTTAGACAGCCGTCTCATGGCAAATATAAGACAAATGATTTCATTTACCAAATCTCATGGCGTAGACAAAGACAAATCATTTACAAAGTAGTCGTGTATACAGTACATGCTTTTCAGGCCCAAAGTAAAGGAAAAAGGGCGCCATAAACTCACCTTAGCAGTCTACGAGCTAAAGAATGAGTAGTCCGAGAATAAGAGCAGTCTAGTCTCCACGTCTATCCAAAACCTAGGATAAGAGTACCAATGGTGAGGATCAAATCTCACGACGACAAGTATCCTACGTACCACTACTTAGCTATAGACCCTAGAATGCCATAACCGAGAACGTGTTTCAAACATTGATTTTTATCAACTAAAGGTAAATAAAATTATTTAGACTTTAGGTTTAAAAGTTATTAACGTTTAAAAATCGACACGTAATATTTCACAGTACCAATACACTGCGTCGCAGTGAGCTAGAATCATGCTCACTGCGCCGCAGTGGGGCTAACCCATGCCACTGCGCCGCAGTGGCCAGGTTCTGCAGCCAGCACCAGCAGCACCCAGTGCAGAACCCCAAACCAAAACACTTCAATTTCGACCCAAAACGACTTGCAAGAGTTTGTAACTAAATTTGAAGCAAAACTAAACATCACTAACCATTATTACACACAATCCAACCCATAATTTCATCCATAACATCATTGAATCTTCCGAAACAATCAAATCAAAGTAAAACCCTATTTAAAACCCTAATTCCAAATTAAGTTGTTTTAGGCCTTGTAAGAACTCGAAATGACTAGAAAAGAGTAAGTAAACATAAATAGACGCAAAAAGGATGATTTAGACCTACCAAAATTTGTTCTTGAATTAAAAGGATGAAGATGGTGATAATGATGTATGTGTGTGTGTGTGTGTGTGTGTGTGTGTTGTGTTTGTGTGAGTTTGTGTGTGTGTGTGTGTGTGTTGTGTTTGTGTGGTGTGTTGTGTGTGTTGTGTTTGTGTGGTGTGTGTGTGTGTGTGTGTGATGATGCTGATCAAAAGGAAAGAAAGGAGGGAAAGGGGAGGGGTGTTCTCCTCCCTGCCTTTCATTTTAGTTTCCAGCCCATGTGGCTCAATTTTGTATAATATTACCCTTAATTTGGTAAAATGCTTACGATTAAATACCGTTTGACTAATAGGTTAAAATGTAAAGTAAAGGTATTTTCCCTCGTCTCATTTTAGTTAAGACAAGCCAATAAAGTTTCGTCAAAGGGAACTTTATAATATTAAGTCTAGACAGTCTAATTATTTTGTTCAAGACATAACCTTTAAATATTAATTTAAAGTTATTTTAAAGACTCGGCATTCGTCTAGATAGCTAATAGTCTACGTCATCAAGATACGTCTAATTTGACTAAGTCAAAAGTCCAAAAATGTAAAGTAAAGGTATTTTCCCTCGTCTCATTTTAGTTAAGACAAGCCAATAAAGTTTCGTCAAAAGGGAACTTTATAATATTACCCTTAATTTGGTAAAATGCTTACGATTAAATACCGTTTGACCTAAAAGTCAAAATGTAAAGTAAAGGTATTTTCCCTCGTCTCATTTTAGTTAAGACAAGCCAATAAAGTTTCGTCAAAGGGAACTTTATAATATTAAGTCTAGACAGTCTAATTATTTTGTTCAAGACATAACCTTTAAATATTAATTTAAAGTTATTTTAAAGACTCGGCATTCGTCTAGATAGCTAATAGTCTACGTCATCAAGATACGTCTAATTTGACTAAGTCAAAAGTCCAAAAGTCTAATAAGTTCCACGTCAAATGACAGTCTAAATTCGACGAGATTATGATAATGACTAATCTTAAACAAGATTAAGACTAACTCGTTGTTAATTAATTACGAGTTGTCACAGCATCCCCGACTTCTAAGGATTTCGTCCCGAAATCAAGTCTTGCTCAGTAAAAAGATGAGGATAGTAATCCCGCATAAAGTCTTCACGTTCCCAAGTCAAGTCGGGACCATGTTTTGAGTTCCAACGAACTTTGACCAATTTGATACGACTACGTCTAAGTTGTTTGAGCTGTTGGTCTAAAATTTCAACAGGTTCTTCAACGAATTGAAGAGAGTCAGTCACTTGCAGCTCTTCGACAGGTACGACTAAAGTCTCATCAGTCAGACATTTCTTAAGATTCGAAATGTGAAATGTGTGATGAACGTGTTCTAGCTCCTTAGGTAAATCGAGCTTGTAAGCCACGGAACCAATTCTTTGAACAATTTCGAATGGTCCGATATAACGAGGACTAAGTTTCCCTCGTACGCCAAAACGTGCAGTGCCCTTCCAAGGTGACACTTTCAACATGACTTTGTCTCCCACTTGAAACTCAAGTGGTTTCCGTCTACGGTCGGCATAGTTCTTTTGACGATCTTGAGCCGCCTTCAGCCGTGCCCTAATTTCGACAATTTGATTAGTATTCTTCTGAACTAGTCCATATTTAAATAAACGACGTTCTCCAGCATCAAGCCAACAGACAGGCGATCTACATTTTCGTCCATACAAAGCCTCAAAAGGCGCACATTTAATGCTTGTGTGATAGCTGTTATTATATGAAAATTCTGCTAACGGCAAAAAGGTATCCCAACTACCCTTGAAGTCAATGACACATGCACGAAGCACGTCCTCTAAAGTCTGGATGGTACGTTCACTTTGTCCGTCAGTCTAGGGATGGTAAGCCGTACCCAAATTCAACTGAGTGCCTGAAACGTCTTGAAAATATCTCCATGATCCTAGATCGATGACTCTTATTTAGCAAGAGTTCTCTAAGTCCATTCTACTTTGGAATCCACACCCTGTCTTTGTCATGTCGGATCCCATCACCATCCACTTCAAATAAATGTTCGGTATTCCACAATGCTTCTTCCTCGATACGCCCTGGTTGTAGGGCCTCTTTTTGATCATCCAAAACTCTATCCTTTCGTGGATTTTGAGCTGTCTTGAAGCGTAAGCAATGACTTTTCCCTGACTTGTCTCCTTACGCTATCAATGTTTCGTCATTCGGTAGAGGTATTCTCACAACCTTCTCGTAACAACTAATATCAGCGCGAACTCTAGACAACCAGTCTATATCGACTATCACGTCAAAACTTCCTAGTTCTATGGGAATAAGATCTATCTTAAAGGTTTTACCAGACAATGTTAAATTGCAATTTTACCAGATGATCTTTAGCAACATACTTTTGACCGTTCACATATTTGACGATAAAATTTTCTTTCATGGGGATAGCTACTATATTGATTCGAGATTTAAATTCTAAGGATATAAAGCTTTTATTAGCACCGGAGTTGAATAACACAAAGACATAATGTTTATTGAGTATGAATGTACCTATCACAACATTTGGGACCACGTCATGCATCAGCAGCCTCCAAAGCAAAAACTCGACCTCTGCCTTGTCCTTCTTGATTCCTAGCTTGATTGTCCCACGCATTGTTCCTCACGGGAACTATAGCATTGTTGTTCGGGTTTAGATTGAGTCGTGGACAATCGGGTCGCATATGGGTTTCGCTGCCACATTCGTAACATGAAGCCGGTGCATTGTTCTTACAAAACTTTGCCAGATGTCCTGTCCTTTTACAACGGTTACAAGTAGGACAATTTCCCCGGTGATGGAGACCACACCTGTTACATCTCGGGTCTGGACCAGTGTACCTCGTGACGTCCTGAGTGACTACTGCAAAGTTTCTAGCAGTCTTATACCTCTTGCCATTTCCGTCGTCACCAAACCCACTACTAGAGGCCTGATCGTTTCTTCTCTTGGTCCCCTCTGTTCCAACCGAAGAACCAGGGGTTCTTTTCAAGTCTATCACCATTCGGTTGGTTGCACTGACTGCCGCTTGAAGAGTCAAAGGGTTAAAAGCGGCTACCAACCTTCGGATGTCAGGTGACAATCCATAACAGTATCTTTCAACTAACTTCTCCTCCGTATCTACCATTCGAGGAACTAGTCTAGCCAACTCATGAAAACGAGTTGTGTATTTCTCATTGTCTAGTCCAATCATACTATGATTCCAGAATTCGCCTTCCATTTTCTGTACTTCCTCACGAGGACAGTACTTTTCCATGAGCATCCTTTTAAAGTTCAACCAAGGTATGCTATATGCCGGCTCTCGGCCACGAGTCCTAATCTGCTCGTTCCACCATGACAGTGCGTGCTTTTGAAATTGAGCGGAAGCATATTCCACTTTGTGCTCTTCGGCACAACGACTAATATGAAGCACCGCCTCTATGCTTTCTAGCCAGTTGATTAGACCTACCGGACCCTCGGTACCATTAAATTCTTTAGGTTTACAATAAGTGAAGGTCTTGTAGTCAGTCCCGTGCAGATGCACTCGAGGAATAACCTGTTCAGTAGTAGGCTCGACATTGTTACTATTGTCAGCATGACGATTATTATTTGCGTTCAGGCTTGCCGTAATCTGTGCGACTAAAGTAGGCATAGCAGCCAACAACTGTTGTGTTACAAATGCTGCCATATTATTATCCCCGCCAGTATTTGGGGTAGGTCCAGGACCAGTGTTCACCTGGACAGGAGCAGCTTCCGGTCCTTGCTGAATCACAGGTTCTTCCTGTTCAGCTTCATTATTCAAAGGAGTGGATCGAGTAACTCTCTTTGGTGCAGTTTTCTTGACTGGAGCCTTTTTCTGAACTTTGCTTTTCGTCTTAGGAGCCATAAGTCTAAGATATGAACAAAAATGTCGTTTAGAGATTTCCTTGATAGGTTAAATAGAAAGTAGCTTTGCAAGACAGATAACAGTACAATGCAAGTCACAAATTGCTGACTTGTATGAATTCATGTACTAGACAAGACAAGAAAATATGAAAAATCATATTTCTAGAGCTAAGAATAAGCAGTTGACATAGTCTGAACAAGTAAGTAAGCCAAAAGACAATCGTATTTCATTGATGTTCAAAATTTTACATAGTCTGGTATGTACAGTCCAAAAACACGTGGGAAACTTCATCCACAACGATAGACTACATAGTCGGAGCAATACGATCTATAGACACGTGGGAAATACATCCACCAAAAAGATTACAACTCAAAGTACAGAAGTACGAGTTGTTATAAGTTCTAGGCTTACAATACAGAAAGATTATTACAAGATTACATCTTGCAAATGACAACGACTAGCAAAGCCACCACCAAAACCACCACCACAGACAGTATCCAGATCAACCTCCCAATAGTTTCCTTCCCCTCTCTAGCAACAGACATAGCCTCAGCCGCCTGTTGATAAGCTCCAGTCAACGCCTGAGCTTGATTCTCTATTTTCTCCCTTGTACAGATGAGGGAATTGTTCATCCTTGACAATTGTCGGCGATAATATTCCGACCTATCAGCTGCAGATGCAACTGGCATAACAGCACTTGGATTGTAGACAGGCACTCTGGAGGGACCCGCCGCATATGGATCTCCCTGAAAGAATGAAAGACCAAGTCCACTGTTGCCCTGAACTGGTGCAGAAGGACCAGGAGCATAAGGGTCTCTAGGAGCATAAGGCAATTGAGCTCCCTCGGTAGTCCTCCTCTGATATGGAGATACCGGTGTTACAGATGATTGAACATGGATAGACACATGTTCGCCTCCAGATTCACTGGAAGATGACACAAGATTGATAGGGCGTGATTCATTGCCCGATTCCTCCATTGGTTCCTCTTCATAAGAGTCAGGAACATAAGGAATGGAGTTTGCCAAGACAGGAACTGGAGGTGTACAAGGTACAACAGCATTTGAGCTAACTCCATCCGACATGACTAGTCTGAAAAGATAGTCGAAGAATCCATATAAGTCAAATGGATAAGGCAGTACGTCTTAAATGGATGATACAGTACGCAATTTGAGTTTTAAAGAAATCTTCGTCTAGATTACACACATTTGGTTTGGGTTTCTATTACCAACATATTTGAAATGCTTATATATAGGGTCACCCGCAGCCTTCCCACCACATTTTAAATATGTTGTTAATATAATCCAAACTATCACGTATATAAACCTTATGCATACACATACGATTTGAGTTTCTATTCCTAACATACCTTCAATGTTTATATATAGGGTCACCCGCAGCCTTCCCACCACATCTACAGTATGTTGTGAATATAGCTCAAACTATAACGTATATACAAAATCTAAGATATTTATTTCGAGCCTTATATTATTTTACATAATCGGGACGTAGTTGATCAAGTTAGGTCTAATTATAGACAAATAATATAACTCCTGAAATAAGTATCCTAAACCTAATTAGACTTAGATTCCCTTTTGAAACGAAATGGCTATAGATTGAGTTTTTCCAGCGGAAAAACTCGGTATTAACTATAACCTGAGTCTCTGATACCAATTTTTGTCACACCCCGTTGTAGCGGAAATACAGGGTTAACAAAGAATAAAAAAAAAAAAAAAAAAAAAAAAAAAAAAAAAAAAAAAAAAAAAAAAAAAAAAAAAAAAAAAAAAAAAAAAAAAAAAAAAAAAAAAAAAAAAAAAAAAAAAAAAAAAAAAAAAAAAAAAAAAAAAAAAAAAAAAAAAAAAAAAAAAAAAAAAAAAAAAAAAAAAAAAAAAAAAAAAAAAAAAAAAAAAAAAAAAAAAAAAAAAAAAAAAAAAAAAAAAAAAAAAAAAAAAAAAAAAAAAAAAAAAAAAAAAAAAAAAAAAAAAAAAAAAAAAAAAAAAAAAAAAAAAAAAAAAAAAAAAAAAAAAAAAAAAAAAAAAAAAAAAAAAAAAAAAAAAAAAAAAAAAAAAAAAAAAAAAAAAAAAAAAAAAAAAAAAAAAAAAAAAAAAAAAAAAAAAAAAAAAAAAAAAAAAAAAAAAAAAAAAAAAAAAAAAAAAAAAAAAAAAAAAAAAAAAAAAACACGTGGGAAACTTCATCCACAACGATAGACTACATAGTCGGAGCAATACGATCTATAGACACGTGGGAAATACATCCACCAAAAAGATTACAACTCAAAGTACAGAAGTACGAGTTGTTATAAGTTCTAGGCTTACAATACAGAAAGATTATTACAAGATTACATCTTGCAAATGACAACGACTAGCAAAGCCACCACCAAAACCACCACCACAGACAGTATCCAGATCAACCTCCCAATAGTTTCCTTCCCCTCTCTAGCAACAGACATAGCCTCAGCCGCCTGTTGATAAGCTCCAGTCAACGCCTGAGCTTGATTCTCTATTTTCTCCCTTGTACAGATGAGGGAATTGTTCATCCTTGACAATTGTCGGCGATAATATTCCGACCTATCAGCTGCAGATGCAACTGGCATAACAGCACTTGGATTGTAGACAGGCACTCTGGAGGGACCCGCCGCATATGGATCTCCCTGAAAGAATGAAAGACCAAGTCCACTGTTGCCCTGAACTGGTGCAGAAGGACCAGGAGCATAAGGGTCTCTAGGAGCATAAGGCTAGGAGCATAAGGCAATTGAGCTCCCTCGGTAGTCCTCCTCTGATATGGAGATACCGGTGTTACAGATGATTGAACATGGATAGACACATGTTCGCCTCCAGATTCACTGGAAGATGACACAAGATTGATAGGGCGTGATTCATTGCCCGATTCCTCCATTGGTTCCTCTTCATAAGAGTCAGGAACATAAGGAATGGAGTTTGCCAAGACAGGAACTGGAGGTGTACAAGGTACAACAGCATTTGAGCTAACTCCATCCGACATGACTAGTCTGAAAAGATAGTCGAAGAATCCATATAAGTCAAATGGATAAGGCAGTACGTCTTAAATGGATGATACAGTACGCAATTTGAGTTTTAAAGAAATCTTCGTCTAGATTACACACATTTGGTTTGGGTTTCTATTACCAACATATTTGAAATGCTTATATATAGGGTCACCCGCAGCCTTCCCACCACATCTACAGTATGTTGTGAATATAGCTCAAACTATAACGTATATACAAAATCTAAGATATTTATTTCGAGCCTTATATTATTTTACATAATCGGGACGTAGTTGATCAAGTTAGGTCTAATTATAGACAAATAATATAACTCCTGAAATAAGTATCCTAAACCTAATTAGACTTAGATTCCCTTTTGAAACGAAATGGCTATAGATTGAGTTTTTCCAGCGGAAAAACTCGGTATTAACTATAACCTGAGTCTCTGATACCAATTTTTGTCACACCCCGTTGTAGCGGAAATACAGGGTTAACAAAGAATTGCATACTAATCAGAAGGTTAATAGAGATTACATCCATTTATACCAATACAAGTCAATACAAGTACAATCGTTCAAAATGTGGACCCCAAAATACGGATACAAGTCATCCACATTTGGAACTGGGCCCACAGAATACAAGTTCAAAGTCTGGACAGTCAAATACAATTAAAGCCAAAAGCATGAGAGCCCTCAATGTCTGATGCTAATTGTACGTCCAAAGTCAAAAGATTGGCCCTATAATGCCAAAGACGATTCCAAGACTTACTGATGGTCACCTGAAAAGCATGAAATTTGAGAGGATCAACTATCGAAATAGTTGGTGAGTACAGACGAAGTCTGACAAAGATAATATATGACTGTACAGACCGAAGTCTGACAAAGATAATATATGACTGTACAGACCGAAGTCCGACAAGATATTAAGACTGTACAGACCGAAGTCTGACAAAGATAATATATGACTGTACAGACCGAAGTCCGACAAGGGTATTAAGACTGTACAGACCGAAGTCCGACAAGGATATTAAGACTGTACAGACCGAAGTCTGACAAAGATGATATATGACTGTACAGACCGAAGTCCGACAAGGATATTAAGACTGTACAGACCGAAGTCCGACAAGGATATTAAGACTGTACAGACCGAAGTCCGACAAGGATATTAAGACTGTACAGACCGAAGTCTGACAAAGATAATATATGACTGTACAGACCGAAGTCTGACAAAGATAATATATGACTGTACAGACCGAAGTCTGACAAAGATATATATGACTGTACAGACCGAAGTCTGACAAAGATAATATATGACTGTACAGACCGAAGTCTGACAAAGATAATATATGACTGTACAGACCGAAGTCTGACAAGGATATTAAGACTGTACAGACCGAAGTCTGACAAAGATGATATATGACTGTACAGACCGAAGTCTGACAAAGATAATATATGACTGTACAGACCGAAGTCTGACAAAGATAATATATGACTGTACAGACCGAAGTCTGACAAAGATGATATATGACTGTACAGACCGAAGTCTGACAAAGATAATATATGACTGTACAGACCGAAGTCTGACAAAGATGATATATGACTGTACAGACCGAAGTCTGACAAAGATGATATATGACTGTACAGACCGAAGTCTGACAAAGATAATATATGACTGTACAGACCGAAGTCTGACAAAGATGATATATGGCTGTACAGACCGAAGTCTGACAAAGATATATATGACTGTACAGACCGAAGTCTGACAAAGATGATATATGACTGTACAGACCGAAGTCTGACAAAGATAATATATGACTGTACAGACCGAAGTCCGACAAGGGTATTAAGACTGTACAGACCGAAGTCCGACAAGGATATTAAGACTGTACAGACCGAAGTCTGACAAAGATGATATATGACTGTACAGACCGAAGTCTGACAAAGATGATATATGACTGTACAGACCGAAGTCTGACAAAGATAATATATGACTGTACAGACCGAAGTCCGACAAGATATTAAGACTGTACAGACCGAAGTCCGACAAGGATATTAAGACTGTACAGACCGAAGTCCGACAAGGATATTAAGACTGTACAGACCGAAGTCTGACAAAGATGATATATGACTGTACAGACCGAAGTCCGACAAGGATATTAAGACTGTACAGACCGAAGTCCGACAAGGATATTAAGACTGTACAGACCGAAGTCTGACAAAGATGATATATGACTGTACAGACCGAAGTCTGACAAAGATAATATATGACTGTACAGACCGAAGTCTGACAAAGATATTATGACTGTACAGACCGAAGTCCGACAAGGATATTAAGACTGTACAGACCGAAGTCTGACAAAGATAATATATGACTGTACAGACCGAAGTCTGACAAAGATGATATATGACTGTACAGACCGAAGTCTGACAAAGATAATATATGACTGTACAGACCGAAGTCCGACAAGGATATTAAGACTGTACAGACCGAAGTCTGACAAAGATGATATATGACTGTACAGACCGAAGTCCGACAAGGATATTAAGACTGTACAGACCGAAGTCCGACAAGGATATTAAGACTGTACAGACCGAAGTCCGACAAGGATATTAAGACTGTACAGACCGAAGTCCGACAAGGATATTAAGACTGTACAGACCGAAGTCCGACAAGGATATTAAGACTGTACAGACCGAAGTCCGACAAGGATATTAAGACTGTACAGACCGAAGTCTGACAAAGATGATATATGACTGTACAGACCGAAGTCTGACAAAGATGATATATGACTGTACAGACCGAAGTCTGACAAAGATAATATACCTGCCGCAGTTAGAATACAACATCTAACAATACTTTTATTTCAAAATCAGTCGGTATATCTAGATCCGACCTTTTATACAAGACTGTCAGTACGAAAGCTGACAAGACTACCATTAAAATCTCATAATGGTAAAACTACATAAGGGGGATCATTTTAGTTCGTCAAACACACAGAACAGTTTAGTCTGCCAACAACATGGCAAGTCAAGACATATAGATCGATTTTCATAAGACATGTATACACATTTTTAGACAGCCGTCTCATGGAAAATATAAGACAAATGATTTCATTTACCAAATCTCATGGCGTAGACAAAGACAAATCATTTACAAAGTAGTCGTGTATACAGTACATGCTTTCAGGCCCAAAGTAAAGGAAAAAGGGCGCCATAAACTCACCTTAGCAGTCTACGAGCTAAAGAATGAGTAGTCCGAGAATAAGAGCAGTCTAGTCTCCACGTCTATCCAAAACCTAGGATAAGAGTACCAATGGTGAGGATCAATCTCACTGCGCCGCAGTGAGCCAGAACATGCTCACTGCGCCGCAGTGAGCCAGAACATGCTCACTGCGCCGCAGTGAGCCAGAACATGCTCACTGCGCCGCAGTGAGCCAGAACATGCTCACTGCGCCGCAGTGAGCCAGAACATGCTCACTGCGCCGCAGTGAGCCAGAACATGCTCACTGCGCCGCAGTGAGCCAGAACATGCTCACTGCGCCGCAGTGAGCCAGAACATGCTCACTGCGCCGCAGTGAGCCAGAACATGCTCACTGCGCCGCAGTGAGCCAGAACATGCTCACTGCGCCGCAGTGAGCCAGAACATGCTCACTGCGCCGCAGTGAGCCAGAACATGCTCACTGCGCCGCAGTGAGCCAGAACATGCTCACTGCGCCGCAGTGAGCCAGAACATGCTCACTGCGCCGCAGTGAGCCAGAACATGCTCACTGCGCCGCAGTGAGCCAGAACATGCTCACTGCGCCGCAGTGAGCCAGAACATGCTCACTGCGCCGCAGTGAGCCAGAACATGCTCACTGCGCCGCAGTGAGCCAGAACATGCTCACTGCGCCGCAGTGAGCCAGAACATGCTCACTGCGCCGCAGTGAGCCAGAACATGCTCACTGCGCCGCAGTGAGCCAGAACATGCTCACTGCGCCGCAGTGAGCCAGAACATGCTCACTGCGCCGCAGTGAGCCAGAACATGCTCACTGCGCCGCAGTGAGCCAGAACATGCTCACTGCGCCGCAGTGAGCCAGAACATGCTCACTGCGCCGCAGTGAGCCAGAACATGCTCACTGCGCCGCAGTGAGCCAGAACATGCTCACTGCGCCGCAGTGAGCCAGAACATGCTCACTGCGCCGCAGTGAGCCAGAACATGCTCACTGCGCCGCAGTGAGCCAGAACATGCTCACTGCGCCGCAGTGAGCCAGAACATGCTCACTGCGCCGCAGTGAGCCAGAACATGCTCACTGCGCCGCAGTGAGCCAGAACATGCTCACTGCGCCGCAGTGAGCAGAACATGCTCACTGCGCCGCAGTGAGCAGAACATGCTCACTGCGCCGCAGTGAGCAGAAATGCTACTGCGCCGCAGTGAGCCAGAAATGCACTGCGCCCAGTGACCAGAACAGCTCACTGCGTCGCAGTGAGCTAGAATCATGCTCACTGCGCCGCAGTGGCTAAAATGATCCAGGACCAGTAAGAAAGCACTGCGCCGCAGTGAGCCAGAACATGCTCACTGCGCCGCAGTGGCTTAAGTCGACACCAGATCAGAGTCTGGGCACCACTGCGCCGCAGTGGGGCTAACCCATGCCACTGCGCCGCAGTGGCCAGGTTCTGCAGCCAGCACCAGCAGCACCCAGTGCAGAACCCCAAACCAAAACACTTCAATTTCGACCCAAAACGACTTGCAAGAGTTTGTAACTAAATTTGAAGCAAAACTAAACATCACTAACCATTATTACACACAATCCAACCCATAATTTCATCCATAACATCATTGAATCTTCCGAAACAATCAAATCAAAGTAAAACCCTATTTAAAACCCTAATTCCAAATTAAGTTGTTTTAGGCCTCGAAAGAACTCGAAATGACTATAAAAGAGTAAGTAAACATAAATAGACGCAAAAAGGATGATTTAGACCTACCAAAATTTGTTCTTGAATTAAAAGGATGAAGATGGTGATAATGATGTAAATACCGAATAATAGCTTCAAAATCCTTCAATCTTTCCTTTGCAAATCTGATTTAGAAGAAGGATAGGGAGATTGAGAGTATTTGGAAAATGTTTGAGGGATTCGTGTTGTGTTTGTGTGGTGTGTGTGTGTGTCGACTAGAACAAAAGAAAAGGGAGGGAAGGGAGTTTGGTGGTTACTCCCCTGCCACAAACAAAGAAAACTGGCCATGTGGCCCTCTTCTTGATTTTCTAATACCCCAAATTTGGTAAAATGCTTACGATTAAATACCGTTTGACTAATAGGTTAAAATGTAAAGCAAAGGTATTTTCCCTCGTCTCATTTTAGTCGAGACTAGTCAATAAAGTTTCGTCAAAGGGAACTTTATAATATTAAGTCTAGTAAGTCTAATTATTTTGTTCAAGACGTAACCTTTAAATATTAATTTAAAGTTATTTTAAAGACTCGGCATTCGTCTAGATAGCTAATAGTCTACGTCATCAAGATACGTCTAATTTGACTAAGTCAAAAGTCCAAAAGTCTAATAAGTTCCACGTCAAATGACAGTCTAAATTCGACGAGATTATAATAATGACTAATCTTAAACAAGATTAAGACTAACTCGTTGTTAATTAATTACGAGTTGTCACACTATAGGAGTACCAATCATTGATTTTTATGTATGCAGTTTAATCGAGATATATTTGTCACAGTTTCTAATCAAAACATGCAACTATGAACTATGTATCAGTTTATTTAATACAATCTGCTATTTCAAACTATACTAATTTATCATAAAAAGTTAACAATTACTTATTACTTTAAAATTAGTAAACAAAGTATACAGTACAAAAAGAATATATATGATTGCCAATTTGATTACCACAATGAAAGTTGATCAATACAAAGAAATGATTACACCCTTTTGAGGATCTTAATAAAGAATTGAAGAATAAAACAAATTGCATGCATTTTAACTTAAAATGCTTACATTACATTTTGTCAAATTTTGCAAAGTTACAATGAAATCATATGTATCCAAAATGTATATAATATATGTATAGTTAGCATTGTGGAAGATCCTTAGGCGGAGGACGAACAGCCTGATCTTTTCCAGGTCCATCTTCGACGACAAACGCGGTCTTTAATCCCCAACCAGTATGCAACTCTAAATGACAATGAAAAAACCAAACTCCAGGATTATCAGCTCTAAACCGAATTGCAGACCAACCCCCTGTCGGTACACCAACCGTGTTCCTTTCTGGAGGATCCACCAAGTTATACTTGGCTGGATCCTTAGCCGGATCAAAGTTCCCAACCCCTGTTCCAACCACAAAGAAATTGTACCCGTGTAGATGAAACGGGTGGGACTCGACGCTTAGTAAATTAGTGTCTTGAATAACAAGCTCTACTGTCGAGTTGAATGCGATTTTGCTTAGTCTGGTTCCATGTGAAGTGAAAAGGTTTGCGGTTAGTGGTGCCCCGGTGTAGTTAAAAGGTTTTGGTGGGTTATCCGGGAAATCAGTGGTGAAAACATTTTTCATTTTAGAGTAGTGAGCTTGGAGGAGCCCGGTTTTCGGCATCACGAATGTAATGTTGTTTAGTGATGCTGAAAGCCGGGTTCCGTTGATGCACGTAGGACACACGCTTTTTCCTAACCCAATGGTTAAAAACAAGTTTCGGTCGACTTTTATAGGGACGTTTGCCGGAAAGTTAGGAGTGTTGAGACTCCGAAGCTTGTTGTTATAGCTTAAAGCGAATGCGGTATCGTTTGGTGACGGTAAAGTAGGCAGTGATGGGAGGACGGTATTGGGAATGCCTTTGTATTGGAAGATTGCGGTGGCGGTTTTGTTGTCGACGGGGATAGGAACGTCCTGGAAGGGGCGGACCGCCATGAAGTAGCGTCCTGGAGTACGGTTAGCGTATACTAAAACATTTGTTGTTTGTCCGGGAGCGATAAGTATAGCAGAAGTGGTGAAAGGTTTGGTGTAGACGGCGTCTATCTCGACCACCGTCATGTTGTGGCCCGCAACGGCAAAGAAAAGCTCGTCGTTGAGGGCGGCGTTTACGATCCTTAATAAGTACTTCTTTCCTTGCTCTACTTCCATCGCATATGTATCTAAAATGACCAAAATAGAAAACTTTAGTATCAAAAACAAGTTTATTTTAAACTTTATATGGGAAGGTGATTCGTACACCACGATATACTGTCTAATCTAAATTAACTCGGGCCTTACGTTTCTCGGAACAAGGAAACAATGGGCCGGGCTTGCCATTGATGGTGTGGGCATCAGACATGTTTGGTGGCAAGCCCATTGCATTTCCTTGATTCACAATGTTTTCCACATCGCCATGCCACCATTCCCCTGCATAACCCATATACATTATTAGAAATTTCGTGACTTATATATGTCTGCTTCTATAGAAAACTATGTATTTACGTACCAAATACTAAGACTTGTTCGCCATCGGGCTTTGGAAACGGATATGGAGTCCCTTGTTGGGGTAAAATGACGATGGCACCATAAACCGTAGCTCGGAGCCAAAGAATATGAGCATGCCACCACAAAGTCCCTCTTTGTCCTGTGACGTTAAAGTCGTAAACATAGCTATTTCCTGTCATGATCGGGCATTGTGTTATGTATGCCGGCCCATCTGCCCATCCGTTAGCGTATTGTTTCAACCCGTGCCTAGAAAACCATACAACAGACTTAAAAACGTCTATTGATTGTATAAAACTAATCTAAATGAGAATCATTGTATAAGTCATTATAAGTTTTGGAAGTGTACCAATGTATTGACATATTATATTGTGCATGATTCGAAACGTTGATGATGAGATGGTCACCTTCTCGAGCGTAAATAGTAGGGCCTGGATACATCCCGTTTACAGTCACGATAGGTTTGGTGTGGCACAATCGGCTCACATTCTTCACTTGAACCTGTTTATAAATAACACAAGTATATAAAATGTCACTTTACAAGCGAAAAATACTTCAAACCTTGATAATACTTGTATCTATATATAGAAAACATGCAGTCATGTATGGACTCACATCAAACTGATATTTCTTAATGGCAGCTTCTGCCTGAAGAGAAACCAACAACACGAAACCAAAAACGAATAGAAGCACCCGGCAAGTTTGCCTTGAATCACCACGAGATACCATTTTGTATACCACCCGGCCCGAAGGAAGTGGTATGTTATATGATGAGTGAAGAGAGAAAGATATATGAAAGAAGACGAGTAAGTATATGATATACTGTTAACATACGAATGAATCTGTATATATATGTGTGTCCATGTAGAGATTAGGTGAAGGATAAGTGAGTTAGATGTAAATCAAAACTTGGAAGTTAAATATGTACAGATGAAATATTAAATTGAAGGTTTGGAAATGAATTATAAAATGAGTTAAGTGTGTACAAAGTTTTTTATATTGTAAAATATTAGATTTTATATGTAATGTGAGGATGAAGAAATGAAATATGAGAGGTATAGAAGGCCAAACTATTTGCTCAAATTACAAAGACTGTCCTCTCTTAGAGCTTTACCGTTAAGCAAAAGGAATATATGTATACTTCTATGTATCTATCTTGGTCTACTTATGCTAACAATTTTATCATGTTAGCAGATGCTGAGTGCTAGTGGATAAGTTACTATACGAACCGTAAAAAGCACAATGAATTCAAGTAGAAAAAGTTTAATAAGCTCGGTTTGGTTCTGGTTCTGGTTTTAGTTTTGGTTCTGATCTATGATTGACCCTGCATTATGTGATATGAACTGGTATCTAATATAGTAATATGTTTAGAGAAAAATGAGTATGTGTCTGTTAGACACTTAAGTTTTGGTGTGGAACTCTTCACACACTAATTTTTTAATATTTATTATATAATATATAAATGATTGACCCCTCATGTTTTTTATGCATTAAAAAATCAAGATGTAAGAGGTTCTACACTCAAGCTACGTGTCTAACATATGTTTATTTCTAACTTTTGATTGTATGTTGTTAATTACTATGATCTTATCTGGACTCTTTTGTAACCTTAAATTATGTCCTAACATGTCCTTCTATGGTCCTAATGTATCCTTGATGAGTTGATGGGCTTTTGTGCATATTCATCATGTAATTTACAACTTTTTGAATCTCCTATTTATAATTGTCAAACACGACTTTTTCCATGAACAATAACAATAGGAGGGAAAAAAAATCAGAAAAGTTTATTGTAGGTACCCACATCCGTTTGTATTTGCATTAAAATTGGATAGATTTTCCTTTTATGCGTTTATTTCAAAAGATACAACCTCTTATATATGAGAGGGTTCTTCACTTATATGTTTTTTCAAGTTGTTTTCTTTTTATTCCTTATCAGATTATTGAAATTTATAAATCGTTTTCATTTAGGTCAATAAGGTTTGAAAACGGAATCACCTATATGGGACAATTAAGTGTTAAGTGTTGAGTATGTCTCAGTCACCAATGATCCACATATGGAATAAAGAGGCATCCATGTTTTACTCATGAGGTAAAGAGTTCAAACTTTTGCTTCCTGGAACGAAGCTACATGATAAGCTTGGGTTCTGCTTTCGTGGGTGTATAGAGTTACTTTCCGCATTGAGTTACCCCAAATAGTTGGACTTTATTCGTTAGCCGTTAAAATTGGAAGAAAAAAAAAATATTTGTGTCTGACAATTAAGGCATGAACTTAAGGGGGAATGTTCCAAATAAATAAGTTCATTACCTTAAAATGTTGTGTTTTATACTTATAATGTATGTTGAGAATGTGCAGGACTAAAGTTGGACTCATTATGGAACTCAAGGGCTATTTCTGGACAATGGAAAGTAGAGGGTGCTAAAGGCTTATTAAGAAGACATGAAGGTTCAAGATGGAAGTTTTGACTCCCTATATAATATCTCTTTCTCAATTAGGGTTTCAGTTTTTCATAGATCTGTATCTATTCGATCATTATTCTCTCTGTATCTTTCTCTATATATCATTCATAAATCTATATATATATATATATATATCATATCGATATATATATTTTTGTAATATAATCATCTCTTTGATGATTATTGGTCTGTAATAGTAAATCATAATATCACTTCATAATAATTCTTCTTCTTCGATTTAGTTGGTAATTTGTGAAAATCTTCTGTGTTGGTGAATTCGTTCAATAACAATCATCATGTATAACATAGAAATGAAGGAATTCTCTGCGAAACGCTAGGATAGATAAAATAAGTATCCATATTGGGTTTCAAACATATTAATTTTGTAATATCCCCCAAAAGAGAAATTAAAAATTATGAAATACATTTTTATTCTCACCATTCGTGATGTCTATCGTATTTTTTTTTAATACAAACAAAACACCCCTTTCATACCACCTAACGTATGTTCATCGATCGAATTGAATGCTTGAAATATGGAGGGGTTTGATTGGGTTTTGATCATTTGAAAACTAAAATTTTCGTGAAAACTAGAAAACTGACCAAAACACACTGTGATCTGAATTTAACACAATGTGTTTTTAATTTTTTTTAGAAAACACATTGTGTTAAGTTCATATCACAGTGTGTTTGAACAAGTTTCTGATTTCCACGCGCTATCAAAAACACACTGTGATTTAAAACTTAACACAATGTGTTTTTGGATTACACAATAAAAACACATTGTGTTAAATTCAAATCACAGTATGTTTTGGCCAGTTTTTTAGTTTTCACAAAAATTTTAGTTTTCAAATGAACATTTCACGGGTTTTATTATACTTTAAACTTTCATAAGAACTTGTCATTTAATGTATACATATATCCATTCTACTAAATGCAATACTTATATATATACACATACACATATAAACTTTCCTTATTTTAAAAACTATTTTTTTTAGTAAAAAAACCATGAGAACTTTTAAATTATATATTGGATCACATGTTTTTTTTTGTTCATTTACATGTAAAACGTTTTAAAATTGTATGTTGTAGAAATTTTTTTTTTGAAGAAACCTTCAAATTAGTCTTTTGTGAACTTGTGAATGAATTTGTTCACGTTTTCGTTCACATGTGAACAAACTGCTATATATAAGGTTTTGAAAAAAATTTCTTCTGCAACATATATTTTTATAACGTTTCACATGTGAATGAAAAAAAAAACATGTGATCTAATACATAATTTAGAGTTATCATGAATCTTACAAAAAATGAGTTCTCATAATAAGAGTCTCATATATATATATATATATATTGAATAAGAAAAATGAGTATGTAATTGTTAGATACTCAAGTTAGAGTATAGAATCCTCACATATGAAACCATCAACTAATAACATATTTACAACAGTTTATGCTGATTGTCAACTTGATGAGAAAGTATTCTCAGTCTTAGGGGGAGAGAATAATATAGAAAGACCGGTAACACAAGAAATAACTTAAGAATGCATTATAACTCTCAAATCAATATAAACATGAAGTTTAAAAGATTATAAATTTGAAGATGCATTCACATATACAAATAGAGTGACAAAGTCACGTATACCACATCAAATGCACATGCTCTAATTAAAGTGGGGGGCTAATCGACTCTAGAGATAAAAACCCACAAAATATAACAACACAAAATAACTTAGTTTGTGAAAATTTCCAACATTATATAAATGAAACCTCAATAGAGGTAATATCAAATAAATGACATACAAGATACAAAAGGAAATAAAGTCCCTAATAAAATACTGGTTTCAAATGAATATGAGATCTTTATAAATATTATACATAATTGTACACTTTTGTAACTGGAATACAATACGTGTTCACAATATATATATATAGCAACAAGCGAAATAAAAAATATATTTTTCAGCCCTATAGGTTATACACCCACAGACATCAAGCCAATTGGTTATAAATGAGTGATTAAATTTAAAGAAATTGAAAATGAGATTGTATGATATAATGAGGAAACGTATTGTCCCGTAATAGATGGAACAACATTTAAATCGACCTTACAATCTCAAAAGGACTTCATATGAAACTAATGTATGTCATTATTATATACGGGTCCTGAAAAAAACCATGAGAACTCTTAAATTATATATTGGATCACATGTTTTTTTTGTTCATTTACATGTGAAACGTTTTAAAATTGTATGTTGTAGAAAAAAACTTAAAGGTACAATCAACATCACGAGATATATACGTTATAAAAGATTATTATATGGTCTTAAAGAATCTAGTCGAATATGGTACAATTGACTCATTGAAAATCTCGTAAATATACCCTTATACTTGAGAAATATAGGCGTGTCTTGGAAGTGTGTAGACTCATGCTATGATTCAGTTCGAACATGTCTTCTTAACCGACAGTAGTACGACTGTTTTCTGTGTGAGTTGAAACATGAAGAGGTGTATGCATTCAATAAAGACATCATTAGGAGATTTGTTTAATATATATGTTGATAATACCAATGTTATTTGATCTTCTAAAGAGATACAAAAGTTCCTATATTATAAAAGGAAAAGTTATGGCAAACTAATGACTAGCTCTACAATTCAAGTATCTGCGCAATGGGACAGTCTCTCAAAATCAAATTACATCAAAAGAATGTTAGTGCATTTTAATAAAGCACATCCATTGAATGTGTTAATGGTAGTTCGACCACTACATCCACTCAAGGATTTTTATGTTCCACAAGAATAAGACGGAGAAGTGTTAGGCCCAGACATATTTAAGTGCAAGCGGTACTCTCACGCATCTTGCAATCAACACGAGATCCGACATTGATTTTTCGGTACATATACTTGCGAGATACAATTTACATTCTATATATAGACACTAGAATGAAATTAAATAATTCTCATATTTTTTGGGACACAATACTTGAGTCTATCATATCAAAAAAAAAGTCTCAACTAATCGGATACACTCATTCTATTATTTATGTAATCCACACAAATCACGTTATACGGTGGTATAACAATTTTCGTGGAAATCAACAATCAAGAATCAGAATCAATCTAGAAGACCCGAAGACTATTTATGAAGACAATGTTGCTGTCTGCACAACTCATATCAGAGAAAGCTACATCAAAGGGGAATGAACAAAGTCCATCTCACAAGAGTTTTTCTCAACATATGATCTATTTCAAGTAAAGTGGGAACATGGCTGGCTATTAACAAGGTAGTTGTCACACAAGATCAGGCTTCGTAAATTGAAAAAAGTTTGTTGAATTAAAGGGGAACATTATACAAGTTGTACTATTTTTTCCTTAACTAAGCTTTATTCCACTAGGTTTTCTTAGTAAGGTTTTTAAAAAGACAACAAAACAACTGGTGTATAATGTGTAGTAATATATATTTGAGGGAGAGTGTTATATACAAATATATATAGTCATGTGCATTTACCATTACATCCTTGTACATAGTCTAATATAAGGTCCTTTATGAAAATAATTATGCTTTATTTATTATAAAGATAGAGATTAATTTTCATATTTATTTACCTTATGATATAAAAAAATATCATCAAAGTAAAGTATATAATATATTCATTTTTAATCCTAACTTTACGTTATTGATAATTAATCATTAATATTAGTATTAACTAGTTTTTGTACCCGCGCGTTGCCGCGGAGTACGCTTTCTACACGATAAAGTTTTGTACCCAAATTTATGTCAAATATTTGAACTCAAAATTTAAAAATACAATTAAACAGGTAGCAATAACAATAAAAAATGTAAAAGAGTAATAAGATGTATAAAAACATATACAATAACTATATTAATGCTTTAAATATTATAAGAACGTAAGACGTAACGATAATGAAAGTTATTATATATTAAAAACGTTATATATATAAAAAAGACGGATAAAAATAGTCAAAACCAAATGTTTAAAAGTAAAATCGTAACCATGTGAAAGTTATTTGATGAAAACATGAGAATCCAAAAATTTAGTGTCAAGAGGGCAAAAGTTAAAAGATAGAAAAAATTGGTAAAAATTATTATATGCTATAAGAACTTGTACATTTCAGGCATAAAGGACTTGTAAATTTGTATAGACTTTTTGTATAAAAACATAAACAATAACTATATTAATGCTTTAAATATTATACAGAACGTAAGACGTAACGATAATGAAAGTTATTATATATTAAAAACGTTATATATATAAAAAAGACGGATAAAAATAGTCAAAACCAAATGTTTAAAAGTAAAATCGTAACCATGTGAAAGTTATTTGATGAAAACATGAGAACCCAAAAATTTAGTGTCAAGAAAATAAAAATAAAAACTTTGATGTGGGACAAAAGTTAAAAGATAGAAAGTTCAGGGGGTTAAAATGAAAAAATGGTAAAAATTATTATATGCTATAAGAACTTGTACATTTCAGTACATAAAGGACTTGTAAATTTGTATAGACTTTTTGTATAAAAACATAAACAATAACTATATTAATGCTTTAAATATTATAAGAACGTAAGACGTAACGATAATGAAAGTTATTATATATTAAAAACGTTATATATATAAAAAAGACGGATAAAAATAGTCAAAACCAAATGTTTAAAAGTAAAATCGTAACCATGTGAAAGTTATTTGATGAAAACATGAGAACCCAAAAATTTAGTGTCAAGAGGGCAAAAGTTAAAAGATAGAAAAAATTGGTAAAAATTATTATATGCTATAAGAACTTGTACATTTCAGTACATAAAGGACTTGTAAATTTGTATAGACTTTTTGTATAAAAACATAAACAATAACTATATTAATGCTTTAAATGTTACATGAACGTAAGACGTAACGATAATGAAAGTTATTATATATTAAAAACGTTATATATATAAAAAGAAGGATAAAAATAGTCAAAACCAAATGTTTAAAAGTAAAATCGTAACCATGTGAAAGTTATTTGATGAAAACATGAGAACCCAAAAATTTAGTGTCAAGAAAATAAAAATAAAAACTTTGATGTGGGACAAAAGTTAAAAGATAGAAAGTTCAGGGGGTTAAAATGAAAAAATGGTAAAAATTATTATGTGCTATAAGAACGTGTACATTCCACGCATAAAGCACTTGTACATTCATATAACTTTTTAGTATATTTAAAAACGTTATATATATTATAAGACGGATAAAAATAGTCAAAACCAAATGTTTAAAAGTAAAATCGTAACCATGTAAAAGTTATTTGATGAAAACATGAGAACCCAAAAATTTAGTGTCAAGAAAATAAAAAACGAAAACTTTGATGTGGGACAAAAGTTAAAATATAGAAAGTTCAGGGGGTTAAAATGAAAAAATGGTAAAGGTTATTATGTGCTATAAGAACTTGTACATTCCACGCATAAAACACTTGTACATTCATATAACTTTTTAGTATATTATAAATATTATAATTATTAATAGACAAAATCATATTTCTTGATACACGCCAAATAATGAATTAAGGAAGTGGTGGGGTATAGATATTTGAGAAAGAATCATCAATCAAACAAACAAAATCATCTCAGTTAACTGTGTAGAAGATAACATACATATACATACATACACACATATACATATACATATACATATAATTATAATTTTTAAGAGCAATTTGATTCAAGGGGCTTTTGTTTCACTTCATCCAAGACCACTCACTCGTCAGTCGGTCCCGGAGACCTCGCCGGCGATTACGGTGGCGATACTCCGACCACTGGATCTATCCCTTCACTCACTCACTCTAACCCTAATCTTATCTTTTCAATTTAACCATAAAGGTATGTACTTTATTTCTATTTTTCATGAATTACTTCAATTTTCTTGCATTTTGAATCATACCCAGAATTTATTATACTCCGTAATTAATTAATGCCCCATTATATATTTATTTTGTATATATTTTTATTTTTAATAAAAAGGGACTAATTCAAAGTAATTAATTTTTTTTTGAAAAAGAAGTTATTATCTTTGGTGGAAGTTTGGTCAAATATGGCAATTTTTTCATGTTCACACCTTTATTAAGATTCAAAGTCAGCCTTTTCATTTATGTAATTAAAAGTCATGACCTCAGAGATCTATTGTTTGTATACTAAATTTATATCTATATTAAGATTCAAATTGATACTTTATTATATTTTAAACCTATCATTTTCCTAATTCCTTCTTGGGTCTTTCCCCTTAGGTTTTATTACTACCAAAGTTTCAATCTTTATACTGTTTTTGATATTCTTAAGGGAAGATTTGATATTGGCATGATATATAAATATATATATAATCAAGATTCAACATTCTAGAGTCAAGATGTCATTTAAAAGCATTGTGAGGGAGATGAAAGATGGTATTGGGAGCTTTTCGAGAAGAAGGGTTGAAGGGAAACACTGGAGAAGTTGTACTCGATCACATATCGTCCCGGATGTAGCTCCATTGGAACCGATAACTGAAGGCAAGTGGGCTCACTTGCCACCTGAACTGCTTTTGGATATAATTCGGAGAGTTGAGGAGAGTGAGACATCTTGGCCGGCTCGAACTGTTGTTGTTTATTGTGCATCGGTTTGTAAGCCGTGGAGGGATGTTACTAAGGAGATTGTTAAGACTCCTGAAGAATGTGGAAGGTTAACATTTCCTATCTCGTTGAAGCAGGTTAGATTTCGGAATTTGATATCGGTTTGATACCAATGTTGCCATTTTCGTTGCGCTGGTGTTTATGTCACTTGATATTTTGTTTTTTGAACTTTAATAGCCGGGTCCCCGTGATTCTCCAATTCAGTGCTACATAAAGCGAGATCGAGCAACTACCACTTTCCGTTTGTACTTTGGGCTGACTCCATGTAAGTTATGATCTCATGTTTTTGAAATGTATAATTTGGTTAAGACTTCCAAGATTGCTTGAATATTTTGTATATTTTGTACAAATTTAGTCTATGCTATTTGTTTCTACTTTGTAGCATGCTTGTAGTTTTTTTGGTTAACATAATAATCTGACCCGTTTGCTAGCCGATAATCCCCGTGCGGCCACATGTTTTGCGGGTAGACCAGAGTCGTTGCAGGTGAACCTCCGTGGTCGCAAGGGGTATATTTGTTTTGCTCCTAGGATTCAAACTTGGGCCCCCCCTGGTATTTTCAACCCTAGAGACCAAGCTTTTACCACTAGGCCACCATCCTTGTGGTTCATGCTTGTAGTTTTTCTATGCTACTTGAGATGGTTTATATGGTTATAATTCTGGTAAGTTATTCTCTTTAAGACTGTAACCACTATCAAACCAAAGTAAAGAAGCCAGTCATGGAGATCTAGATTCGTGTAACTTACACCTATTGCAAGTTTCTTTTACAAAGACTGCATCGTAGTTAATTAGCTTTGAACTATTAATTCTTTCAGCTAACAAGTTACTTGATTCACAGCCGAAGATGAGAGTGATAAGTTATTGTTGGCAGCCAAGAAAACCCGAAGAGCAACAAGTACAGAATTTTTGATTTCTTTGGTGGCAGATGATTTTTCCCGTGCAAGCTCTACTTACGTCGGGAAACTAAGGCAAGTTTTGACCACTATAAAATCATTTGCATCTTGTACTTACTCAGTTCATGACATTTGCATCTTTTACTCCGGAAATATAAAGTTGAAGTTTTTACAATGCTCATTATTAAAGTTGTCAATTTCTTCTCAGCTACTTATAAATGGGTTGATTTAGATAGTTTTTTTATTACAAATTTGTCTTATCAAAAACTTTAGCATAAAGGAGACCAAGTCAAACAACTTAAATGTTGCACCAAGTCCACCTTCAATGTTGACACTCGTTATATGCGAATTATCTCGAGTATTATTGTTTTGGTAATCATAATTGATGCATTAGACATTTAAACATGTATAAAAATGGACTAAAAGTGTTTGTGGGGTCAACTTGATCCCACCCGGCCCATTTCTATCCATACTATATATGATCAACATGAACCTGTTTCGACCTGTTAGGCAGCCCATCCATCTCGCCAATTGTACTCATTAACATTCATTACAAGCAAATTGGTTTGTATCCACGTGATCTTTTTGTTTATCTTTTACAAGTCATACGATTAGTAAAGTGTTAGGTAACGATGTAGGAGTTTTAAATATTAATTATTATTTTCTCTTTTCTTAAACAGATCGAATTTTCTTGGAACCAAATTCACCATGTATGATAGCCAACCTCCAAGTAATGATGCGTTTCAAGCTAATCATAGTCGCTCAAGTCGAAGATTTCATACTAAGCAAGTATCTCCTCGCCTACCAGCATGTAATTACAACATTGCCTCTATCACCTATGAGCTAAATGTACTACGTACAAGAGGCCCTAGAAGAATAAATTGTTCAATGCATTATATACCCATCTCCTCAATTCAAGAAGGTGGCACGACCCCAACTCCAAAATCTTTTCCACAAGAGAATCTTCCTCTCTCATCATCACCTTCCGTGAAAGAAAAGTCATTACCTGGCAGTATCTGCAACGATGCTTTGGTCCTTAAAAACAAATCACCAAGATGGCATGAACAATTACAATGTTGGTGTTTGAATTTCAAAGGACGTGTTACAGTGGCTTCTGTGAAGAATTTTCAGCTGGTTGCTTCTGTTGATTCTTCACATAATGTGTCGGAAGCAGAGCAAAATAAAGTGATTCTACAATTTGGGAAGATTGGACAAGATATTTTTACAATGGATTATCGGTACCCGCTATCTGCATACCAAGCCTTCGCTATCTGCCTTAGCAGCTTTGACACAAAACCAGCATGTGAATGATGAGTTTTAAACTCTTCTTTAAAGTTATCTAGGAGGCGAGTCTTTTCTCCTTGTAGCAGTTGTAGGTAATGACAAACATGTCTTTTGTTATTCAAACTATTTTTTTTTTTTAGAACGTTCAACTTTTATTAACCAGGGGGATATTCAAACTATTTAAAATTATGTTTGTTGGCTTTCGATGTGTTATATCATTGGGTGAAGATCTATGTTTTGCTACACTAACACAATCTAGTTACCTGGCTTTAGCATTTATATGACTTGCAATAAGAAAATTCAAATAGGTTTTCGGGTGGGAAATTCTGTTATAAATCTTTTCCTTTTGTTGACCTGACATTTAATTTCGTCATCTTTTCCTCCTTGGGATATGTATCATCAAATTTTGCATTAGGATTTTAAAGATCAATATTATGCAGTCATAACATGTATAGAATAGATAGAATCAATCACTGAATTGTGTTCAAGTAACAATGAGAAAGAATGATGAATACGTAAGATGACAAGCGAGCATAGCTCAAGCCCTCTAAGGTCGGAACCTGGACAAAAAACAGGGTCTCTGATCCTTCTACCGAAATTCCTATGATTTTTAAGAGTAAAGAGAGAACAATCTAAGAAGAATCCGTACTATTTGCTCCTCCTGTTTAGCCTGAACCATGATGCTGGTGAGCCTGTGTTCACTGCCACTGGGAAAGCTGCACAAGCTCCTGAAATTTGTGATACAAACAGGAACGTCACTGCATAATATTTACGCACAAGGTTGTTATCATAGTTCTATGGTAGAAGTAGCATTTCATATAAAGTGTGAACTATTTGGAATTATCATTACTTATAGGCTACCATTAATTTGAACAAGTAACATGATTCAGGTGTATTGCTTACCTCATTAAACAATAAGTTGTCCACGCTTGTAGTTGAAGCGGCAAGTTTCAATGTTAGAACCTGAAAAAAGGATACACAAACCAGCTACTGCTTTAAGCATTTCAGATAGTCTATGTAGATATATACAAATACGGAAACATTCTTACCTCAACTTCCCTTTGAAGACACTGAACATAACTAATGATTTCGTCAAGAATTGCAGCCTTGTTGGTGACTTTGTTGCACCCTGGAACCAAGTCTTGCAAGAATTGCATTTTCTTTTTTATTATCTCCCTTCTTTTCTATCATATTACAAAATCAAATGATCATTTTCTTGGGTGTGACCCTATCATATTACATCTGAGAGCCGAAAATATTTGAATATGAAGATTCAGTAACTTACTCTTTCAGCTAAGCTATGGCTATCAGTGGCTTCCCCACGACGAGCCCTCACATGAATGTAATCAGTCTTCACATCCATATTTGGCTTTGGTTTTGAGTTTTCATTACGGGTGTTTCTCTTAGCTTTGGGTGGTTCGATTAACCCTGACTCACTTGCAGCACTTTGCTCCTGAGAGCCCACTTCTATGGCATCAAACTAAATACCGGATTAAGTTCTCATCAATGATGTGAAAAGTGCAAAACAAAGAACTAAGAATGAGCTTATTTTTTATGCTTTTTTACACATTTGAAAATTTGATTGGTCCGTCTTAATTACCAAATAACGATGCATAATAGTTCAATGAATTATTAGTGGCAACGGAAAAATAGATGATTTTTCTCGATAGAATAACCAAAAAAGGGATAAAAGAAGAAATTACCGGTCCATCTGGTGTCCAGGGTATTGGATGACCTAATCCGGACACAAAACCAACATTGAATGGTCTATGAGGGCCAAAAAAATGTTCAGTACCATATAAGAGACAAATAAAAAAGTAAGTTGTTATTCTAAACGATTAGCTCAGTAAAAATCCCAAAGTTTTTGCAACAAATGAGTTAAACTTGGCTACAATACCCAAACTTATTGTACTTTACATCAACAAAATAACTTTTTAACTGATTAATTACCAAGAAATTAACACCATCATGTTTTGGTAAACTCAATCGGTCCACATCAAACCCATTAGGTCAAAAGGTAAATTAATCAATTTTTGTTATTAGTTTTCACAACCATAATACTTTGTTTTGATTATGGTTTCTGTTAAATTTAAGGAAAATTAGTAGCAAGTTTTTAAGAAATAACTACAACCAATTATAGTTCCGAGTTTATTTCTAGATTTATACTGGAATTGTACCTTTTAGCACTTAGCATCTTGTTAATTTGCTTTTATCAATAAAAATTTCTGTCGTTCTAAAAAAAAAGGAGAAATGATCCGTGCTACAAGTTTTTCATTAAAAGAATGTCGTTTATGCTTTGAAGTTCATTAAAGTACAGGCTGAATCATATGCATATCCTATTGTAAAATTGTAAAATGTAAAATACAGATGTGAAATGCAATTATTATTATTATTATTCTTACTAAAACATAACATGAAAAGATTTTTACGGAGTAATTTATTCAGTCCAAAACAAACTATACTGTAATAAATTGTCGAAATACAACACTTTTATGCATGTTTAACCAAATTAATAGTAGCTAGATTATTAGCTATGTTAAGCTAAATTTAAAAGGAAATCCATAAATAATGTTGGAATATATATAATGAAGTATTAAAACATATATACCTCAAGCTTTCTCTTCCTCAAAATTTGGTTTTGCTCAACAATGCTGGTTACTTTCGACAATTCATCAACCGAAGAACTTGAGAAGGTCGTGAAAGTACTTCCCACGATCTCCGAACATGACTCAAAATGATCAGCGGATTCAAACAGGCACTTATACTGAGCTTCAACATCACATTGAGGACGCATTATTATTTGATGGTCATATGATGGTATTGGAGACTGGTGAATGACTTGTAAAATTTCTGACATTGTAATTTAGAAATCTTTGTCGAATCCTAAAACTTGTACGTTCATTTGATAAGATTATGAAGACATTTATAGTGTGTTGAATGAATAGAGACGAAAGGGTGCCATAACTATTTACAAAGGTGGCTGGGACCACTATAAAATTTGGTATTAATAGGCAGTGTTGACAATGAAGCTAGATGCTGGAGTTTTACCTCAGGTCATGGGTTCGACTCTCTAGAGTGACATGTTCTTGGGGTTTTTCTTTGAATCACCTGTAACGGCTTATGGTCTACATCTCGTAGTCTAGAGTACGTGATGTCGAATACCGACTGGTTGTTCAAAAAAAAAGCAGTGTTTAGGCCTTATATATTTTTATTTTAAATTATATAAGTTCGCTATTATTAGAGGCGGAACCAGGATTTGATGATGTATGGGTAGAGGGTCACTTGTTTGAATGGGAGAGAGCGGTTGATAAAAGTTCTGTTGAACTCACTTTTGCAATGAAACGTTACATAAAAATTTGTGTTAGTTAAAGGGAACTGAACACCTTCTAGTCATCTATTAGCCCCCACTCTTTTTGTTATTAAAATATTGTGACTATGAACATGAATGGCATATTTTTCAGGCGAAACTCAACAAGATTAATTACTATCAAGTGATTGTTCCGTGTTGGATTTTTCTTCCCATGATTCCCGTACTTGTATGTTTTGTAGTTATTGTGTTGATTTCACATGACACTATCGGTGGTAGTGTAATTGAATTGATTTTTGCAAGCTTTTTATAGCTGGCTTGAAAAAGAAAAGCTTGAAACAACCTCGGTTAAACTTAGTCAAAATTGAACTTGATCAAATTATGAGCTAGTGAGTTCGGTGCATGCTTGTTTGAGCTAATTCGATTTTGGTTATTGTAGCATGGGCAAGAGGGTTGCGCCCCATCATTGAGACGGTCTAGGGGTAGCATCTGCCAAAAATCCCTAGAAATAGTTTATACACCAGAGAAATCGGACTAATATGTCATAAAGGTCAAACTAAACGAGACTTTTTTTGACATCTTACAGAAAGATTATCAATAATTTTGCTGTTAAAAAAAACTAAAATAAAATAAATCAAAGGTTGTTTCTATTTGTTTAACAGGAATACAAGTTGTAAGTCTAAATGTAGTTCAACTTATTTGTGATACATTATTGAAATACTAATATTTCAATGATTAATAGTTACTAACTTTATTCTTGTATATGAATTCTGTATTTTCATAATGAAGTTTTTGAACTCTACTTCCAATCCTAGCCAAAGCAATTAACCAAAGATTAAAGCATTCGACTAAGTCAAGTCAGAAACACGGAAGTAAAGACAAAAGAGTCATTCTAAATTAAGCAGCGTTTAGATTGAAGTCTTCACTCTACTATCCAATCACAATTCTAATGAAGACGTCTTGACTCTTGTATTAAAAATCAATTATCAGTATTCAAAAATCATCTTTGAATCTTAACTTTTGATTTTAATCAAAGAGGCAAAAGTAAGTCAAATTAACTTATAAGTGATAAACGCCAATTATGCATGACCTTAATGTTTGAAAATGACATCATTTGTGCTTGTTAATAGTAGAATAGGGGTGCGTTTATGTTTGTTAGTGATTTCAGGCCACAGGTTATGAATACGAGCTAATTGGACCGAGAATGGAGCCAACAAGGTCAAAGTCAAAAAGTGAGAATCCAGACCAACGTACAATACAGTGGTGGCCAACGTACATTACGCTAGTCCAGAATAGTTTGCGTAAAGATGCTCCATGTGGCGTAAAGGAAAATCACCAAAACTAGAGCAACGTAATTTACGCTGGAAGCTGGCGTCTATTACGGTGGATCAGAAATGCAGTTTTTGGTGTTTGGTTAAAAGGTTCAACGTAAGTCAGAGCATGGCAAAAACTTGCAAATGGAGGGTGACGTATTTTACGCCAGGAGTGGCGTATCAGACGCTAGATGATAAACATGGGTCCGAATTTGGTGGTTTTATTCCAACTTTCAGTTTATACCAAAAGGGCTCACGATTTTGGGAAGTTACCTGACATATTTTCACATACTTGGAGCAGTTCCAAACATTCCCAAGACCCCAAATTCATCATCATATCACAATTACATGGAGATCACAACCCTAATTGAAGATTCAATGATGAAGATGTTAGGCTAATTTTCTTATGATCATTCTCATATGAACAATTATGTAAGACAATTATGTTCAATCTTTCTCATATTCATGTTGAATTAGATGTTTATTTATTCATGAGTATTTAACATCTAATGTTGTTTGGATTGTGTGAATGATTACATGTTTATGACTTGAATGAATTTCATCTATCAATTGATTTCAATTATTGTTTATCAATGGTTATTGGAAGAATCTCTTATGAACTTGTGATTATAGTTAATGAATTGAGAATTTAGTTGTGTCAATTCCTCGGTTTTCATTATCGTTAATCATCACAACCTAGTTATTTAGTTCTTAACATTTATGCAATCCAAACGTTATAACGAATCATGTCTATGTGATTTCCAATGAATACAGGTTAGATTACATAATTGAAAGCATAATTGGGAGCATGAGAATGGTCTATTTTATTATTATTGTTTTATTGAGTTAGGGTTGTGATCATTTGAAAACTAAAATTTTCGTGAAAACTAGAAAACTAGCCAAAACACACTATCAAAAACACATTGTGATTTAAAACTTAACACAATGTGTTTTTAGAAAACACAATAAAAACACATTAGTGTTTTTAGAAAACACAATAAAAACACATTGTGTTAGATTCAGATCACAGTGTGTTTTGGCCAGTTTTCTAGTTTTCACAGAAATTTTAGTTCTCAAATGAACATTTCACTATTGAGTTAATCAAAAATCACTTTTAGTTTAATCAAATCAATCAACAAATCGAGTTTAAGTTTATGTCTAGTTTAATCAACTAGAAATTAGTTTAACACTTTCCCATGATTTCTTGAGGATACGATACTCTACTTATCCTTACTAGTTATTGGTAATTAGTTTTATTTTTGATTGGGTCAACGACCTCGATCAATAAGTCTCTTAAAAAAACTATTAATTTTAGAAACGCGTCTCATTTGTTTTATAGTAGATGTCTAAATGATATCTTTTCTCGTAAATAGGTGGAAACAATGAAACGATGGCTTAGGATTCTTCAAATCTCAAGTGATATCATTTTAATTTGTCTTTTTATTTGATGTCTTTATCAATTTTGTTGTAGAGAGCAGTAATGCATTTATGTATTTTGTTCGATCATGATCAAACAAAACTACTCTATATTATATATGTTTGGCACAAAAGCTTCAAGCTGGGGTTGTAGTTAGGGGCTTGAAACTGAAGTTTAGAAATACTGAAATAGGGCTATGAGCTGAAGCTTTTATTTCAACCTTCTTACACAAGCTATTATTTTAAAGTACTTTCGGGACTTTTAGGAGTTTTTTGGGACTAAGGCTTTTGATTTCAAATGTACATCCAAACAGAACTATCATTTTAAAAGGGACCCATTATAAAAAGCGGGTGTCATTTAAGCTCTTAAAAGCCCTCAAACGCCAAACAGATAGACATGTATTCAAGCAAAGTTTACCTATAACTATGTTAACCTTTCGATTATGAGTTTATGACGGGTTAATCCGACTTTTACGTTATAATGTACATTTTTTGAGGCTTTGGAAATATCATGTATTAAAGAGAAACTTCAATTTCTTACATTACAAAACTAAACCTGGCCTTTTGTACAACTAAATTGCTTACTTGAAAAAATAAAAGAGACAACAACGATGTGCAACTAATATAACAGATTAAGACGATTCTAGCCACCACCAACAAATAACTAGTTATATGAATAGATAAAAAGGTTTAATACAAAAATACAAATCTGAGAATAGTCAATCAGATTGTGAACATGAAATACATAAACGATCTACATTGTGATCAGTTTTTTCTTTAATACAAATAAATGAATTTCATGGAGAAAAACTTCTAACTATTCTTCTGTTCTTCTATCAAGATATAGAGGTAGAGATATACCCGTTATCAAAGATCTGAGAACTAACGGGTGTCTCTCTCTATTTGTCTTCACTTCATTGAAATTATAACTCGAACATCTTTGGCCCTTCAACTTTAGGAAATATATACTTTAGCCCTTCAACCTTATCATCTTGTACACTTCCAAATAGAACCAACCAAAGCTAAGATTGAAGAAACAATCATTTCTCAACCCCCCCCCCCCCAAATCTTAGCGGCGGGTACCTCAAGATAAACGAATTTGCCAAACATAACAAGCACTATCAAGACCTTTATCTACCTCAACAAATTAGGCAGGAAATGCAACAAGAAAACAAAGGCATTTATGAAGCGCGATCTTCAAAAGATAAAAGAAAATTGGTTTAAATAAGCCGGAACATTTAGTCACACCGAAGGTCTTTCACCCCAAGTGCACTAAATGTGGGCAGCCAAATTGTTAGTCACACCAAGGGTCTTTCACCCCAAGCGCACTAACACGGGCTAAACTACATAATAGGTGTGACAAGGCAAAGCTATTATGACTACTTCTCCACAATTCCACTATACCTCTGAGATTTACACTTCTCCCAAGACTAAATGGATCTGCCTTTTAGTAGTCTGATGATTCTGAATAGAACTTTGAAAAGTCATTTATAGCTCCTTTTATCGGAAGTCCTCAAGAGATTAGACACTCGCAACATCAAAAAACTTCTAACAATATACATCAGCAGCACCAAATTGATGTTGATACATCTACGTTGATGCCTGATTTGTATGCAAACCCGTAAGCTCTTGCATTTCTGGAGATTATATATATAATAGAAAATGAATCAATGCCATGAAAACAGGGCCTTGCATGTCCTTAACATTGATACACCGGACATTTTGATCATTCAATGGACCAAAGGGTTGAGCTATATAGCAACAGGTGCGAGCTGCAGAAGCCAATTTATGGGCACCAAATTTTCCCTTATGTTCCCTTTAAACATTCCAGAAGCTGCCCAAAAATGCCAAAGAGTGACAATAATCAAGCATCTTGAATCAGCTATAAATCAGCTACAACTATCTCCTTATGCATCATGAAGAATTGAAGTAGAGCTGAACTTTATATCTTCCAGTCGTTGCCTTCACGGGGGAGGACAAAATCATCACTGATCGGTGCTCACTGAAGTGTTACTTGCTGGTCTAAACTCGCTGGTCACATCGGATGCTGTGATGAAGAGTACTAAGCTAGTTAAGACCAGTTAGGTTTTTTAATTATCCATGTTGTACTGCAGCAACCTTTTCATTATTTATCCATGAATCTGCAGCAACCTTTTCCTCGTTTCCATCTAGATCAAACTCTGCAACAAAATCAACAAATCAAAATATGACCAGAAATAATAAAAGGAGGAATATAACCAACCAACCAACAGGGAGCGAACCAAAAAACAAAGAACAAGACATTTGGTATTTTAAGAACTCAAAAGTGTTTTAGAATGAAACAATTTTAAGGACCGATAGATTTAAAAACTCAAGGATTCAAGAAAGATAAACTTGAAAAAAAAACAAACTTTGTTAGAACACCCCCTTTCAAATATTCTTCATAAACTCATATTCGCTCCCTCAATCTTGTAGTTAGATATCAAAGAAGTATCTAACAACAATATTGACAAGACACATCAAATGAAAACCAATCAGGGATATAGGAAACTTCCCTGAATACAAGAGCCGAAAAATGTATAGGCATAATGCAAAGTAACAACTATGAACATGTCATAAATGTTACCATCGATAGAATTCCTTCCAACTAAGGATAAAGGACATCCATAACATCATAACAGAAATGTCAGGAACAACATCAGACAAATAATCATAAGATAAAATAATAAGAAATGTCTGAAACAACATCAGACATATACCAAACAATCATAAGTGTGAGGAATATAAAGACTAATCCAACTTAACCAAAAACTTTTACAACTTCACAAGTAAAGCAAACAACTAAACATGCAAAGAACATAAAGACTAATTTGAGTTAAGGGAAACTTTTATGACCTCATCACAAAAAAGGGGCAATTTTAACCCAAACTAAACACCTTGCAAACATAATGCAACCAACGGTTTTCTTATAAGTAAAAAAACCACCTTACTGAATGTGAACTTTGTATCCACACCCAAATAAGAAAAAAAAAACCCAATCATTGTCTGCAGCAATCTGCACTACAGTCTCATGGTCAAAACATATATCATTCACCAACCAATACAAGGTAAAAAATCCTAAACAACCATCATACAACCACAATCCAAACAGCAAGGGTCACACAAATCAACAAGACAAATAAGAGGGGCCGTCATGAAGACTAAGAATGCCCAAGACAGATAAAAGGGCTGCCATAATCGGCTAAGAATGCCCATAACACATAAGAGAGGCTGCCATAAAAGGCTAAGAATGCCCAAAACACATAAAGAGGGGTTGCCTTGAAAGGCTAAGAATGCCCAGAAACAACCAATTAGCAAACAAATCACAAGAAGCCAACACATAAGGATCATAAGACAATTAGTGAAAAAGGAAGGTGAAATGAATAGGTGAGGAAAGGTAATTAGAATATGGTTAAATGTTTGTGACAAAAAATGGTGAAATGAAATGTTTTGAAGGTTAAAGGTGATAAGGTGGAAAAAAAAACTTAAGGGTTAAAGTTTAAGGTTAAATGTGACAACCGCCAAAATTTCAGGTTGATTAATTTACTATTATGTGTACTATTCAAATCTTTGTAGATCAAACAACATGAACAAACATTTTATGGCAAAATAAATTGAACAAATATTCTTTTGATAAATCATGGACAACTATTGTCAAGAACTCAAATAGTTATTTGAGAGTTGCTTGGAAATACTTTTCCATACTTATACTATCAAAAACAGTATTTATGAATAGTACCGTATTCGTGAATAGTAACCGTATTTATGAATAGTACCGTATCGTGAATAGTAATCATATCTAGAAATTGTATTTATAAAAAGTGAACGTGAATAGTACCGTGAATAATGAATGTATTCAGTATTCATGAAAAGTAAATTTTAAATAGTAAAGGTAAAAAGTAAATTTTAAATAGTAAAGGTAAAAGTAAATTGTAAATAGTAAAGGTAGAAAGTAAATTGTAGAAAGGGTAATAAAATAAAATAATATAAAGGCGGGACCCACGTCAAATAATTTAAATTCAACGTTGAATCTGATTTCCGAATAAATTCAAAAGTGAATAGTGCTGAATAGTAAACATCGCTTTCATACTTTATTCTTATAATATAAACGTCCAAACCTACTCACAGGGGTTAGTTGAGTAAAAATTATTAAAATGAAAGTTGTAGATATTAATTTTCTGATCTTATAGAAACTTGAATTTTCTCAATAGGAGCCCGTATGCATAATTTAGGATTAAAACAATGTATAAATATATACTACTAGTATAAAAGAAATCTATCATTAGAAACGTCCAAGAGGTAGTGGGAAACACACTTTTATCTACTTTATATTTAAAACTTATAAATCATGAATCACGGGTCTAGTTTACTAAATGCATGGACAAAAATAACACTATATATATACATACCCTTATTCATGATTAACTTTATAATATAATAATAATATAATATAATAATAATATAATATAATATAATATAATAATATTATAAATAAATTACGTTGAAAACTTTCGTTGAAGAATTCTATGCATTTTTTTTTCTTCTAAATTGGCAGGTAATTTTAATATTATAAAAATCAAACGAATGAATTCGTTCGCCTATAAATAGCAGACGATATTAAACTTTAAAACACACACCACTACATATTCTCTTCTAAATACTCTCTGGTATAACTATACAAGGCTTATTTCATCTACTTAATTTCTGCTATTATCACTAAGGTGAGTTTCCATATTCCCCTTTTCAAACTCTTTAATATATTGGGGCTGAGATACATGCAAATAAAACTGTTTGTTATACTTATATGTATATTTACAAAATTATATATATTATATATATTTTGTAACTTTATTTATTTTATTTATATAATACATATTATATATATATATATATATTATATATTATACTTATATATGTATATTTTCAAAGTTATATACTTATATGTATATTTACAAAATTATATATATATATATTATATATATTTTGTAACTCCACTTTATTTATTTTACCTTCGGGGTAAAATACATACTCTTTACTGTTACGATGAACACAAGTACTCCAGAAATGTATATATGGTTGATTCTAAGTTGCTCTGTTCACTCAAAGTCCTCACCATCATGAACGATTAATTATGGAAACATAAACGTGGGTATATTGAATAGTACTATTGGGGTAGGCACCCCCATTCGTGTTGGTCATACCAACTGGATACGGATGCATATATATTTGGAAAGCTTAGGGTACCCTGAACAAGGTACCTACTATGGAGGCAAATAAACACACACTTGTCTAGTTTCGGTTCATGAGCTTAGAACTTGATGTATACAGTATCTACTCTTATATTCTATTCGATCCATTGTGTGATCAAATAGTTACTCTAAATCTTGTGGTTCATACTCTATATTTTTATATACAAAACCTATGATACTCTTTGCTTTAGATTGTATCATAAACACTGGATATTGCGGTAAGGCAATGGTCACTCTGGAATGTTGAAAAGTATTTTTTAAAAATCCGGTTTTTAGTTTTACAACCTTGAGATACACCGGCTCACCCATTTGAACAAACTCTAAGAGAGGTATAAGTCGGAGTGCGCTAGCCTCCTAAAAGGGCGGGTTTTTAAATCGCGTTTATCGCATACCTTTGCCCTTGCGCTTCTTTGTGCGTTCATTTGGAGCTACCGAGCTCTCTTGTGTTGTAGACTATACGAAGGAGGTTTGGGTATTACAATTGAAAAACTTATGGAACTCACCAACTTTATGTTGACGTATTTTAGCATGTATTCTCAGGTAACTAGATGATACTCTGTGCATGGGACCACTATCCGCTGCATATTACATGAAGGACCACGATCTACCCTCAGACTTTAGTAAAGACTCTTCAATTTGCTAAAGACTCTCTATCTACTGTTTAATATTGAATAAATGTTTTCAAGGATAATATCTTTCATAAATTGTAATATAAATTTGTGAACAATGCTTTTATATAAATGTATTTTAAAACGACAATGTTTTGTGTCGTTCAGTATATCTTGTGTTGTGAATCCATGTACGTCATATTCCGTCTAGGGCGGGGTGTGACAGATTGGTATCAGAGCCCAAGTTATAGTGAACTAGGTAGCAAATTGATGGACCTAGACTATAACCCCATATAGAACAACACCCACATACATGCATAATTTTAAGAATAATCCTTACTTGATTATATATGTTTAGAATATATAATTTAATGAATATTATATATATATATATATATATATAGCAACAGAATAATGTCGGGATTCGTAGTGGAATACTTATCCGACCGTGAGGAAGAGATTACGTCTCGATCACCTCCACCTGTACTTGAACCCTCCGACTCTCCTCGTCATGTAGTAAATCAGCCAATGGAGGAGACCAATCACGTTAGAGAAGAAGCTGATAACGCACTTGTCCCTGGACCAAACACTACTGTCACCACTAATGCTTTTACTAGCACTACGCCTACTTTTATTTTTTCAAATCCATCTGGGGAAGGCCCTTCAAGCTCATCTCGATCTTTAATACGAAGGGTCCAAACGCCTAGATACTCGATGTTTAACCACCCTCAGCCACGACGTGCTCGACTTACTCATCCTGAACCACCCGCTCAGCGGTTGCGGAGATCTATTAATGCTATACCAAGATTCCTGGCGGAATGGAGATTTGAAGAAGGACTCCTTAACTCTAACCGGTTCAGAAGAACCAACGGTCCAACCAATATTCCTGCATTAACTATGGAACCTTTGCATGACACTGTCCCTACATTGGTCCTACGCATAGTCCGAGCAGAAAGATGTATCACGGAGTTAAGGGAAAGAACAAACATACTGCGGAGGAAGGTGGAAAATCAAGACAATATGATAGTTGCACTGGAAGGTGAGATGGAGGAAGCTCACTTCAGAATTTATGGTCTTGAAGACACCGTGTTGGAACTACAAGAGAAGATAACAAGATTTGAGGCTATGTCGAGAGCCACTACTATAACCCCATCTACTATGTCACAGTAGATATTGTCTAGTTATTTTCTATTTACGGCGTATATGTCGGGAAATGTAATTTTAGATAAAATAATAGATTCTTGAGATGTTTATATCTCAAAGTTTGTTATCCATTAAATCTACTATCTTTATCTTGATTTACATTTCTTTTAGTCATAACTATTGAATTGTGGTTATAGTATGATGTGGTAGTATCTCATCAATTTCTTTATTTATATTTAAGGATCCGGCCGTCAAAAGAAGTACCAGAAATGGACGCAACAGATATTTCTAGAATTGTAGCAGAAAGTATAGCAGTAGCTTTTGCAACTCAAAACACAAACGGAAACAATAATCATGTCAATAATGGTACACCTAGAGGTTGTACTTACAGAGAATTTCAACAATGTAAACCCATTATATACAATGGTATTGAAGGAGCAATTGCACTCATCCGATGGTTCGAGAAGCTGGAGTCCATATTTCGTGTTAGTAACTGCGCTGAAGATAGCCGAGTAAAATATGCTACCTGCACACTACAAGATCAAGCTCTTACTTGGTGGAATGAGTACGCCACTACAGTAGGAATTGATGCAGCTTATGAAATGTCATGGGAAGATTTAAAGGAACGTATGAAAGCCAAGTATTGCCCGAGGAGCGAAATTCAGAAAATGGAGGTAGAATTTCATAATTTGAAGACGAAGGGATACGAAGTATCTGAATACACCAACCGCTTTCATGAGTTGGCACTTCTTTGCCCAACCATGGTTACACCCGATTATAAGAAGATTGAGCAGTACATTTCTGGACTTCCACCAAAGATTCAGGATTTGATCACTGCTACCGAAACCACTGACATCGAACATGCGGTTCGATTGGCAAACAGTTTGGCTGACAAAGCAAAACTTCGTGCTAATACAGAAGGAAAGTCTAGTGATCAAAAAGGGTTCAATAAGAAAAGGAGATGGGAAGATAACTTTGGGAAGAATCAAGGGGATCAACAAACAAAGAGACCTGCTCAGACCTCAGGACCATCATCAAATAATGGTTATATAGGAACCAGGCCATATTGCAATAGGTGTACTTTACATCACACCGGTCCTTGCACAGTACAATGCAATAATTGCAAGAAAATTGGTCATCTGGCCAAGAACTGTAGAATCCCTAATCCAACTGTCAACAATGGAACAAAAATAAGATGTTATGAGTGTGGTGAAGAAGGACATTTCAGGAATAAATGTCCAAAGTTGAGAAACAACAACAACAACGGAAACAACAACAATAACAACCACAACAACAACAATCGAAACAACAACAACAACCACAACAACAACAATCGAAACAACAACAACAACAACAACCACAACAACAACAACAATGCTCGAGGAAGGGCATTCATGATCAATGCGGGAGAAGCCCGCCAAGACCCAAACATCGTCACGGGTATGTTTCATCTGAATAATCATTGTGTCTCTGCTTTATTTGATCCTGGTGCCGATAGAAGTTTTGTGTCAAATAAAATTATTCATCTGCTTTCAATTATACCTACCCCATTAGATGCTAAGTATTCTGTAGAATTAGCAAATGGTAAAATGATCGAAGTCGAAAGCATAATCCAAGGTTGTACCTTAGAATTAGAAAAAGAATTATTTTCTATAGATCTAATACCATTCGAAATAGGAAGCTTTGATATTATCATTGGTATGGACTGGTTGTCTAAAAACAAAGCAGAAATAGTCTGTCACGAAAAAGTTGTTCGAATTCCAATTGCAAACGGTGAGAAGTTGATTATCCAAGGCGATAAGAATGGAGTACGATGTAACATTATATCTTGCATGAAGACTCAGAAGTATCTCAGAAAGGGATACCAGGCAATCCTAGCCCATATATCAGAGAAAAAGGCTCCGGAGAAACGGCTTGAAGACATACCCATCGTACGAGATTTTCCAGAAATCTTTCCTGAAGACTTGCCTGGTCTTCCACCAATCCGGCAGGTGGAATTCAAAATAGACTTAGTACCTGGTGCTGCACCAGTGGCACGAGCACCATATCGATTAGCTCCTTCCGAAATGAAAGAACTTGCAAGTCAATTGCAAGAACTTTTAGAGAAAGGATTCATTCGACCAAGTTCCTCACCTTGGGGAGCTCCAGTCTTGTTTGTCAAGAAGAAAGACGGATCTTTTCGCATGTGTATAGACTATAGGGAGTTGAATAAGTTGACGGTTAAAAACCGGTACCCACTTCCTAGGATCGATGACCTATTTGATCAATTACAAGGGTCGAGTTGTTACTCAAAAATCGATCTTAGATCCGGTTACCATCAGCTTAGAGTTTCAGAAGAAGACATTCCCAAGACGGCGTTTAGAACCCGCTATGGCCATTACGAGTTTGAAGTGATGCCATTTGGTTTGACGAATGCACCCGCAGTTTTCATGGACCTCATGAACCGTGTGTGCAAACCATATTTAGATAAGTTTGTTATCGTATTCATAGATGACATTCTAATCTATTCTAAAACCAAAGAAGAGCACGAGGTACATCTGAAGAAAATTTTGGAACTACTCAAGAAGGAAGAATTGTACGCAAAGTTTTCAAAATGCGAATTCTGGATTCGTACAGTACAATTCTTAGGCCATGTCATTGATAGTAAAGGAATTCATGTAGATCCTGCCAAGATAGTGGCTATTAAGAACTGGGAAGCACCGAAAACACCAACAGAAATACGACAATTTTTAGGTCTTGCTGGCTATTATAGAAGATTCATCGAGAATTTTTCTAAGATAGCCCAACCTTTAACGTCGTTGACTCAAAAAGACAAGAAGTTTGCCTGGGAAGATAAACAAGAAAAAGCATTTCAACTGCTGAAGGAGAAGCTCTGTAGTGCTCCGATTTTGTCACTACCCGAAGGAACGGAAAATTTTGTGGTCTATTGCGACGCATCTCATCAAGGATTGGGATGTGTGCTGATGCAGAAAGATAAGGTGATAGCCTATGCCTCGCGTCAACTTAAGGTGCACGAGAAGAACTACACGACTCATGATCTTGAACTAGGAGCTGTAATATTCGCTCTAAGGATTTGGAGACACTATTTATATGGTACAAAGTGTACTATATTCACCGACCATAAAAGTCTCCAACATATTTTTGACCAAAAAGATTTGAACATGAGGCAACGTAGATGGGTAGAATTGCTCAGTGATTACGATTGTGAAATTCGTTATCATCCGGGCAAAGCAAACATTGTAGCAGATGCTTTAAGTCGTAAAGAAAGAGTAAAGCCACTTCGAGTACGAGCTTTAAGTATGACCATTCATACTCATCTTACTTCCCAAATTCGTGAAGCTCAACTTGAAGCATTAAAGAAAGACAATCTCAAAGAAGAAGCTTTGAGGGGAATGGAAGAGCAATTTGAAGTTAGACCCGATGGAACCCGGTATTTTTCTAACCGGATTTGGCTACCAAGCTATGGAGATTTAAGAAACTTGGTGATGAACGAATCACACAAGTCAAGATATTCGATACATCCTGGATCAGATAAGATGTATCATGGACTAAAAGAATTATACTGGTGGCCTAACATGAAAGCTGACATAGCCACCTATGTTAGCAAATGTCTAACATGCTCAAAGGTGAAGGCAGAGCATCAAAAGCCATCTGGATTGCTACAACAACCAGAGATTCCCCAGTGGAAGTGGGAATGTATAGCCATGGACTTTATCACAAAGTTACCGAAGACTGCTAATGGTTGTGATACGATATGGGTAATTGTAGACCGACTCACTAAGTCTGCACACTTCTTGCCCATAAAAGAGACTGATAAAACGAGCAAGCTGGCTAGATTGTACATAAAGGAAGTAGTATCACGACATGGAATACCTATTTCGATTATTTCTGATAGGGATAGTCATTTTACTTCCAGATTTTGGCAGACACTACAGAAAGCTTTAGGTACACGGTTAGATATGAGCACTGCATACCACCCGCAGACCGATGGTCAAAGTGAAAGGACCATTCAAACGCTTGAAGACATGTTGCGCGCTTGCATAGTTGATTTTGGGAATGGTTGGGAAAAACACTTGCCTTTGTGTGAGTTCTCATACAACAACAGTTACCACACTAGCATCAAGGTTGCACCATTTGAGGCACTGTATGGGAGAAAATGTCGTTCACCCATCTGTTGGGTTGAATTAGGTGACAAAGTTCCAGTAAAGAAAAACAGTCCAGTTACAGGCCCTGAACTCATTCATGAGACTACTGAGAAGATTGTACAAATACAAAACCGATTAAAGGCAGCACGAGATCGTCAAAAGAACTATGCTGATGTAAGAAGGAAGCCTTTGGAATTTCAAGAAGGAGACAAGGTTATGCTGAAAATATCTCCTTGGAAAGGAGCCATCCGATTTGGAAAACGAGGTAAGCTAAATCCTAGGTTTATTGGACCTTTCGAAATACTAGAAAGAATTGGTTCAGTAGCTTATAGGCTTAGACTACCACAAGAACTTAGCCGTATACACGATGTGTTTCACGTCTCAAACTTGAAAAGTGTTTGTCTGACGAAACACAAATTATTCCACTGGAAGAACTTCGAATGGATGACAAGCTGCACTTTGTTGAAGAACCAGTAGAGATTATGGATAGAGACGCCAAACAGTTGAAACAGAGTCGAATTCCTATTGTCAAAGTCCGATGGAATTCAAAGCGAGGTCCTGAATTTACCTGGGAACGTGAGGATCAAATGAAACAAAAGTATCCTCACTTGTTCGAAAAAGCTCTACATTCCGACCACACGCGCTAAATTTCGGGACGAAATTTAAATAACTGGGGGAGAATGTGACAACCGCCAAAATTTCAGGTTGATTAATTTACTATTATGTGTACTATTCAAATCTTTGTAGATCAAACAACATGAACAAACATTTTATGGCAAAATAAATTGAACAAATATTCTTTTGATAAATCATGGACAACTATTGTCAAGAACTCAAATAGTTATTTGAGAGTTGCTTGGAAATACTTTTCCATACTTATACTATCAAAAACAGTATTTATGAATAGTACCGTATTCGTGAATAGTAACCGTATTTATGAATAGTACCGTATCGTGAATAGTAATCATATCTAGAAATTGTATTTATAAAAAGTGAACGTGAATAATGAACGTGAATAGTACCGTGAATAATGAATGTATTCAGTATTCATGAAAAGTAAATTTTAAATAGTAAAGGTAAAAAGTAAATTTTAAATAGTAAAGGTAAAAAGTAAATTGTAAATAGTAAAGGTAAAAGTAAATTGTAAATAGTAAAGGTAGAAAGTAAATTGTAGAAAGGGTAATAAAATAAAATAATATAAAGGCGGGACCCACGTCAAATAATTTAAATTCAACGTTGAATTCTGAATTCGAAAATTTCAAAAGATGAATAGTGTAATATAATAATAATATAATATAATAATAATATAATATAATAATAATATAATATAATAATAATATAATATAATAATAATATAATATAATAATAATATAATATAATAATAATATAATATAATAATAATATAATATAATAATAATATAATATAATAATAATATAATATAATAATAATATAATATAATAATAATATAATATAATAATAATATAATATAATAATAATATAATATTCATGATTAAATTTATAATATAATAATAATATAATATAATAATAATATAATATAATAATAATATAATATAATAATAATATAATATAATAATAATATAATATAATAATAATATAATATAATAATAATATAATATAATAATAATATAATATAATAATAATATAATATAATAATAATATAATATAATAATAATATAATATAATAATAATATAATATAATAATAATATAATATAATAATAATATAATATAATAATAATATAATATAATAATAATATAATATAATAATAATATAATATAATAATAATATAATATAATAATAATATAATATAATAATAATATAATATAATAATAATATAATATAATAATAATATAATATAATAATAATATAATATAATAATAATTAAGACAAAAAGAATACTATATATATACATACCCTTATTCATGATTAACTTTATAATATAATAATAATATAATATAATAATAATATAATATAATAATATTATAAATAAATTACGTTGAAAACTTTCGTTGAAGAATTCTATGCATTTTTTTTTCTTCTAAATTGGCAGGTAATTTTAATATTATAAAAATCAAACGAATGAATTCGTTCGCCTATAAATAGCAGACGATATTAAACTTTAAAATAATATAATATAATAATAATATAATATAATAATAATATAATATAATAATAATATAATATAATAATAATATAATATAATAATAATATAATATAATAATAATATAATATAATAATAATATAATATAATAATAATATAATATAATAATAATATAATATAATAATAATATAATATAATAATAATATAATATTCATGATTAAATTTATAATATAATAATAATATAATATAATAATAATATAATTATAATAATAATATAAATAATATAATATACAAAAAGAATACTATATATATACATACCCTTATTCATGATTAACTTTATAATATAATAATAATATAATATAATAATAATATAATATAATAATATTATAAAAATCAAACGAATGAATTCGTTCGCCTATAAATAGCAGACGATATTAAACTTTAAAACACACACCACTACATATTCTCTTCTAAATACTCTCTGGTATAACTATACAAGGCTTATTTCATCTACTTAATTTCTGCTATTATCACTAAGGTGAGTTTCCATATTCCCCTTTTCAAACTCTTTAATATATTGGGGCTGAGATACATGCAAATAAAACTGTTTGTTATACTTATATGTATATTTACAAAATTATATATATTATATATATTTTGTAACTCCACTTTATTTATTTTACCTTCGGGGTAAAATACATACTCTTTACTGTTACGATGAACACAAGTACTCCAGAAATGTATATATGGTTGATTCTAAGTTGCTCTGTTCACTCAAAGTCCTCACCATCATGAACGATTAATTATGGAAACATAAACGTGGGTATATTGAATAGTACTATTGGGGTAGGCACCCCCATTCGTGTTGGTCATACCAACTGGATACGGATGCATATATATTTGGAAAGCTTAGGGTACCCTGAACAAGGTACCTACTATGGAGGCAAATAAACACACACTTGTCTAGTTTCGGTTCATGAGCTTAGAACTTGATGTATACAGTATCTACTCTTATATTCTATTCGATCCATTGTGTGATCAAATAGTTACTCTAAATCTTGTGGTTCATACTCTATATTTTTATATACAAAACCTATGATACTCTTTGCTTTAGATTGTATCATAAACACTGGATATTGCGGTAAGGCAATGGTCACTCTGGAATGTTGAAAAGTATTTTTTAAAAATCCGGTTTTTAGTTTTACAACCTTGAGATACACCGGCTCACCCATTTGAACAAACTCTAAGAGAGGTATAAGTCGGAGTGCGCTAGCCTCCTAAAAGGGCGGGTTTTTAAATCGCGTTTATCGCATACCTTTGCCCTTGCGCTTCTTTGTGCGTTCATTTGGAGCTACCGAGCTCTCTTGTGTTGTAGACTATACGAAGGAGGTTTGGGTATTACAATTGAAAAACTTATGGAACTCACCAACTTTATGTTGACGTATTTTAGCATGTATTCTCAGGTAACTAGATGATACTCTGTGCATGGGACCACTATCCGCTGCATATTACATGAAGGACCACGATCTACCCTCAGACTTTAGTAAAGACTCTTCAATTTGCTAAAGACTCTCTATCTACTGTTTAATATTGAATAAATGTTTTCAAGGATAATATCTTTCATAAATTGTAATATAAATTTGTGAACAATGCTTTTATATAAATGTATTTTAAAACGACAATGTTTTGTGTCGTTCAGTATATCTTGTGTTGTGAATCCATGTACGTCATATTCCGTTTAGGGCGGGGTGTGACATTAAAGGTTTGTAAGAAAAAAAATGTGATAAGGTGGATGGCAAAAGGTTAATTTTGTGTCCATATCTTTGTTTAAATAATTTGTTTGGTTTGATTAGGTATAGTTGAATATTGTGGGGTATAATGGGGTATTAAGTTTAAAAGTGAAGTGGTAAAGGAAAAAGAAAGGGATGAACTGTAACGAAAGGTTTAAGATCCACATATAACAAATTGGTCATCACAAGTAAGCAGATAATCATAACAAGCATGCAACATACACACAACCAATAATACTACAAAGCTGCAAAATAATAATATTATAAAAACTCAAAGAAGACATACCAAGATAGAGAAATCAAAATCATCAACTCAGATTTATATCAAAAGACACACACCATGCGAAGAACACAGCTTTGCAAATAGCCGCATCAAGTCAAACAAGAGCATATCAAGCCCAATCAAATGCAACCACGTCATTAGCACACTTTCAGGTACCGAATGCAAATACCAAGAACAGAACCATCAAGTTTATTGAGTTCACTAGCATACGAACTCGATTTCAAACACAGACAAATACATCTAGCAAACACAACTTTATCAAAGAAGAGAATGAGTGGTCGACGGACAGAAGCATCAGAAGATAATGAATAAACTGTAGGTCAAATGGTTGCATCTTCATGTAAACACCGAACACAAAACTAAAACAATCAAACAGATAGAACAAGGCCACTTACATACAAACTACAAAGTAAAGATTAAGCAAAATAAGCAAAAGATCAAGTCGCAAAGCTATTGAGCCAAAGTTAATACAAAGCACATGTAACTACCAATTAATATAGATCATGCAACTTTCAAACCAAATACGTGCCTCACAAGTAGGTATGCTGACCAAAGGACCACATTCAAAACCTAGCAAACATGATCGGTAAAATAGAGTTGCCAATGATACCTTATTAGACCACAAATCAAGCAAACAACCAAGATACTAGACGGAACAAATTCTGATATATATATAGTTCAAAGACAATAACTATCGAGGCATATATTGATCGATACAAGACACAAGCAATACACATTAAATACATCAAGAAGTAACACACAAAAAAACAAGAACAACCAAAGAAGCCCTTGTCTATAGGCCAAGTATTTAAGCAACGGACAGTTTACCCATGTCCAACACAAGATCTCATTGATGAAGGAACTTGCTACAGAATCAAGGTGAGAAGAGAATTCCTTACAGTGGGAACTTGGAAGAATTACTTCAGAACTTAAGAGTGGTAGCGGAAGGACTTTAACAACCAATAACCAGGACCCCGTAGACAGCCTTCGATTTATGATTACACAAATCATCAAGGTTAGAAACGCAGCGGAACTTAAGAATAATGAAAGTGCAGTTAGGACCGATCAAATCACGATCAATTCGAATATAGAAGTGCGGAATCCATTCATATTCGACTTTAAGGTTTCTGATTAAATCAAGACATATAATCATGAATTCACACAGAATAAGAGATAAGAACAGATGTAAAACTCGTATTATATCATTAATCATATGAATATAACACCAAATTGAGTATACATCTGATTGGCACGGGGTATAGATCTCTACCCCGTGCACGTTGGACGAAATCTGTTGCAACTCAAATCATCAAACGAAAACTATAACCTAATTCTTATATTTATAGGCTGCTAAATGGGCTGGACTTCTATCTCGTTCGTGGGCTTTGGATCTCTTCACACGAACTGCTCACTTCGTGATGACGTCATCACGAGGTGAAGATGACGTCATCACGACCTTGTTGACGTCATTTCTTTATCATAATCAGCCCTCTGAATTGCATTGCGACGGACAATAGTTTACGCACGAAACATGCATCTACAAATAATTATCAAACCTTGAGTCAACCATTTGAACATGAGGTACCCAAAACCAGACAATAATACTAAACAATGTTTAATCAGTCGATAGAGATTAAAAACCTTAAACAAGGTATAATCCCAAATCGGCGATGACTATATGGAACTCAGTCCCAACAAAAAACGTAAGTAATCAATGTAAAGATGAAGATCAATATACTGCTTCAAGTGGCAAGGGCAGGAAACACATAATGAAGATTTAACCCCAAACACGAGCATATAATAACGATAAAAGACTCAATCAAAAGAAGCCTAAAACCTATAAAGGATCTTTCATATCACAAGAAAAAAGCAGACTATCATTATATGATCAATCAACCTGAATGGAAAAAAAACGTATAAGATTTCGATCCAGAAGAGGATAAATAAGAAGAGAAAATGAAACTGCTTTTAGTGGTCAGATTAAAAACCCCTTAATTGGATTCAACCCAACACACGAGCAGTAAAATAATCAAACCATAATATATAGAGATTAGATATGATTATGAATAATCAGAGAACTGCTTCAAAGTGTTTAGGTCGAGAGACCTGTAACTATTCTTACCTAAAACAATGAGCATATAAATCTTAACTCGATCAACTCAGGCCCAGATCCTAAAGAAGACTGAGCTATAGCAGAGAGTAAATAACTGAAAAAGGAGGTCAATCAATCGAAGCCCTAAATCCTAAAAAGGATGGAGAGCTCGAGATTCAATTGAGAGAAATAAATAAGAGAAATGATTTTCCTTTTCTGTTTTTTTTTCTTTAATAAATTAAATAAAGAACAAAAAACTTTGAGCCCTAATTAAAGACAGGTAGATTAAATCAATCAAGAAACAAACCTGGCTCTGGTACCGTGAAAAAATAAAATAGACAATAACGATGTGCAACTAATATAACAAATTAAGAGGATTCTAGCCACCACCAACAAATAACTAGTTATATGAATAGATAAAAAAGTTTAATACAAAAACACAAATCTGAGAATAGTCAATCAGATTATGAACACGAAATACATAAACGATCTACATTGTGATCAGTTTTTTCTTTAATACAAATAAATGAATTTCATGGAGAAAAACTTCTAACTATTCTTCTGTTCTTCTATCAAGATATAGAGGTAGAGATATACCCGTTATCAAAGATCTGAGAACTAACGGGTGTCTCTCTCTATTTGTCTTCACTTCATTGAAATTATAACTCGAACATCTTTGGCCCTTCAACTTTAGGAAATATATACTTTAGCCCTTCAACCTTATCATCTTGTACACTTCCAAATAGAACCAACCAAAGCTAAGATTGAAGAAACAATCATTTCTCAACATTACTTAAAGTTAGCATGCATAGATCATCTTAGAGCATTGGCAGGGGTATAGATTTTTTAGCGTGAACACCAAAAACCATGTCGGGATCTTGATATAATCCGTTATGAGGGATACAATGAGTTGCTTAGGCCCTTGCCAACACTTGTTTTTTCAAATTTTTTCTCAAAGATACAATTGGCAACAACATTTTCTTCATGCGTTTTTTTATTTAGCGAGTAAACAATAAGCATGGGGCAAGGATTTGATAGAAAGAGGTGGGTGGGCCCCTTAGATTACAATTTAGGATATAATAAATTATTTGAGGAAAAAATAAAAAGAAATATAATTACAAGTGGTATATTTTGGAATATGAAATGAGGGGGGGAAAAAGATGTGATGTTGATATGAGTCTATAACAGTAGAAAAGAGGGGGGTGTGCGTTGAGGGGTTGGAGATTAGTAAAGATTAATGTAACTGGTATGGTTTATAGAGATTTTAAGTGTACATAGTATCGATATAATAAAAAAATTTATAATTTGTCGTTCTAAAAATCGACAATTTGAAAGATAAAAATACCTTTTTCGAAAAATAACTTAACGCAAAAAAATTATTTAATACTTTTCGATCTCAGTTTTTAACATGGCATTGATATCTATGTATATATTAAAACAGTAGTTATCCTAGCATTTTAAAGCCCTCCTCAATTTGAAGTTATCTTAAAACAGTGCCACATAGGATTTTATCTATGTGCATCTTCATATTTTTTTACAATATATATACCCAAAAAATAAAAATAAATATATCAAATCAGATCCATTTAAATAAAAACTATATCAAATCCCGTGAATGAAAAAAAAAATGTTTATTTACATTAGGAATATTTATGGAAAATATTTAATATTATTATTATTATTATTATTATTATTATTATTATTATTATTATTATTATTATTATGTTTTAATCTAAAGAGATTTCACCATCCTTGATTCGTAAATATTGATTATTTTTATATTTTCTTAAAAACAATTTTATATATGTTTTACATAGCCCTGCACTTCAAGCCCCAATATATGCATTACTACTATTGAACTTCATATTAATCCTTTTTTTCTTAGATAATTGTTTGTTGCTAATTTTTCATATGTAGCTTTCATTCTTTTCAAGATTACATTAAAATCTCTGTTACAATTGTGTTCTTTTGTTTTCATAGTTGCAGTTGTAATATGTTACTAACGAGAGCCTGTATCAAAACTGGAAGGCCACAAATAGCAAGACGTGCAATTGAACTTGCTGAAAGCCGCTTCCTAAAAGACGAGTGGCACGAATACTATGATGGAAAGAATGGAATAGACATTTCTCTGTTTCAGTGTAAACCACTTAATTAGTCCGAGGCTTTGATTTCTAGACAATTTATAAAAATATGAAAACATGTATTGGTTTGCTTTTGATTTTTTTCTGGATGTGAACCGTTGTGTTTCTTTTCATGGTTGTGAATTCTTTTACATAAAACGACGAGTGAGAGTTACTAATCAATACGATTTTGAAAGCATATAGTAAGACATATTAGGTCTTCTCCTTATTATGGTTGCTACCTATTTTATTCAAAAGTATGTTAAAATCAACTTTTTTAATATATGTAGCCGATTCTAAATTCAATGTACTTTGTTTCAAATTTTTGTTGATCGGTGTTCTACTTTTGTTGCTAACACGTAATATGGAAATGCAATGACCATGAATGGAATGGTTGTATAAATTAATACAAAACACTTTTTAATCTAGATTATTTTTCCTATTTTCTTAACGATATTTTAAACATCCAATACGATATTTATATAGCCGCACATCGTGCGGGTAAAAGACCTAGTATATATATAATATAATATATATATATAATTCTCTATCTCTAAGTGGCATAACTCTTTGCTCGCCACATCATCTTTTTCTTACGTGGCACCGTATGTTGAACGTCTCTTAGAGCTTGACAAATAAGCGATGTAATTTGTTTCAATTAATTTTAAATAACAAATAAAAAATCTATTGGTTAGACTAGAACTCATGACCTCTAGATATAGTTTCAAACATATAACCACTTGATCTAACATAATATATGTTTATTTTTTGCAATCTATCTACCAATAAACTAAAACAGGATTGAGATGTTCTTGAAATAACACGTGGCGTAATCCTTGATCGACATGTGTCCTTTTAATTTATTTATTTTTATTAAATTAGCTTTTTTAATTGTATATAGATTCAATTTCCTTATTAGACTTGGAATTAAACTCTAACTCTTGGCTTATAAATACAAAACACATTATAACCTTATTTGATTGATCGTTTTCTCATTAATAAAATTGTCTCTTTTTCTTTCTCAATTCTTCAACTCCTATTACTTATATTACTTATAATAATAAGTTATTAACATGAAGACTCCAAAAATTTGAGTTTACGATCCGAAATCACAAGGCTATTTGTCGTCATCCACTATGTTTACAAGTTTCGATTTTGATGTGATTGTAAAAATTTAAGGTAAATCCAAAACTTTAACTGAACATATATTATATTTAACATTACTCATTACCTTTTATTATAACTTATCTTCGATCATCGGTTTAAACCACAATTTATTTCATACTCACGAATCATGTATAAGGCATATTTGAATTCCTTTATGATACTATCTATATAGCTACCGTACATCGTACGGGTATTAGGACTAGTATATATATATATTAGACAAATAGAAAATTAAAGAAAAATCATTCATTTGCTGTATAAAACCAAATAAAATTTGCATGATACCTATATGGGTATTACTTAGGATAAAACTTTATATAAACTCTAAACATCACAAAAGTAATTTATGAAATTTTAACAGTAACATTAAGAGTTTGAGAAAAATACAGCGTTAGTCAAAATGTTTCAAGTCCCATGAGAAGTTTCATAGGCAATTTCTTATGATGTAGAAGTGCCTTTTTGGTACACAAAATGCCGAAATAAAGACGTGTAGCACATTTTTTCTAAAATTACCAACAAAAAAGAGTGTGATTTCGTGAGATACTTTTACGCAAGGTTATTACCGGTTAAAAATAGAAAACTCAAACGGTCAAACTTATAGTTATAGTTGTTTCTTAAAAAGGTAGTCTATTTTATAATTGTCAATTTTCGTTTTAGATATAAAAATCAAGTTTTTAACCAAACCAAAAACCTGCTCAACGGAAAGAATTAAACCAAGGTCGTTTTAACTAAAAAATCACTTACAATTAAACGGTAGTGGTAGACTGACCAGATAACAATTTAATCGGTTAAAATGGGATGATTCAAACCAATTTTTAAAACATCGCGTAAATGTGATGTCTCCTAAAGATTTTGGTTGATTTCATTTTTGTTGTGAAGCGACAAAATCTATAAAAGACCATTGTTTTAGTAGGCCAACTATATGGTAGGCTATGATAGAGAAGGAAATGACATGACCAGATGACCTAGTAACAAGTACTGCAGGTCCCATGAGGCCATGACACTTGCCTATTTAGTCGTTAGTCGTAACCGATATAGAAAGATCCAAGTACTCAGAATGGGCTGGGTAAAGAACTAATTGCTCGTAACGAATTCAAAAACGTAATTTATATGAATAATGATCGATGTTAAAATAAGATTTTTCCTTGTGACTCTAAACAACATGGGCCCAAAACAGGATCCGGTTTGCTCCTTCTCAAACCACCCTTGTTGCTTGTAAATAAAAGCAATGCTTTATTTTTTTCACAAAAATGCTACAAAACTTGTTAGGCCCCTGCCAACCCAAAGTTTTCTCAAAATTTTCTCATATGTTTTCTGAAAACACCATTAGTATGGGTGTTTTCTCAATCATTTTCTCAAAAAAAATGTATGATATTTTCTGGTGAGAAAATGCAAGAAAGTGATAGGAAGGAATTGAGGTGGGGACATATATGATCTTCAACCAATTAAAATTAAGTTTTGTTTGCTTGGTTTTTTATTTTTTTGTTTTATTTAGTAATAAAATATATGATGAGAAAAATGTATGGTTGGTAGTGTTATTTTCTGGAATATGAAATAAGAAAGAGATAATGTGATGCTGATGTGGCAATGAGATAGAGGTGAGAAAATGGTTAGGGTTTGATAAGGCCTTATAAGTCAACGAAAATAGTAAAAATACAATTACAATCCATTTAAAAAATAAAACTTTTATAACAAAATATAAGTTTTAAAATTTACAAATAAATAAAATAAACATTAAAGTATCATAAAAATAATTTTAAATAAAAAGTAAAAACTGAAAAACCCGGTTTTAAATACCGGAAAAACCGACGATAATAAATAGTGAAAATACCTGGCTAGTTATACTGGACGACAACCGATATTATTGGTAATACCGGTCGGTACGTATCAGTATTTAAAACTCTTTTATTATAAAAGTGTCATCCATGAGGATAAGAATTGACCCACCCACCACCTTCTATTTCATGTCATACATTTTTCTTTCTTTTATGACCATACATTTTCTATTCATTTTTTGGATCGAAACATACATTCATTTAAGTAGGTCACTATGTTTTGTACTTCCAAATAAGTGCATCAATTTTTCTTCGTTGTCACAACTAACAAAGACATATCATTATTTGATAGGCAGATTGATATATACACAATAAATTACATACAATGACCATATGCATCTATGTGCAACATGTTATTCATACTGGTTACATATAGCCAAAAATATTGTTTACATATCACCTTTCTTAAAACATTCCTCTGCATAACTGACAACACACCGCAATAAATGATTGCAAAATCGAATCTTGAAAACGAAGATTAGAAGTAGAATTGTAGAAACACAACATATAAGAGAGAACCAAAAATGTTAACAAATCTTACAAATGCACAACTAACTAGACTATACAATGTAAATCACAATCTTAAGGAAATGAACTAACAAAACCTGTTCTTTATATGGCTACAAACTAGTTCCTGGAGATAATTAAACAATTGCTTAAATTTACAGCTTTTGTGTATCAGCAGGATAAATAATGACTGTTAAATGTGAGCTCATGTTGGATTCTTGAAACAGAAAATACTATATGCATAGGACTATTCTACTGCAAGGCGAGAGATATATGCACAAATGACTGCAAACAAAAAACTGGAAGATATTAGATCAATCCTTGTAAGTTGTATGACCGCCCGTTTCATTATGAGAAAAAAGAACTGCTAAACCTGCACAAAATATGGTTACTGTTAATTGGTTATGGTAATTATTGACCAGATGCACTAGGTTTATGATGACATAAAAAAGAACCGTACCTATACTTTCCTTTTGGCCAAAGTACCTCTCGAAAGCTTGGATAAAAACCGTGAAGCTTTAGAAGCCTTCTTTTCCACTTGTAAAATATTTGTATCCATTGAATTATAATAAACCGGTGCATCAGATTCTTCTACGTGCTCTTCATACTCTAAATCTCTCAAAAGCCGAAGCATTTCATGTGCTTTTGCTTTCCCATTATCATTTCCATTGATAGATATTGAGACCACAGAAGGAATTACCCCCTCATCCATCACTAGATGACAATATTGAATGCTCTGAGAACATAATGAAAGGAGAATCTCCAACGCCTGTTCTTGCTCTTCACAACTTTCACTCTCGAGAATCCTAACAATAAAAGGTATGCACCCATTGGTCTCTGCAATTATGCTTTTATTATCTTGACTCCCACATAAGTTCGTCAGTATTGCAATACAGTAGCTTGAGAGCGAATCATCTTCAGAGAGTGCGACCAGTTTCGGGATTAAATCTGAAGAAACAATGAGTGAACGGACATTTCTAGTCAAAGTTAAATTGTAGATAATCTTGAGGGCCGGTGTTTGAATTTCTCTGATTTGGGTCTCAAGAATCTTAAAGATATAACTAAGAGAACCAGAAGATACAATCTCCAAACGACATTTTTCGTGGGAAGACAACTCCTCTGTAATAGCAAGGGCTTCTTCTATCACTTCTGATTCAAGAAACTCGGCTATCAAACGGTATGCATCTTCGCTCAAGTATCTTATACCTCTGCAATGAAAAATCAACTTTTTGTTATTTGTTATTTTTTATTTTTGTTTTGTAATCTGAACAGGAACAAACCCAACATGTAAAATGACCACAAACCACATATCTCAAGTGCCATGTATAGGTGGCAAAATGGGTGGGTTACTGTAGGTTGAAACATCCCCCTTCAGTGTGACCCTAAGCCAGTGGGTTGGGTTGGGTTGAGTTGAGTTGAGCCACAAGACACTTATTTTGCACTTCCACTTTGTAACCTTATTATTCGAAATAGTTAACTTCATTTATGATTACAAGATTATTACAATAATCAGAAAAGTATTTAATTAAAGCACTTTGGAGATTGTATGTATACAAAATAACCTTTGGACGCCTTTCAACCCATTAGGCCCCTTTCCCTTAAGCTTAGCATATTTAACTTGACCCATTTGACATAAGCCACAATCCAAACTGACCCATTTTAATAGTGCACTGAAATTGTCATTTCTAATCATGGCAAACGTGAAAAAGACAATTGCGGATATAGTAGCAATTGCGATGTAAAATACACCCCCTAATAAAATAGTTTATGTTTATTTGGCACCTGAAAAGAGAAAGTCAACAAACCTGCACTTGCTGATCAAAATTAGCAGCAGCAAACAACCAATCCTCTGAGCTTTCACATCCTTTAGATTATGTGAAAACTTCAAGAATCTCATAAGGGAACCAACCAAATTCTCACATGACATCAATTTACAAGCTCGATCATCATTTTTCAAACGGGTCATTAAATTTTCCACAAACTTGCATTGAAACTCCCATGGAAGTGCATCATCAAGTTCTTGAGATAATCCCGTATCAAATTCACGAGTATCTTCAAAATTTCGACTATTATCTAAAGACCCAAGTGATAAATTACTGTAATCAACTGGAAGTTGAAGACTATACATTGAACTCAAACTAGTAACCGACGAAGACGAGTGATCCCACGTGTTAGAATCGGTGGACACCTGAATAGACGGGTCAGAAACAGTGATTCCATGAGTTCCACACCATTTTGAAATAAGATCCTTCATGGCAGTATTTGGTATCAAAGAAATATTCGATAATTTCCTTTTAGTTATTGGACATACATCGTGGCCTTCATCAAACCATTTTTGTATCCACATTCTTTCAAATGTTTGACCTGAATCTATAACCACAGGATCATACATTAACTTAAGTGATATCGGACACTTGAACTCTTCAGGTGGATCTTCTTCACGATCAACATATACGTCAACCTTCCGGGGCCTGTAGCTTTGATTTTCCGGAATGTTATCATTATCTGCGCATCCAGATGTGAATGACTTGCCATATTTTTTAAGTAAATCCAATAGGAATAATAGAATTTGCTTTTTTTGCTGTTTGTTGTTATCTTCACCAATTTGGTTTAGAAGTTTCTTGATGGATCTTCGTTCGACTAAAAGAGATTTTTGGGATGTGATTTGAAGCTTTTGAGCAGCTACTCGAATATAGTCAATGCTGGTTTCTATTTCAGAACGGTTTCCGGTTCTGTATCCTTCAAGTAACGATTTGATCGCTTGCCCGGCCTCTTCGTCAGATGGATCCAAACTAAATTTGATCCGCCTAAGCTCCCCAATAATCTGAGAGATCTGCAGGCAAAAGTTTCTATCATTCCAATTTTCAAATCATTCTCCTTAGCAAAAACTTTGACAGAAAATAAAAATCAGAGGCCCAAACAATGGAGTGTAACCCAAAGGTTGGGCCAAACAAACGGACTAACACAGCTCCATCACTCCTCACTAACAAAAAGTTAAACGTTGTTTATACTAGTATATATTCCTTAGTGTTCTCCAAGATCTACTTGTTCGGAAAACGTGGTGGTGGCTAGTTGTTTAATGTGCCCGCTGGGCATCAATTTCAGTAGATGGGGCAAATTGGGTGGGTTAGGTAACGGATCAAAAGTTGGCAATTGTTGATACACAGCGGGACGGTTTAGGTTGACTCAAAAAATTTTCGCAAAAAGTTCACATCTTATATATATAGTTAGTGCGCCAGATACGATGCTTATAGTAGGTCAATAAAACTAAAAGGATCTACAAGTACATTTAGGGTGACTTTCAACTTTCAAGTTTAGCACTCTGACCCGTCTGACATACTTGAAATGTTTCACTTGAGTTAATTTTTTGGTTTGCCCGTTAAAGATGAAAGTTAACCTTAAGCGGCCCATTCATAGATGGAAGGATGTAATTATAGATCGACTAACCTTTGATTCAAGCATCACAGGAACCATATTTTGGATCTGAGTCAGACTCTGTTCTAATAAGCTCTTTGACTTTTTACATCTTGAGAGAATTGTATTTCCTGTCAATGCCTAAACATATTCAAGATAAACCACGATCATAAATTTTAATCCTCAGATAATATCAAAATGAAAAATATCTCAAATGTCATAATCCACAAATCATATAAAAAAATTTAATCTTTACAGAGGTTTGACCATTTTTGTATGGTCAACACACACATACCAAGTAGAGCTTACTCGACTCACTACAATCCCTAAGCAACAACTTGGCTTTATCGATCGCACTATGTAACAGGCAAAGTGACTGAATCCCAGATGAGCATCGAGGCCTGGCCGCTTCTATTTCAGGAAATATTCTATTAACTCTATCAACCAACTTCATTATATCTGTGCACATAACACTATGCACCTAGTGTCACCGATATATCACAAAAGCACGTGAGACTCTTGCGACCAATAACGTAAATTATGTAACTTACAAAAAGTTGAAATAAACTTGTACCTTGATGTCACAAGGCGACGGCAGTTTCTCCACGACTTCAGCAACATCCGTTCCCATTTTTATACAAAAGTTATCCTAATTATGCATGAAAAAAGGTCAAAACACAAGTTCTTATCAAACAAATGTATCAAAGGTTGAAGCTTTTCCCATTTTCAGTACATAAAATAAGTAATCTTGCAGACTTTTAATATAACCATATAATGGTACTTATGGGGTGTCAAAGTAAATTGATTGTGATTTATAAAGATATAAAAAAACATGACCAATAAACAATTAGCAATATCTTAGTGATGATCAAATAGCAAAATAAGAATTTGCAAGAGGTGAGTTTACTAATAAGACCTATCTCTAACACATTTCTTTGAGTACAACAAATAAGCATAAATATAGATAATATTAATCTTATTAAACATAAACATTAATTCAGACGGTAAGATAAAACATATATATAAAGTAACACTTAAGAAAATTAAATAATGAAGAATCTTACCTATTAATTATGATTAAGCCAAAGTGACTCTGCTTCGCTAAATACTCCAAAAAACTGCTAACAATAGCAAACACCACCAAGATTTCTTCTTTTTCGATAATTGAGCAAATCCCAATTCAAAATTTGCACCAAAAATGTAAAAGGTTGAAACTTTTATATACCCTTTATGGAAAAGATGAAATTGATCCAAATTTCCAAAAATAAAAATAAAGTTTTTTTGTGGGGGTCTTTTCTTTTCCAAGATAATAGAGAAATGCTACAGAAAATCTTTCATGATCAAAATTAGGCTGCAAAATCACCAAATAATCCCATTTATCCTGATAAATTCACATGGTCAAAGAAAACAATCCCTCAAGAAAGTCAACAAACATAAAGAAGTGTATATGAAGAAGCCAAGAAACATAAATAAAGTTGTATGGATAACTAAAAGGTGCCCATAAAAGAAGGGAAAGAATACTTTTATTGAAAACAAAAGAGATGAAAAAGCTTCACAAAGAGACTAAAGAGGGAGTTATCATGGGGTATACCAATATTGGAATCTTAGAGGGATTGAAGATGATGGTATATGATGTATGTGGGTCTACACCACCACCTTGAGGTTGAGATATATATATTAGATTAGATATAAAGTTTTTGTAAATATAAACAGGGGAAAGGAAAGGAAAACTTATTATTATTGGGGAAGGTCGAAAGAGAGAAGAAAAAGTTGAGAGCTTATTTTTTGGTCAAAAAAGAACGAGCCCCAAATTACTCGTGAAAGAGAATAGTCCAAAGCATGTAGAGACAAGCTAGTATATTACTCCGTACTATTTGTAAATTGTGATGACTAATCGTTGGCTCATTTTGTATTTGAATTTTAATCTTCCTATGGTTGAATTTAAGATGATCAATTATATTTACATCGTACTTCTTAAGTTCCAAAATAGTCGTTTTGTAATTTTGGAATGTATCCTTATAATTATTACTTCACAATACGAACTTCGGATATATTTGACGGAAGCTTTTCAAGAACATTTCGTGAGTTTTAGCTTTTATTTTGAACAATAAGTTCATATTGTGTTATGTATGTGAATAGTGTTCGGATTAGAGCATCTGATACGGTAATGACATCAGTGTTTTTTTTTAACTAATTTTTTTTTAATAAACTCTTAATAATCTGCTCCTACAAATGTAAGAAATAATATCTGAACCCTGATGAAATATCCCAAGTTCAAAGACCTTAACAATAGGTCATCAACCTCATTGGCTCGTTTAGTGTATTCTGATGTGGCCATTGACCATTTGACGAAATTGATATAAACTCACAGATATGGTTTTTGGAACCAGATGATTTCATTCATTCTACTAAGCCCTTTAAATAGAGCAATTACAAATCTGGGACTACAAATTCAGATAAAGACGGCCTAAGCAACGGTCACAAAGAAGACCGAGTTATTCAAAGAAAATCCCTACAAATCAGGCTAAATAAAACTAACTTAAACGTGCAATTTGAAGAGTCCAGCTTTGACTCATTCTTTCAACATCCTTCCCCAAACTGAGCTTACAGTAAGAGACTCAGTTTGTTTCTTGAAGTCTAGAACCCCGAGCATTCTTCTTAACTTGACAAATGCTTCAAGCTTCAATGGCTTTGTCCATAATATCGCAACTTGGTCTTCTGTTCCGCAATGAATCAGCTCACATCACCATCACTAACCAGCTCACGTAAGAAATGAAATCTTACCTTGATATGTTTAGTCCTCCCATGAAGAACCGGATTCTTAGATAGCTTTATTGAGGAACTGTTATCACAAAGGATTGTTATTCCTTTATTTTGACCTTGATTAAGACTATCTAGTATACCTTTCATCCAAATGCTTTGACATGCACATGCAGAAGCTGCAACATACTCCGCTTCGGTTGTTGAGAGAGTTACAATTGGCTGTTTCTTTGAACTCCAAGCAACTGCAGCATTACTCATTAAAAATACATACCCCGATGTACTTTTTCCACCATCAACATCACCCGCGAAGTCACTATCCGTATAAGCCCTTAGTTCTTCACTTTTACCTTTCTTATAAAGAACCCAAACATTAGTGTACCTTTGATGTATCTTAGTACCCGCTTAGCAGCCATAAGGTGAGCTTCTCTTGGACTAGACATGAAACGGCTTAAGTAACATACCACAAACATCACATCAGGCCTTGTAGTAGTTAGGTACATTAAGCTACCTATCAGTTGCTTGTACAAAGTCGAGTCAACTCCTGCTCCTCCATCGTCCTTTGATAACTTGGTTCCAGGAACAATAGGATTATTCACTGGATTACAGTTTTCCATTCCAAATCTCATCATAATTTCATTAGCATACTTACCTTGAGAACAAATATTCCTTTCTCTGTTTGCTGAACTTCAACTCCCAAGAAATAATGTAACCTTCCCAAATCTGTCATATCAAAGACTTGATTCATGGAAGTTTTAAACTTATCACATAAGGCAACATCATTTCCTGTGAAAATCAAATCATCCACATATAAGCTTACTACAAGAAACCTTCCTTCAGACTCATGCTTGTAGAATAACGTATGCTCATGGCTGCTTTTAATAAAACCTTCTTAAGAAAATATTCTTCAATTTTGCTTATACCATGCCCTCGGAAGCCTGCTTCAATCCGTATAGCGCTTTGTTGAGTTTGTAAACTTTATGCTCCTCACCTGGCTTTATGTATCCGTCTGGTTGTTCGACATACACCGTTTCCTTTAGAGCTCCATACAAGAATGCACTTTTGACGTCTAATTGAACACACACCAGCCCTTTTGTGTGCAGCTATATGCCAGTATCGTCCGAATTGTATCCCATCTTGCCACCGGTGCAAAAACTTCTTCATAGTCTATACCGTATTTCTGCGCGTACCCCTTCACGGAAACCAAACACACAAACAACCTGGATTTTACTTATCCACCTCACCTTTTTCATTCATCTTTGTTTTAAACACCCACTTAACACCTATCTTTTTCATACCCATTGGCAGATCAACTAGCTCCCAAGTTTTGTTTCTTTCAATTGCTTCAATCTCGGCATCCATAGCTTTTCTCCATTTAGTTTCTTTAACAGCCTCGAAGAAACTTAATGGATCTTCCTGGGACACATGAAAAGCTAAATATTGTTCAGCTTCATCTTCAGAGATTCCCTCACCACTTACATAATCCTCAAGATGTCGAGGTCGAGCACGTCTTCTTTCTCCTTGAACCACATGATCACCATTATGATTAGTATCACTTCTGAACCATGGCTGGAACTTTCTGCTTCAGTATGGATGGAATTTTCTGGCTTCAGAATTAACACCCCCTTCTTCCAGATTAGCATCACCATCAGGTTGTGCTGAATTATCATCTTCTTGCTCTATTACCAGGGTTTCCCTTTTTTCTTCTTCAGAACTCCTTCCCCAATTCCAGCAACGATCTTCATCAAACACTACATCCCTACTTATCACCGTGCTTTCTTTTATCGGATCATACATCTTATATGCTTTAGATCTTTCACTTATGCCCAGAAATATGCACGTCTGACTTTTTTCATCGAGCTTGACTCTCTTCTCTTTAGGGATATGTACATACCCTACACATCCAAACACCTTGAAGTAGTCTACATTAGGCTTAACGTTGCTCCAACTTTCATGTGGTTGTCTTATTTTCCAAGGCTGAAGTAGGACTTCTGTTAAGAATATGTGTGGTCCAACGAGCTGCTTCACACCAGAATTCCTTTGGCAGTTTCTTCTCAGCTAGTAAGCATCGAACCGTGTTCATAATGGTTCGATTTTTACGTTCAGCCACCCCATTTTGTTGGCGGGGTATTGGCTAGCTGCAGTCAACTGCCTCTTAATACCATTTAAAACACAATAAGCTTCAAATTCCTTTGAGTTAAACTCACCACCTCTATCACTTCTAGACAACCAATCCTATTCTTTGCTTCATTTTCAACCAGGACTTTAAAATTCTTAAAAACTGAATGTTTCATCTTTCTCACAGCCAAGAAATAAGTCCATAACTTTCTACTAAAATCATCAATGAAAGTTAAGATATACCTCTTTTCCAGTTGAAGTAATCGGTGTGATCGGGCCACACAAGTCAGTATGCACTAATTGAAGTTTCTCTGTTGCTCTCCAACGTGCAGCTTTTGGAATGGACTCCCTGTGTTGCTTCCCCTTCGCGCAAATTTCACATATACTTCTCAAGTTTTGAATTGCGGGCATCCCAGTTACCATCTCCTTTTTTGATAAGAGTTGCAGGTCATTTTGATTCAAATGACCAAACCGCTTATGCCACAAGAAGTGGCATCCTCGGTTTCAGTTTGGAAGCACTTTGCTGGTGCAGTCTTGATAGGTAATATGAACATTCTGTTTGATGTCATGTGTGACGTCATTATGAGCCCGTAGTCTTCATGATAAATCTTACATCTGGCAACTCCCCTCTTTGATTATGATGGTCAGCCTTTTCTCTTGTAATTGCCCCACGCTTAATAAATTTGTGGTCAGCCCCGGTACAAGATATACATTACTGATGATGTGAGTTCTTCCCCCAAACACAAACTTGACATTGCCTTTCCCTTGCACCTCCATCTTCTCACCGTTTCCGAGTTTTACAGAGCTTTTGAACTGGTCGTCTAGGCTTGTGAACCAATCCTTGTTCCCTGTCATGTGGTTGGAGCACCCCGAGTCTAAGAACCAAATGTCTTCCTTTTGTTTGTCTTCCTCAACCACTACTGTAGCCAGAGTAAAAGCTCCTCACTTTCTTCGAGTTCAGTATAATTAACATTTCTCTCCCAACTAGGACACTCGCTTTGATAGTGTCCTAGTTTTGTGGCATTTGTAACATCAATTGCTGCTCTACCACCATACGATCTTCCACGACCTCGTCCACCTCTGAAACCGCCTCGATAAGTTCCTTACCTCGAGATACACTACCTCTTTCGTCACCTGTGACCTTAAGTACATGCTCCTCCTCCACACCGACTCTCATTCTTTGCTCATGGACTAAGAGGCTGCTCTGTAATTCATCTAATGTGAGTGTGTCCAAATTGTTTGATTCTTCAATTGAGCACACCACATAGTTGAATTTGGTAGTCATTGATCTTAGGATTTTTTCTGTGATCAGATTTTTTCTTGAATAGCCTCGCCACATGCTTTCATCTTCTTAACAACGGTAAGTGTTCTTGCAAAGTAGCTGTTGACGGTCTCCCCTTCCTTCATGTTAAGAGTCTCGTATTCCTTGCGTAGGCTTGGAGTTGGGCTCGTTTCACCCTTGTTGAGCCCTGGAACTTTTGCCTCATGCTATCCCAAATCTCCTTGCTTGTATCGGTATT
>CM067169.1:124837876-124912876 GCA_034093135.1 Erigeron breviscapus | reverse complement strand
AAGGCGGATAATTAGACTCCGCTTGATTCTCTCAATCTCAACTGAGCTCAGTTCCAAGTCTAACATTCCATCTAACCTCATGAATCATGTAACGCTCATTCTTGAGCTTCTTGACTTCACGGTCCAAATTCTCTACCGATTCACCAATAACTTCAGCTTCGAATTAACTTAAATTTCGTCCGTAGGCACATGATGTGTAGGATCCGCCAAACACTTGCGTGGGTTACCATTATGAAACACATCTTGTATGTTGTTAAGTTCTCGTGGTAATTCAATTCGACAAACAACCTTCCCAACTTGTTCAACCTTCTTGAAAGGACCAATGTATCTTGGCTCAAGCTTTCCTCATTTCACAAATCGGACAACGCTTCTCTACGCTGATACTTTCAGGGCACAAAATCACCTACTTCAACTCTAACAGTTTCCGTTTCACATTGGCATACTCCTTTTCTTAGCTTGCAAGCTAGTTGGACTATTCTCTTAGCTTGAGAAATCGTCCTTGTCATTCCAATTAATATCCCTGTCCCGCTGCATTGGCTTTATTCGATCCTTGGTTTATCCGGTGGGGAGTGACATCTCCACTACTCAGTGCTTTGGTTGATGACATTCAATACTCATTTAACCCTTGTTATTGCATAAGATCTCCGTTTTGGTCATTAGCACATACTCTTTACGCGTGATCAAGTCTCAAGTCGGTTCCAATGCCCGTCGTCCATTAGATGGCTCCCTGAATAGGAGTTAAGCGACTTTCTTTACTTGAAATAATAGAGGTCGAATCTTCGTGCACCTAACCCACTCCTTCTACATGCTAACTTGCCCAATTGCCAAGTTTTTACCGGTTTCGTCATATCATGATCACCTCTTGTCGTCGGCGACTTCACAGCGAAGTCCATTCCAATTCGTTTTTCTTCCAATTTCTCTTCCGCCTTTCACTATGAGCTTATTCGCCTCTCAGAAGTCTATAAGGGCTTTGACTACGCGCGCGATGTTGGGAAGTTGAGCATAAACGAATTTTAAGTTATCGGGATGGGACAAGCCCGATAAGTCACCCGGAAAAACGTTCGGGAGGCTCAAGATTAACAGGGACAACGTTAGTTTTTTTTCAGATTCATAAGACAGTAGCTCTAAGGACGCCTAAGTTGGAAGACTTACACGGACCCTAAGAATCCTACCGTTAAATATTTTTACACTGGTAACCCTACTACACAACTTTAGAACTGTCTTACCCGGTGGCATTCAGATTACACTCACTTTTTCGTCAAGATTCTTTATATCATAAGGCACCAAGTAAAAGAGGAGTTTTGTCGTCTTTTAGAGTCGAGATAGATACACGGGATAATTGAGCAAATTAGTTAGTGAGTCGCTAAGCATTCAAAATTGCAAACATAAGATTTCAAAACACACAAACGAAATGTAACTCAAGGTAGCAACGTTAGAGTAAACGAGATTCATAGTCGGTTTCGATATCGAATAGTGTCGTAACATAACAACTATTAGGAAGAATGTACCTTAACCAACATTAGGATCACTTTGGTCTCCTTTGCCCTTCTCTGCAAAAGCTCGGCTACGAAGTTGAACTTGATGATCTAGTTGGCCACGGCTTTGGTTATAAACGACTATTTGTAGTTGATCGGGAGGAATCGCCACATGGGCTTGTGGTTCAGTCCGTTTAGGACAAGCATTTCTGTAGTGGTCGGGGCTACCACACACAAAACAAACACCTTGATGGCTCCGAGGGTGGTCAGTTTGGGGATAGATGGTTTGAAGAGGCGTTACATTCAATGGTGTCGCTTTCGGTGCTCTACAAATCCTAGCCTCGTGCCCGATTCGATTACAATTAAAGCAAGTCCCACATTGGTTAGTGGGAGAATGATGGCGATTACACCTTCCACACAAGGGGTGAGATCCTAAGTAAGTTTTCCTTACCGGCTCTGCTACTTCAGTTTGTTGTCCAATCCATTTTGGACAATCTTTCACGTAGTGTGCACGACTACCACATCCGAAACACTCACCTTTTTGTTGATTACCTTGGGGAGGGACGACATGAATAGGAGCCACGTTCGTTGGGCCCGTTCTCGGGGCTCTACAATTACTGAACATGTGGCCAACTTGATTGCAATTAAAACACGCCTTGCATTGAACGTCGGTGGTGTGGTGATTGTTGCATCTTTCACATAACGGATGAGGTCCAACATAAGCTTTCCTCACCGGGCCCATCGCCGTCCTGAACCTACCCTTATTATGACCATTGGGGTCACACCTGCCCGCTTTCCTTGCCCCACTAGGTTCTCCGATTTCTTTCCTTTTCAATGAGACTCTACTCGACACCTTCTCATCGTCCATAATTACTCTAGCTTCACGCGTTTCACTGCTTCTTTGAAGGCTTGCCGTGACTTGGGCTACGATAGTAGGTATGGCGTTTATCACAGCTTGGGCAATCACGGTTGCTAAATCCGGCTCATCGCTATGGCTAGTCGTATTCCTTCTTGATCTCACCATTTTCTACAAGGTAAGTAACGCGTTGACCCGAAAGTTAGCCTCACAATGCTCACATATTAGTCACACAAGTAGTTAATGCTCTCATACCATATAACATACTCATTTCATGTTATTATACTAAGGTAAGAGTGTTAGAATCCTATGAAATTGTTATTCATTATTTTATCATGTTAAGTTCATTACCATTGGTCACCTTTAATTCATGTAATCATGTCAATACATCATACAATAAAACTAACTTGTTGACTTCATTCCTACAATCGCCCGTCTACTAATACCTTTTACACGTGCATTACCAGTTATCCCCTAACCCGCATGCAATCAAGTTTAACTAGGCCTTATACGTTTTTAAGTTCACATACCATTAAGCAACATATCCCTATTGTTCACCGATTACGATTAACATTATTAGTATTGGAAAATCATTCATTTATAATACATATGAGCTAGGATGTTTACAACCTTGATACTCTCTTAGGGTGCATATCAACATATCTATCACGTTGTATCCTAACCGTTTATCAACATGTTTTAAGTCAATTTACAACAAAAGCATTTACGACCTCAACTTGACCACTACGGGCCATACCTACATACTTACACGTCACACATGCATAACATATATGTTACTAAGTCATACTAGTCAATATGTCATTCCACCACTAAATCCAATAATAGTAGTAGTTCTAGAGTTTATGACCTGGGGGTTAGCTTCACAGTTTCTCTCATGTTAGCCGTCTTATTAGTTAGTGTTTTAACGCCGACACACTACACATGTTCTATGTTTCTTACTAAGGCCAACATGTACTTATTCTCAACTAACCGTCATATATTATGTTATCATACCACATACCCTACGTGTTTCACATTATTACACTAAGGACAGTATATCAAAGTTCTCAATTAATCGTTATCTATCATTTTTCTCGTGCTAAGTTCACAACAATTTACCATCGTCAAAACCAATTACTCGAATTAAACACATCTCATTACAAGCAACTAAAACAAGTCACTAACACGAGTGATTTAAAGTATAATCCGAATTCGATATGCTCTCTAGTTATTGACCAGGTATGTATACAGGGTGTACCAACGGCTAACCCTCCACCTAATCAACTCCCATTAAGCATATCGGTTCCTTATTATACTCTAAGCCAAGCATGCGCAATCCATGATGTTATTAACCTGTTATAATATTGGGTGACCATAAAAGAGTTGATCGGGTTCTTTTAGGGTTGCCACAATATTATACTAAGTTAATAACATAACTTCATTTTGCTCTAAATCATCAAACTAGCACCAAACAATAACAACAATCCATATTAATGACAATCAAATTTAATCAAAGCACACATTAACCACATTGTATCCATTCCACGTTCATCACGTTGAATCCAAGCCATCACATAAGTGGTCTTAACTACGAACTCACAAGGGGATTCACATATTTCACATTGCACACGAATTTCCTAACCATGCATGCTATATGAAGAGTTTTAACTTAAGCCGTAGTCTAGGTCAAACCGCCTAATTCTCTACGACCTGGCATGGGCCACCATTCTGTAACACCCCAAGCCGAGGCTCGGAATATCACGGAAATCACATAGCACCAGGTGGAATTACAATAGAACAAACTAAATGCAATTAGAGGATTCAGTGAATCCATACAAAACGATAAACAAGTAACGAAATACAACGGGAGCAAGTAAACATCACGATTACAATTGACAACGAAAGAAGGCTAACAATCCTAAATACAATGCAACATAAGGTAAATGGATCCTTGATCCATATCAGTCCAGTCCGGGTTCAACAGTAAGCAAACAATCAACTCCACATCCTGAATGACCTGGTTACCTGAAAAGTGTACTAAGCATAGTCAACACAAGGTTGGTGAGTTCGTAGTAATGGTTCGTAAAGAACCATCAACAATAATCACAATATAAGAATAGAGGCTAGACATGACTTACAGTGAGCCTCTACATAACACAACATCGTCCAACAACAAGATTACACAAGACAAGTAAATGTGTAATGAGGAATGCATAAATGATATATGAATCAATGTAAATGCCAAATGCATGAATAAGCCAACATGCCTATCCTATGCGTGAACGCCGGTCACAATGCAACGATACCCTTCTGCCAACCCTATGGACAAGGCTGTATCTCAAAAACATCGAGTTATATATGTCTATATACTCGGGGTCATGACTACATCCAAAATGGGTGCATACATCTATGCACCAGGATGTCGGCAAATCCCCTGCCGAGGGTCCAACAATAATGTATGCAATGCTTACAATCAAATGTAAATGCATAAATCATAAACCAACGATCGATATACGATGAATATGAATCAATAATCAATATTCGCCAAATCTGAGCCATCAATCGATAATCGTCAATCATAAACCAATAATCACCATTCCTCAACATCAGCCATTAATACTTAACCAATATATCAACCTAGTCTATCAACATATGATGAACTATAAGCTAATAATCAATAATCGTCAATCTTAGCCCACTAATCAACATTTGACAACCATAAGCCACCAATCACAACTTAAACCAACTATACGTACATATACTTCAGAGGATTCTACTTCCTTCGAGTTTCAGATGCTTATATATAGGGTCACCCGCAGCCTTCCCACCACATCTAAAACCCGACGAAGGCATAACCGACTTTCATGTATGTACGTCTATCCTAATATTACTAGATACTTAACAAATATAAACTAAGCCATTCAAACATGATAATCGTCTCAACAATTCAATACTCCAACCAATTTAACCAATCAAACGAAAGGAAACATCACATCAATCCAACAACTAAAACAACCAATCATTCAATCAATCAATCAATCAATCAATCAATAAATACAAATAAACACACCAGGTTTACACTTTTCAGCCCGGATCTCAAGTGAGTAGGGAGATACGAAACTCACCTTGCCCGGCAAAGAAGCTAGAATGCGATTACAAACGAGTAATGGGATCCACACGTCCACAACCTATATATATATTCATCATAATAACATAAGGTCAACTCAACAATCTCAAACAAGTTGATTTAGAAGGGTTAAGTCAATTTGCAAACCCTAAACGCACTTACACTCAAACGAGTATGAACAATGCGCATTAGACTCGACATTTTTAGAAATGAAAGAAGTTTCATACGAAATGAATGTTACTATAAGAAAGTAGACTCTCTCACGATTCCAACGATAGGTCATACGTCTAAAACGGACTTACGGTTCAAAAGTTATTGACGTTTGAAAATGTTCGACAAAACTAGTCCCTAACGGGCGTCACATAGGTAACGGCCGTTATCTCCATCACAAACCAAGTTACTGTAACGGCCCATGTAACGGCCGTTACATAGTGTAACGGGCGTTACAACATGTTACGGCCGTTACACCTCCAGGATCAGCAGCAGCAGCAGGAAATTGCAGAAACACGAACTAAAACCCTAAAATTAAGAACCCTAACACTCAAATCCGACTTTTAAGACTAAAGGACTCGTTTTGAAGTTACATTTGACATTTTAGTACCTAAATACACTTGCCCAAACCCTCGTTTCCATCCATAACATCATCAAACGATCCAAACGATATTCAAAACCCTATATAAATATATATATATATATATATATATATATATATATATATATATATATATATATATATATATATATATATATATATATATATATATATATATATATATATATATATATATATATATATATATATATATATATATATATATATATATATATATATATATATATATATATATATATATATATATATATATATATATATATATATATATATATATATATATATATATATATATATATATATATATATATATATATATATATATATATATATATATATATATATATATATATATATATATATATATATATATATATATATATATATATATATATATATATATATATATATATATATATATATATATATATATATATATATATATATATATATATATATATATATATATATATATATATATATATATATATATATATATATATATATATATATATATATATATATATATATATATATATATATATATATATATATATATATATATATATATATATATATATATATATATATATATATATATATATATATATATATATATATATATATATATATATATATATATATATATATATATATATATATATATATATATATATATATATATATATATATATATATATATATATATATATATATATATATATATATATATATATATATATATATATATATATATATATATATATATATATATATATATATATATATATATATATATATATATATATATATATATATATATATATATATATATATATATATATATATATATATATATATATATATATATATATATATATATATATATATATATATATATATATATATATATATATATATATATATATATATATATATATATATATATATATATATATATATATATATATATATATATATATATATATATATATATATATATATATATATATATATATATATATATATATATATATATATATATATATATATATATATATATATATATATATATATATATATATATATATATATATATATATATATATATATATATATATATATATATATATATATATATATATATATATATATATATATATATATATATATATATATATATATATATATATATATATATATATATATATATATATATATATATATATATATATATATATATATATATATATATATATATATATATATATATATATATATATATATATATATATATATATATATATATATATATATATATATATATATATATATATATATATATATATATATATATATATATATATATATATATATATATATATATATATATATATATATATATATATATATATATATATATATATATATATATATATATATATATATATATATATATATATATATATATATATATATATATATATATATATATATATATATATATATATATATATATATATATATATATATATATATATATATATATATATATATATATATATATATATATATATATATATATATATATATATATATATATATATATATATATATATATATATATATATATATATATATATATATATATATATATATATATATATATATATATATATATATATATATATATATATATATATATATATATATATATATATATATATATATATATATATATATATATATATATATATATATATATATATATATATATATATATATATATATATATATATATATATATATATATATATATATATATATATATATATATATATATATATATATATATATATATATATATATATATATATATATATATATATATATATATATATATATATATATATATATATATATATATATATATATATATATATATATATATATATATATATATATATATATATATATATATATATATATATATATATATATATATATATATATATATATATATATATATATATATATATATATATATATATATATATATATATATATATATATATATATATATATATATATATATATATATATATATATATATATATATATATATATATATATATATATATATATATATATATATATATATATATATATATATATATATATATATATATATATATATATATATATATATATATATATATATATATATATATATATATATATATATATATATATATATATATATATATATATATATATATATATATATATATATATATATATATATATATATATATATATATATATATATATATATATATATTTATATATATAAATCAGTATACATCGAATGTATTATAATTAGGTTTTAGGTAATATATAGAACTACAAGTATTATAGTAAAATAAATAAACAATCATACTATTTGATGAAAATCAATTATACATCATGTTCGGTACTCATAAGTCATGGAAGCCATTATGATTAATTGGTTTATACCATTTATAATTTATCTATGTGAATCTTTATACATCAACTATATATGTTTGATCATTGATCTAATGATAAAGTAATGTAATTTTTTTATTTTTAAAATGTGTTTTTTATCTATATATTCATGTTGTGCCTTATGTATAAGTGTTTGTACGGTTAGTTATAGTAAATTGTGTGAGTAGCACGGAATTTGCGTTTAACTCTATATATAATGCCAATGGGTTGATAGCCCAGTGGCATCCCAGACCTCCAATGAAGGCTTGTTCCTTGGGCAACCAGGGTTCGAATCCAAGGGGGCGCAGTTTTACCCCAAATGGCATTCAATGCCGTAGATGTCGTGCCGTTTGGCGATCTATCCGGGGTTTTTCCCTGTGAACTACCGCGATGGCATCCTGTCCGGTGGGTGTAGAGACCACATATGGGGTGAACAGCTCTGACCAAAGAACAAACGTTCAAAAAAAAAAAAAACTTAAATAATAAATAAAGGAAATAATACTTATTGAAAAGATATGACTAACTTAACCAACCAAGCCAAATAAAAGCTAACCAAGCTGAAATTGTAACTTTCATATTTTGATTTGTTATATATAACAATAATAATAATAATATAATATAATAATAATAATAATAATAATAATTAATAAAATAATAATAATAATAATTAATAATAATAATTAATAATAATAATAATAATAATTAATAATAATAATAATTATAATAATAATAATAATAATAATAATAATATAAGTGAATAATAATAATAATAATAATAATAATAATGGGACGTGTAAGTTTAAAAGTGAAACTAATATGATTGTAAGAAGCCTTTTTTATAAAAAAAAAATATGTATATGATTGTAAGAAAAGTATTCAATGTATATATCAATGTAAAATTTGATGTAACAGTTTATTTGAAACTAGTGTGAACCATTAAACGGATGGTCTGATATAGATTTATTTGATTTGGGTGCTGGTTTGGTCCATTGAGCTCAACCAATCACAATCCTCTTTTTTCTATATAGTTTTTTTCTTTTCCCAAATAAGCGGATAGCAATTGTTCATGATACTGTATTTGTTTTCATTTATATAGAAAAAAACGCGTTGATGTAAACAAACATGATTATGACCCCATTTAACTTTTTATACGTGTTACTTGATTTATCCATTTTCATTTATGTTGAATGATATATACATATTTTCCACTTCACTATATATTTCAGCTAAATCTTCTCAACCTCGAATTTAAGTTGCATTTCTTAAAAAGATAAAAATCCTCTAAAATTGAAAAATAACTTGGAGCTATTAAGCTATGATGTTGGCATGTTGCAAGATTATAAACAAGTAATAAGTTAATAAACCACACTCAAGTCAAGGTTACAGAACTCGCTATGCACTACCAACATGGTTGATTGGGGAGTTGCAAGTACTCAGGTCTATGTAGAGAATAGAAAACAAAAAACTAAACATGACAACAATTTATTCATAAAACATACACATAAATACAATACGAATAAGTAAAAAACCAATAAGATAAATAAGAGAAAATCATTATAGTTTTTGCTTTCAGTTATGCTAAAAAGATGAAGGAAATACCTTATGTAGTGATAGGAAAAAAAAAATCTCAAACACAATCAAGACATAAAGTATTTTATTTCCGTCAACCAAGAAACTCATTTATAAAACTCAAGTAATTATTATTATCATTATATAATAGACTTTGTTTTGTGCTAGAATAATAACAACAATTTTGGTTACTTTATTTTAGTTTCGGCCAAGAAGAACGAAGGAAGGAACAACAAAATTGTTTTGTTATTTATAATCTAATAATAATATTTTCAAATAATTTCTAAAATTTGATATAGTCTTCAAAGTTATATATATTTTAAATAAGTTTCATATAATCTAGCTATATTTTCAAATACTTGGAAGTCCATGCAATTTCAAGCACAATATCAAGCACAAAACTATTCAAAAAATAGATTTTTTTTAATCGTTTGAAAAACTTTGGAGTAAAAATAGTTTTAGATATAAATATTCTTTTTTTCATGTAAGTGATTCTTTTTTATATAATTAATATAGCAGTATAAGATTTGATTTGATATTATGAATATTTTGTATTTTCCATGTATGGGATTTTCGTTTAAAATATAGGAGTATAAGATTTGATTTGTTATTATATTGTTTTTATTTAATATTTTGTATTTAATTTATACAATTAGTTTATAAATATTGTCAAAAATATGGAGATGCCACATAGGATAAATCCTACGTGGCAATGTTTAAACATAGCTTTAGTTTTGGAGAGGGCTTTAAAAAGCTCGGTTAACTACTATTTTAATATATATATATATATATATATAATAATAATATATTTGCGTTCTTTATTTTTTATTTGATTGTTTTATTTTTTCACATAGACAAATCATCAAACTCTATAAACTATTTATCTTTTGCAAAAATGAAATAACACAACATAAATTCTCTATGATTGTTGATCACTAATCACTATACAACAGAAGTTGATCACTCATATATGCCTTGCTCAAAATCATATACGTGTATATATTATTCGGATAAAAACAAGACTCTATAAACTATTTATCTTTTGCAAAAATGAAATAACACAACATAAATTCTCTATGATTGTTGATCACTAATCACTATACAACAGAAGTTGATCACTCATATATGCCTTGCTCAAAATCATATACGTGTATATATTATTCGGATAAAAACAAGATAACTATTATCCACACAAATTTCAAAGCAGATTTTAATATGAACTATGAAGCAATATTTATGGCTGCTTGAGTTGACCAGGTATTGAATTTAAAGAGTATGTATATACTTCAAAAAAAAAAAAAAGACTCGGTACCAAAGCAAGTGAAGTGACATATATAATTACTTGGTCAACTGTTATTGGGCTTGATTCTGTCAAATACTATATATATATATATATATTATATATATATATATATATATACTATATATATATATTTGTCGTTCTTTATTTTTTATTTGATTGTTTTATTTTTTCACATAGACAAATCATCAAACTCTATAAACTATTTATCTTTTGCAAAAATGAAATAACACAACATAAATTCTCTATGATTGTTGATCACTAATCACTATACAACAGAAGTTGATCACTCATATATGCCTTGCTCAAAATCATATACGTGTATATATTATTCGGATAAAAACAAGATAACTATTATCCACACAAATTTCAAAGCAGATTTTAATATGAACTATGAAGCAATATTTATGGCTGCTTGAGTTGACCAGGTATTGAATTTAAAGAGTATGTATATACTTCAAAAAAAAAAAAAAGACTCGGTACCAAAGCAAGTGAAGTGACATATATAATTACTTGGTCAACTGTTATTGGGCTTGATTCTGTCAAATACTGGTCGGGTCGGATCCGCGTCGTCTTTCACATGCATGCCCATGCAAAAATATACTAATTAGGGGTGTAAAAAATTAACAGGAAAACCGAAAAACCGGTCCGAACCACGTGATCCGAAACCGAAAAAACCGAAACCGAAAAAAATCGAAACTCGAAAAAACCGAAAACCAAAAAACCGATGTAACACGGTTCGGTTACGGTTTTTAATATTCATTACCAACGGTTAACCGAACCGAACCGAACCGAATTTTGATATATGCCTACATATAATCATATATATGTATGTTTACACATATATGTATTACATGAATACATCATTTACATACTATTTAGCTAATTTTTTATATTTGTTTTACTAAGGTCGCGTTTGGTTCGCAGATTCTGATGGAATTGGAATTGAATTCCATTCCTTAGTGCGTTTGGTTGTTCAATGATGAAGGAATATCATTCCGTTGAAATGTAAACATTCCCTCATTTGATGGAATCTCCATTCCATGGGGATGGGGGAAGGAATCACATTCCTTCCGTCACTTAAATCTTCAAAAATGAAAAACATTCCGTCAAATTCCATTCCATCAGATTCCAATTCCTTTAACAGATTCCATTCCTTCCAAAAACATTCTGTGAACCAAACGCGCCCTAACTTTCTTTCGCAATTTATGATTAGCTTTGGGTATTCTAAGTAATTTTCTTATACATACAACATCTTTTTAATAAAAGTTGTTAACTTTGTTTAAGATATTTATCAAAAATATTAGTAATACATTGTAAGTAATGATACTCTTAGATAGAAACTTGCATTGCATAAATATAACATTAGAAAAAAGTTGTTCAAAATTAAATACAATGTATATTTTATATATAAAACAAAATACCAATGTAGTTAAATGACTATTATATATAGAAAAATTAATTAATTACAATGTAAATTGACTATTATAATTGAAAACTTGAACTTTATATTAGCATGACTTTAAGAAATGGTTAACTAAAAATCGAACCGAAATTAACCGATTTTTTCGGGTAACCGAAAAAAACGGTTCAAATTTTTTATCTAATCGAACCGAACCGAAACCGAAAAAACGGTTCGAAATTTCTAACTAACTGAACCGTTTACAGCCCTAATACTAATGAGTAAGGAAGGATTCCAAAATTGCCAAATTCTTAACCTTTGACTTTTTTCTATATTGACTTCCATACTCGTATATATAGTCTATACTCTATATTCTATATGAAACAACCAACATTCTCCCAACGGTTATCTTCTTTTTACTTTATGTTTCCATGCAATTGCTTCTTCTTTCTAATTTTAAGTTTACATATCAAAAGATAAATAAATGGGATTAGTAAAAGTAGTAAACAAATAAATAAAATTGTAATGTAATATATGTACCGAATGGCTTGATTGACATAATTCTTTGGATATGCACTCGACAAATATAATATATGTTTGCATCCAGGATAGATGTTTTATGTTTATGCTAGCTAGAGCTTCTAGAGTCAGAGATGACTAGAATTTGCATTATTTATCTTAATGGAAACTTTTGCATTTTCCATTACTACTGTATTGTACACAATAAGATACTCAATATGTATAATTACGTCAGATTTCGGTATATAACTATCGATATATCTTCTTAATGTTATAACAATGTTTGTTTGAATATAATGTCATTTGATTTTAAGACATAAAATTCAAAAAAAAAAAAAAAAGATTTTAAGACAGAAGGTAATATAAACAAAAAAAATTAAGAACCTTTGTAATAATCAGCCATTTTTTAATATAAAAAACAAGCAATGATCATTTTTTATATAATTCATTACAAATTGACAAGCCTTCTTTGTCAGTTTGTCAACTGCTAACTGGGTTTTGACTCCTTCAATAGCATAAGGTCATGTTGGACCGGGCCGGTCTGGTCTATTTGCTTAACAAATTAATAAGCAGCCATATTTATCATAGTCAAAGTCACAGATATGAAACTTGAACTTGACATTTGAATTTCTTTGCCTTGATTATACTGACTTGATTTTTAAATACGACGTGCATAAAAATGACATGTACTATACCTACATACCAAAAAAAAAAACTCATACAAATGACCTACCGATGGGCTTAAAAGCCACACAACAACGATCCAATTAAATTCTACAACCATGATTGATGCAAACGCGCGCGATTCTTTGGTCGTTATAGAAGTAACTAATTAAGCATGAACCATGGGTTTGCTAAACGCAACCCTAAATGTTGTAGTTAAGGTGCATTAAATAGTTGTACACTTATCATAAAAATTCAAGGGTGGGCTTTTGATGTGGAAGATATAAACTTTTTATACACGTTAAGTGCAAGTAGTGTGCAACCCTATTAACAAATTATTATATAAGTATAAACAATTCACTAATACTTTTGATCTTCACATATAATATCATACGAGACAAAGTACCCGTGCGTTGCGGCGGTGAGATGGTGGGGGTAATAGGTCATAGAGTATAATAGGTCATAAGAGGTGATAGGTCATAGAGTGTGATAGCCAAATGCCTTAGCCGTCCGGGCTCCGCCCTCGGATTTAAAAATTCTTCGAAAGTATATCGAATGACATCTCTAATGAAAGAGCATGAAATTTTAAGAACGCATATATATTTTATAATTTATCGATGAATGGTTTTTGAGATAAAAGATTTTAAATGAATTAGATGAATAAAATGATTTATGGAGTAGAGAGAAAAATAAGTGGTCGAGATTTGAGGAGAGAGAAAAAATTAGTGGTTGAGATTTCTTCTAAGGGTATTATGAATAAGTGATAGGGATATTTTGGGGTTTTTACTTATTTAAAGTTGAAAAAATGAGTAGGATTCATAATATCATATTCAATGGCAAAAAGTAGTTAAAGTTGCTAAATCAATAAAGCCATATCCACTTAATATAGTTTAAATTGCCTATTACCTTCAGGTGGATAAATTATGATACCCAATAAAATGCGGAGTGCATTTCTAAACGTTCGTATAAAAAATAGAAACGAAAATGATAGTAGCTTAAACAATGTTTAGACTAAGGCGGTGTTTGATTAGTTCTTAATTAATGACTCGGTTCAGAGGTATTTCAAGATTTGGTCAGCACATGCATCGTCTGTTGTTAAAACATTTTTTGAATAAAATCGCACGATCATTCAGCATCACTACAAACCTTAACCATCAGTATTTTATGTTTTTCAGATAGAAATTGATAAAGTTATCGTAGCTTACAGAAATCTACCACTATTGTGTCTTACATTCTTGTATTGTTTGCTATATAGTCGATGTCATACACTTTATTCTATAAGTTACAAAACAAGATCTCATGACTAGCTAATATATATGGAGTAAAAAATTTCTTAAACAACAACAACAGCAGAACCCAATCCTTGAGAGAGGTATGGGGGAGGTGAGATGCACAGTCTTGCCTTTACCCAGAGGTAGAGAGACTGATTCCATGATTATTCATTTCTTAAATAGTAAGCTATGTAAGATACTAAACATTGCAAGATTAAATAAACATTATACAATGAGAGCAAGTTAAAATTTTGGTGTCCTAGATAAGAAAGCAATGGTTCACTATAAACATCAATTTCCATATATTCTTTCGATATGCAAGATATAAAATTCTCTATTGAAGCCACATACCTCTTATCAATACATGCAGTTGGTCTGTATTTAGATAACTTGGTACCTTCCCTAACAATTTGGACATTTTTGTTGGTCCATTGTTCTTTCCTTTATTCATATTCGTCAAAAAAAGATGTTCATCTGTTTATAAAAGCTAGATGATATGATGCACGATCTGTACTAATTTGTCTACTTCACATCCAACTAATCGACGGGGTGTTCTAAATTTAAGAATAATGTACAAAGATCCATAATTAATCTTTTAGGCATCATCATATAACAAAGTATATGAAGATGGCAATAACAAGAATGGGTCAAAGAATCTTGGAACATTACTTTTCAAGAAAATTTTGATATGATAAGGATTCCAAATCTTGGAAAAAACGACGTGCCTAAAGGACCAACATGTAAGGAATCATCTTTCTCTATTTTCATGAGATGATCACAAGCGGTTATTTTAGATGAAGAATGTGTAACTAAGTATGGAGTAAAGGCCATGTGTATGTATATTTTGTATGTGTTCTGTTTCCACATTTAAGGGCTATATGTGACAGTAGAAATGTGTAATCTTTTAGAGGGATAAAAGATACTTATGACAACATATTGAAAGAAAAATAGTATTTTGACAGTCATAACGTATGGCTAAAATACTGTAGCATATATATTAGAACAAAAGTTGAATATACAAGTGTTTTTTAACATTGACAGGCCCATTGTCTATCCTAAAGTTTTCAACGATTTAACCCGGCTGAAGCAGTATTATTACAGCTTGCCGGTCCGGTTGTTTATGATCTTTGGGACTCTTTTTGGATGTTGGAATGGCATGTCTTTGATTATCTTGTATAGTGCTTGAATGGTCAAAATGTTGAAACACTTTAGTCAAATTACCATAATCAAGCTAGTCTGTACTTAAAAAAAATTAAGAGCATGAAAAGCAGATTATTTGCTAATCTTGCTTTTCAATTCATCCTAGCAGTTAGTATTTGAGATATTCTTGTGGGCAAAAGATGAGTTTGACTTCCACTAGGATATATGGTGGTGCCAAGATATTATGTCAACTTGGATATTACATAACATATATAGATTCCTGATCATTTCCTACTTTTGATCAAGGAATATATATGGTCCATATTAAAATAGAACAACTAAAGATGGAACAATTAGGGCATAATTCCATAACACAAGTAGAAATTTGTGAAGTTTATAAGCAGGATATGTACCGAAATTAAGGGATAAGAAAAATGATTGACCACAGATTTTAAGCTGAGGCCTGACCACAAATAAGGGAGTTTAGGAATTAGAATACATTTATTGACACAATATTCTCCGTTTGCTATTAGTATTTTTTGGTCTCATCTTCATTATGCATCGTTCTAAGTAGATAGGAATAGGACCAAAACAACATCATTCGACCGCCAAAATAATACGAGTAAATATTATTTAAGAGCAAAAACTATACCCTTTGTGGCCACGGAGGTTCACCGTTCACCAGCAGTGACTCCGGGCTACTTGCAAAGCGGGTGGTCCCCTCCCTCATGGATTAGTTGGAGTTACACATCTGTAACAGTGATTCATGTAGTTTTGAACTTGAAAGTCCCTATTTAACCTTTTCTGTGAAACAAAAGGAATACATCAAAAAGGTCATCTATTAAAGAGAGGGCTGGAATTCAAAGAATCTGCATATTCTGTAAGGGCCCAAACCCAAAAAGGTTTAGGGAAGAATGGTCACACACTCACATTAGCAATTAGCATGCATCCAAATCAAGATGTTTAACAACAATAAACAAATTCATGAGCTCTAATATGAGAAGTATCATATCCTTGGGGGAAAAAAAATCATACTTGAGTTACACTAAAAATGATAGTCATCGATCGTTAGAACCAGTGCCCATCAGGACGTATGAAAAAGCAGAATAATATGTATCTTTGGTTCCACTACCAAAGTCTCCTACAAGAAAAATCAATCTGGCAAATGCCATAATAGCATATCGATATAGTCACAATGCAAAGCTTTTCCTAAGATACCGATTCTTCTCTTTTACGGGCTACTGTTATGCTCCATATGTGGCTCAAAAAAGAAGATGACGCGTTCCTATTTTTGCCCTCTTGACACTTATATTCACCCAACTGGACAAACCCCACCACCTTTCTCTCCTATATATATCGAACTTCCCTGAATAACATTGTTCAAACCATCCCTTGACTTGCATACCATCTTTCTATCAAAAAATTCAAATCTATAAGCTCTTTTTTTTGTATAAACATATAATGGCATCAACCTCATTGTATTCAAGTAGCTCAAGCTCAACTTGGACTCCCCAACAGAACAAGTTATTTGAAAGAGCACTCGCAGTGTATGATAGAGACACACCTGATCGTTGGCAGAAAATTGCACGGGCAGTGGGTGGGAAATCAGCAGAAGAAGTGAAGAGGCACTATGAAGTGCTGATTGAAGACCTTAGGCACATAGAGTCTGGCAATGTTCCGTTCCCTAACTACAAACGTTGATCTTAAATTAAATGCCGGTCATGAGGTAAAGCAATAATTTAATACAGTCGATAATTAAACAAAAACTTCATTTTCACATGCAAACTATCATTCAATCTACCTTCTTCCTCATACATATAGTATGTAAGAGTGTGTGTAAGCCTACTGTACTGAATCTCATTGGCATTAAATTCAAATATTGTAATGCATTGTTATGTTAAGTTCTATTTTATCAATGTAAGCTATGATTTAATGTGATGATTTCTTAGAAATGAACCATTATATGTAGCTTGCGATACAATCCTCATTAAACTTGTAAATCAAAATATATGCCTAAGGGTTCGATCCTCACTCCCTGTAAAATGCCCGAAGGTCCTCTAAAATCAGTCTCTCTACCTTTGGGTAAGGGTAATACTATCTGCATCTCACCTCTACCATGCATCCTTCACGTAAGGAGTCTCTCTACTTTTGGGTAAGGATAAGATTGTCCAATCACATACCTTGTAAAAGACGGGATTGGGTAATTGTTAATTTTATTTTGATACAATGTATATGTTTAGGTAACATACTAACCGCCTGTTGTGTTGCTCTAAATACTAACAATCCATGATAATCCATGTATTGGATGTAACAAATTTATAATCATAACATGATACCAGAGTTACTAATATAAGTTGGTATTGTACCACAGATTATCGGTAGTTTAGAAGAATCGAAAGGGGTATATACAATTAAGGATCAAAAATATTCTACAGAAAAATAGAAAATCCTACTCGATCACTAACCAGTCACATTGCAGTTACACCACTAAATATTTTTGAACAACCCAAACCTTGAAGATGATGATAAATTGATAATATATAGATGGATTTGATCAAAGGTTGAGATGCAGAACTTTATCGCAGTTCAAATGGGTTGGGCTGGGTTGGTTGTTGTTCATACATTTACGCTTTGTTGTCCATGTGACGTTATAACAACATGATTTCTACATGTATAAAAATGTTGTATTCCGATCATTACCATATTTTCAGCAGTTGATGATATTCAAGGTACAAAACTTTTATACCTGGTAACAACTTTTAATCTCTTTGACTCGGCCCGTTGGACTCTTTCAAACTTTTGTTTTTATATAGTTATGTAGTGTTATAGTACTTTACTAGTTTGAACCATAATCATATATAATACAACATTTTAATCAAAGTAAGCTCAAATTTCCACCTCAACTGCTCGACTTAATTAACCCATTGGACCTGCAAAGACTTCTCGTAGAGTCGTAGGTCCATAAAACTTTAATATTCCCTGCACTGTCTATATATGTATGGATACAGAAACTAAGCACCAATCGTAAACGGGTAAAACTAATCCGTATTCAACTTTCAAGCCTAAATAAACAGATAAGTCATTATAAGATAAATCATGGAATTCGTCTGATAATTTTTTATTTTATTTTTTTTGGAAAGGCGATTCGTCTGATAATTAATTATTTGATTTGCATACCTATCGGTTTTAGAAAGACTCGCAAAATGAACCAAAGTATCCATCAAGATTATGATATAGAGAACCATATATGATATATGTACACATCAATATTTTGAAATTTTTACGTAGTAGATAAACATTTTGAGCTGTAATGTTAGCATAAAGTACTTCTTTTTCTGTAACTATGTAAGTAACTAAGTAGGTATGTTTTGTAACTTGAACATATATAAGTACGTACCCTTTTCGGAATATAAGCGTTAATAAAGCTAGAGCAAATCGAATGCCAGGAGAACAAAGAGAATAAAGAAGAGTAAAGATATTCATATTAGATTAAAGTTTAAAAAGAACATAAATAATTTGACTGGCAAAAGAGAGAAGAACAAAAAAAAAAAGGCTGCAACTAATAAAACTAAAGCTTAAAAAAAAAACAAGATCTAATCTAATACATCTTCATCCTAACGTAAAGAATTTCATTTGAACAAGCCAAAAATAAAATTAAAAAAGGGTCATCCTCACATTTCCATGTCATCATCAGTGAGACTCCACGATATACGCCACGTCACATTTACGTAATTTTACGTGTTTTTTTTATTGGCTCATCTAGTGAAATCATGAACAAGGCCTGGTCTATCAGTGACATTGAGTCGCCATGAGAGGAATGGCGAATCTCTGTCGTCCATTTCGTGATCCATGAACCTATACTCATTGGATACTGCAGCTGGTGAGTAGCATGATGGCATTTTGTGGGCTGATTGTGAGTAATCATTGGCCCATTGGTTGCCATTACTATTCATCATGTATTGGTGGTGGTGATGGTATCCTTGATCTGATGTGTCGCTGCCACCCGTTGTCGCGGCTGCTGCTGCCGCATTGGCTCGTCGCTCCTCTTTCTTGTATCGAATTCCACATGCATTGCACAATGACTACAAATACATATATAAAACAATACTTAGAAATCTAGTTTTGCTAAAATTATCTGATTATCGTGTTTGTATGTAATTAGTTGGAAAGTTAGCTAAATAAAAAGCACAAAAATATATAATTATAATAAGATCATATATATATATATATACCTTAGGTCCGCGAGGTCCATTTCTCCAAAGTGGAGTAGAAGTGGTGTCACAATTAGCACACCGTCTAGAAAAAAGACTATCCGCATTACTAGAACAATTATTATTATTGCCACCACCGCCGCCACGGTTGGCTTTATGTGCCGAAGGTGCATTGGAAGATTGCAAAATGTTCCACCAATTAGACCCACGACGTTTCTCGTGGTGCGTTTTTTCATAGTCGTTTGATGATAAACGAGTAGACGGGGTACCTAAAGACAAAGTACAATCAACAGAAGAAGGGGAAGAACCATAAGAAGAAGGACACATTTCTTGGTCATATGGCATTGGAAAAATGGATGAGAATGAGTTGGGCTGGTAATGGTAGAGACCACATGAACATGGACCCATCATGGTTGAACCGGTGCACCTATTCATGGTTTAATATTTATGTGTCAAAATTTGAGTAAAAAAACCAAATAATGAATGAGATGATGAAATAGGGGTCAAAGAGTGTGGCAGAGTTTTAACGTGGGTATTTGAGTATGTTACTATGTAAGTAGGATTTTTGTGGGGGCCAATAGAGAAGAGATTTTGCAATGAGAGAAGTGGTGGATTGGAGGTGTTTATATAGGTGTACAAATGTGGGTCCGGTGGATGTGGAGTTGCAGGAGTGAATATTCCACATATGTTGTTGTTTTTTTTGTCGTTTTGTCTTGCTTCTTGCAAGTATGACGAGTGTAGTGTACACTTTTCACAAAACAAGAATAAACTAAAGATGTGTACAAACTAGATAGAGTTGAATATTTGAATTGTAGAATTAAAAAATGGTTATTGTACATAAAAAAAATAAATTAATAATAATGTTTTAATCTTTAACTTTCATACAATAATCGTTTTGAATCTGAAACGATTTAATCCTAAACATTAAAACAATAATGGGTTTAACCGTTTAATTTTGAATTTGAATAATTTAAGCACCTAACTAAAACCATAATCATTTTAATCTACTTAATTTTTATTCAAAATGGTAAAAGCACTTAACTTGAAACGAGTTTGACCCGTAATAACCCAAAAACGTTAAGTGATTTTATCATTTTGATAAGAAGTTAAGTGATTAAAACAATGATGGCTTCAAAATTAGGTGAGTAAATCATTCAAAATAAAAGTTAGATAGTTAAAACGATTATTTTTTCAAAGTGTAGAATTAAATCATCCAAAAAAAAATTAAGTGGTTAAAATGATTATTGTACCAAAATTAAGTGATTAAAACATTATTATTACTAATAAAAAAATGTGTATAATGCATACATCATTTAATAATTTTAGAAAACTTAATTTTTCATTCATTAATGAAACATAGTTAGTAAAGGTAAATTTAAGTATTACAAACATATAAGAGTTTGGTAACATAACTAAATATTCATAAAAATTCTGTTTTATTGGAATTAGATTTTCTTTGGTTAAAATAAATGGTTGATTAAATTTAAAATAACTTGCATGAGGTGTAAAGTTACAATTTTAGGACCAAATAACAATTAAGGTTAAAATACATAAGCTAATTATTGTCATTAGGTTCAATTTAATGAGAAAAAGAAGAAGAAAATTGCATAAAAAATTATAAATCATGGAATATTATACATTAAATTAAAAAGATAACAAGGATATAAGATGGATGATGGATATGATCGATTGATTCTTAGCTTTGTATCTTGTCTTTTTGTCCTGTCAGTTTCATGATCTATGTCTATCAGATTTTATTCCCATGGAGGTAGAACATGAGGGACAAGAGGTGAATCCCGTTTGCTTATAAATGAAGTTAATACTAAAAGTAAATATAAATATGATAAAAATATATAAATTGAAATGGTCGATAGGTAGCTACATGGATCCTCAATTTGTTGTCATGATAACTCATTGTGCTAGAAGAATTACCATTAATATTTTCATTATAGATGTTTGAAATATCTACAATGCTAAAAATATATAGCCTAAACTTTACTAACCAAAATTCATGAAGATATTAGCAAACATCCACCTTTATTATGTAAAAGTGAGATACTGCTTAAGGACCACAAATTTTTTTTATTAAAAATAACGAAATAATAAACATAATTTAGAAGTTGATGTTATTATATAGACACAAATAGTTATTTTTAAAGATAGATTAAACTGCTTCATAAATTTATTGATTGGAATCGTAGTGATACGGTTTTACTTGAGAAGATGCAATCGTCTGATATGAAAATGATAATTCTTTTAATATATTATTCTAACAATATGATCGTCCCACATGATACATCTAAAGGATGCGATTAGAAAAAAAAATATTACTGAATTATATGTGATATGAAGTAGATACATCAAGAAAATTGTTAAAAAAATTTGTTAAACGGATATATCATTACTCCATATCTAATTATTATATCTTAATAGTTGAAACTTATTCACTAGAATTTAAGCATATAGATGATTAGAAAACTATATACGATCGAGTAGTATTTAAAGAAAAAGGTAGATTCAATTCAAAATGGTACGAGTAGTAAGTATGATTGAGAGAGGGTTTTGAGGGGGGGTGGGGGGTTAGGGGGGGATGGTCAAAAGAGGCCACGTGACCAGGAGGGAACAGTCTTCCATGGATCATCATCTACTTCTCCGATCACGAGGCACGACACACAATCTCCTTTCTTACAATTACCATTATGCCCTTAACCTTCTAATTAGGTTCCTTACCTCAAGCAAAGAATATTCATTAAGTACGTACGTCTTGTCCAACTCAAGTCCATCAACCTTTTGCTTGTACTAGTGACTAGAGTGTTTTGGGAATCGTACATTTGTGGATAGGGATCCTCTAAAGTTAATACTAACTTCATAGGTAAAGTTGAAACAACTTTAGTCATTGGATTAAAATCAAAGGTTATGATTCAAATATTAAGTTTGAATATTAAGCCTTAATTTTAATCCTAAGGTCAAGGATTATCCAACTTCACCTCTAAAGTTGATCCAACTTTAGAGGATTCGTATCCTATATTTGTGATAAAGAAATTAAATATGTAGCAACCTTTGTTTGCATTTATCAAGTTAACTAGTCATTAATCATATCGTCTTGTACAACTTTAGAAGATTCTTATCCTACATTTCTCCAGCCACTAATCATATTGTTTGTCAACACTAAACTGTTAAACATTGTTTATATGTCCAACAATTATAGTCATATTTATATTTACTCTTATCAAAATTAAACCCTTTAAATTTAAGATATGTGTTTCCAATGGCATTTTTGCATCGGTTCAACAAACTAATTAAACCAGATAAGGACGGTGGTCCATATAAGAATTAGCCGATCGAACAAAGGGATATGGTCATATGGCTAAGGCTTAAGATTGTAAAGTATTGTCGTAGTGAGAGGTGGGAGAACTAGCTAGCCGTGCGGTCACGTGATTGGTGAAACAATGTGGCTAAGTTTGGGGGAGTGGGGGTCCAAGCCAGGGTGGTCAGTGGGTCACACTCAGAGTAGTCATAGTGAGAAAAGAAAAAGAGGGAATCAATAGATTTTGGTTATGATTATAAAAAGAGAGAAAGGGGTTGATAGAAATGGTAGATACTACTGCAATCATCAAAGCAACCTATTTTCCTCTGGGTTTTGGGCAAAATCTTTGACCCAAATTATTACTGCTTATTATAAAAGACCAACATAGAAAAAAGCAATAATTTTACACTCTTGCTCTCAAAAACATATACATATTGTCCTACAATCATTTCTCATCATACCTCATAATATTATGATATAAAGTTAATCATATTTTCACATTTAACAAAGTTTAATTAAAATTGTAGTTAAAATATTCGTGTACCAACCACAACTATTCTATTTGTAACAATTGAACAAATCCAATGTATGACATCCTTAACAACACAAAATGTAACAATATAAAACATAAGTATATGTTGATACATATATAACTTTAGTCATTATATACATTTCATATTAGACTAATACTCATGATCATATTGACAACATATTAGAGTACTAGTTAACTATATCCCCTAATACAAATCAACAATTAATCTGGGGACAATTGAGATATAATCTTTGCAAGAACCGAAGTTTATTAAAAGAAAAGATAGATTTGAGTGAACAAATACTTAATCATAATTAATTATTGGTAATCATGGAAAACTTATTTTGATAGAGAGATGTGATTTGAATGTGAAAATTGGGAATGGGCATAAGAGAAGGAAGGTGAGTCAAAGTAACAAAAATTGGTCAAAAAGACCATGTTGTTGTATTACTTGGGGTGTAATCTAGGGACAAATATAGGGCAAGAACAACTTAGAAAACAGACAAAAGGTAAAAGGGGTCCACCTTGACAGCCACAGTGATAGTCCACATCCCCAAAGAAAGAACAAACACAACTTCCTTTGGAATATGAAATCGAATCGACAAAAAGATTCAAACAAAACATCAAAACACTTGGAGAGCGAGAGAATCAGATCGTCTTGAGATTCGTGAATTGCTGTGTTATACACGTAGCTTACAATATATATTCTGCGAGTCCCTTAAGTTTATTATAATATTTAGAAAACTAACGTACTTGAGCGTTAGCTTAATGGTTGAAAGGTCATCTTTCAATCAAGAAGTTTTGTTTTCAAGCCTTGTGAGGACATGGGAAGTCATTTTATGAGGGCTTGACTTGGGTATAACCAGGTTCAAGTTTGAGGGGGCAGAGTTTACCTCTTTTAATCGTCTTGCATTTGGACGGATTAGTATGGGGTTTTCCCCCATTGGGTAATTAAAATAGGCATTTCTACTTCCGGAGAGCTATCTAGCGCGGACCTGGTTAAGACAATGTATGCTAGACCTCCCGCTGTCGAATCACGACACGAAGTTTCTAACGAAATTCACCTTTCAAAAAAAAGAAAATTTAGAAAAATGAAACTATATCGTCTGGTGTATTATATTGATTTATCAGACATGAGTTTTATGTAATATGTATTTTAAGTATCAAATCGATACATGTGACTAAAATGTTTTGACCCATTTATTTTTTTATATATCAACCTTTTAGATGATATATGATTATATGTCAAGATGAGATTAAACAAATGAAATAAGTATACGCGCATATCAACGTTTGTATTAGTAAAAGATAAAATGGACACAAAAATTTAACATAACATATAACATTGTTCTTGTATTGATTTTTTATTTTCTCGAAAAATATATAGCTCTTATATATTGATAATTTGATAACAATATACTGGTATTAATTAACATTGGTATTCGCTGATATTGATGCATATATATATTTTCTATTCCAAAAGCATATCTATTGCAAATAATAGTAATCAATCCACGTGCCATCTTAATATCGCTGCTTTCAAAATTACGGTCCATGTTGGGAAGAGGTTTGCATGCATGTAAATACGTAAATCAACGAGATAAGATGGCACGTGGATTGGATTAGTATAGTATTACGTGTTAACCTGGGGTCAATAAATGCATGTATGCGATATGATGATTAGCACATTTGCAATCTTTCGTAATTCGTTCCCAGCCGCAATGAGGGACCTACAATATCCAACTCATCAACCTTCCTTCATCATTATTCTTTACTTTCGTTTTTGGATTGATGTGTCTGGTTGACCCATATGTCTATCCAATCTTATTTACTTTGGAGAATTTGGTTTAGATTATATTGTTTTAATAAGATTTACGTTTGAACATTTTTATACCAGTCTTTAGCCTGACGGATGGAAAATCCCTTACTAATTCTGACAGTCCACGATTTGCTTAACTTATATTAATTATCTAGACAAGAAAGTAAAGAACAAGAACAAGAGTAAAGTTCAAATATAAGAATCTAAGCAAGTCTAATCATATGTATCATTGATTAAACAGTGAATACATGGTCGATATTACAACTTGACTTACAAGAATATAAATGAACATACAATTGCTAAGTTTAGACTAACTAAAAACTTAAACAATTACAAGAGAAAATAAGTGACACACACTTGTGGTGACAAACACAAAGTGTTTAAGTTGCGGCTGTGTTGCTTTATATAGGGGAGAAATTAGGGAAACACAACTTTACTTTGATAGAGATGGATGGTGGTTGTCGAGATACTATTGGCTTAAAGTACTTGAGACAGGTGCCCTTTGTCTTCTTTACCAAATCGGGTATGAGAGAGAAACCCTTCTCTTTTGATCCAACTGCATCTTTGCCATACAAGGTTCATGACAGTTGGAACAACCACCATGTGACTCTTGTCTTCTTCTTATTCAAATTCTTCCCGCCTTGACAAACAAATTGGATAAGAATGCTTTGTTGGCACAGAGTCACTGGACTCGCTGATGTCTCGCTGATGACATCTTACCAGCGACCAAGTGTTGTCAGCGAATCCTTAACTTAACAATCTCCCCTTATTCGCTGAGGAGACTTGCTAAGTAGACTGAACTTAGAAATAAATACAAGTATGATAGAAGGATGTCTTATATTTCACATTTGAGTGTTACATGCTGACTGACAAGCATTTTACAATAAATCATAAGACATTTAAAGATTTGCAGCCTCTATCTCCCAAGCATCTTCTTGCTTGGCAATCCTTAGCACTGGATCATTACGTCTGTGAGGCTTCAGCAGCTCTTCATCTTACTTGTTGATGAACCATCTGTTGTTGGTTGTGCCAGCACACCTTCTTCTGATGCTGATTATGAACCCAGTGGATGCTTTTTCAATCTCCTCGAGTCTAAAGAAGAGTTGATCATTCTTAATGTTGGTGTAGAACATACCAGCAGGGTTCTGCAATACTCTCCCTTCCTCAAAGAAACTTCTGGGCGGAAGTCTGGTATTCAGAGAGGCATCGCCAGAGATTGGAGGAAGATCTGCTGGCGCAAACTGATACTCAATTTTTCTCTTCGCTGGAGGTCTTTGACCAGCTGAAGAGGAGATGGATGCTGATGTCCCAAAATATTGTCTCAGCATTGGCAAGTTTGCTCTAAATTTTATATCATATCTTCTTGCTTGGCAATCCTTAGCACTGGATCATTACGTCTGTGAGGCTTCAGCAGCTCTTCATCTAACTTGCTGATGAACCATCTGTTGTTGGTTGTGCCAGCACACCTTCTTCTGATGCTGATTATGAACCCAGTGGATGCTTTTTCAATCTCCTCGAGTCTAAAGAAGAGTTGATCATTCTTAATGTTGGTGTAGAACATACCAGCAGGGTTCTGCAATACTCTCCCTTCCTCAAAGAAACTTCTGGGCGGAAGTCTGGTATTCAGAGAGGCATCGCCAGAGATTGGAGGAAGATCTGCTGGCGCAAACTGATACTCAATTTTTCTCTTCGCTGGAGGTCTTTGACCAGCTGAAGAGGAGATGGATGCTGATGTCCCAAAATATTGTCTCAGCATCGGCAAGTTTGCTCTAAATTTTATATCATATCTTCTTGCCTTGGCAATCCTTAGCACTGGATCATTACGTCTGTGAGGCTTCAGCAGCTCTTCATCTTACTTGTTGATGAACCATCTGTTGTTGGTTGTGCCAGCACACCTTCTTCTGATGCTGATTATGAACCCAGTGGATGCTTTTTCAATCTCCTCGAGTCTAAAGAAGAGTTGATCATTCTTAATGTTGGTGTAGAACATACCAGCAGGGTTCTGCAATACTCTCCCTTCCTCAAAGAAACTTCTGGGCGGAAGTCTGGTATTCAGAGAGGCATCGCCAGAGATTGGATGAAGATCTGCTGGCGCAAACTGATACTCAATTTTTCTCTTCGCTGGAGGTCTTTGACCAGCTGAAGAGGAGATGGATGCTGATGTCCCAAAATATTGTCTCAGCATTGGCAAGTTTGCTCTAAATTTTATATCATATCTTCTTGCTTGGCAATCCTTAGCACTGGATCATTACGTCTGTGAGGCTTCAGCAGCTCTTCATCTTACTTGTTGATGAACCATCTGTTGTTGGTTGTGCCAGCACACCTTCTTCTGATGCTGATTATGAACCCAGTGGATGCTTTTTCAATCTCCTCGAGTCTAAAGAAGAGTTGATCATTCTTAATGTTGGTGTAGAACATACCAGCAGGGTTCTGCAATACTCTCCCTTCCTCAAAGAAACTTCTGGGCGGAAGTCTGGTATTCAGAGAGGCATCGCCAGAGATTGGATGAAGATCTGCTGGCGCAAACTGATACTCAATTTTTCTCTTCGCTGGAGGTCTTTGACCAGCTGAAGAGGAGATGGATGCTGATGTCCCAAAATATTGTCTCAGCATCGGCAAGTTTGCTCTAAATTTTATATCATATCTTCTTGCTTGGCAATCCTTAGCACTGGATCATTACGTCTGTGAGGCTTCAGCAGCTCTTCATCTAACTTGCTGATGAACCATCTGTTGTTGGTTGTGCCAGCACACCTTCTTCTGATGCTGATTATGAACCCAGTGGATGCTTTTTCAATCTCCTCGAGTCTAAAGAAGAGTTGATCATTCTTAATGTTGGTGTAGAACATACCAGCAGGGTTCTGCAATACTCTCCCTTCCTCAAAGAAACTTCTGGGCGGAAGTCTGGTATTCAGAGAGGCATCGCCAGAGATTGGAGGAAGATCTGCTGGCGCAAACTGATACTCAATTTTTCTCTTCGCTGGAGGTCTTTGACCAGCTGAAGAGGAGATGGATGCTGATGTCCCAAAATATTGTCTCAGCATCGGCAAGTTTGCTCTAAATTTTATATCATATCTTCTTGCTTGGCAATCCTTAGCACTGGATCATTACGTCTGTGAGGCTTCAGCAGCTCTTCATCTTACTTGTTGATGAACCATCTGTTGTTGGTTGTGCCAGCACACCTTCTTCTGATGCTGATTATGAACCCAGTGGATGCTTTTTCAATCTCCTCGAGTCTAAAGAAGAGTTGATCATTCTTAATGTTGGTGTAGAACATACCAGCAGGGTTCTGCAATACTCTCCCTTCCTCAAAGAAACTTCTGGGCGGAAGTCTGGTATTCAGAGAGGCATCGCCAGAGATTGGAGGAAGATCTGCTGGCGCAAACTGATACTCAATTTTTCTCTTCGCTGGAGGTCTTTGACCAGCTGAAGAGGAGATGGATGCTGATGTCCCAAAATATTGTCTCAGCATCGGCAAGTTTGCTCTAAATTTTATATCATATCTTCTTGCCTTGACAAAATACTCTCTAAGGAGTCTTTGAAGAGGAGCATAGCTGTCAGCAGTCTTGTCTTTTACCAGCTGGTGAACTTCCAGCCATTCAGTAGCTCCCAGTTTGGTCATTTTAATGTCTTCTATTTTTACTGGTTTGTCAGAACCTTCTCTCAGAATCTTCAGATTTGTCTTTCTTCCCATATCAGCGAGAAAGGCTTGAGCAGCAATGATCTTTTCTGGCCTCTTCCTTGTCTCCATAAATTTTATCCATTTCCCTTTTTCTTCTATGAAGGCCCTTTCCTTCTCACTCAGCTACCTTTCAACCTCTTCATGCTTCTGCTTATACAAGCCTGCTGATCCAATAGTTTTTAGAAGCATCATCTGCTCTCCATCTAGCTCATCCTTTTCAATAAATGCAAGCTGTTGGATGTATTTGAGATTCTTTTCTTCATCTTCTTTGTTTTTCCTTATTCTATCCAGTTCTCTTTCAGCTTCTTCTTGTGTTTTGCCTTCAGCAGTCAATGCAAGAATGTCAATGATTTGATGTTTTTGACCTGCTGAGGTTGCTGCTTCTGAGCCAGATGGTTGAGGTTCTAATAACTGATCCATTGGATGAGAAGAGGAAGGTTTTTTGAGAACCTCACTGAGTTTCTTGCGTTGAGAGTCAGTCATGGGAGTTATCACTTCTTGACTGATAAAGCGTCTATGGAAAATTGGAAGCATTTCCTTCGACCTATCAGTGGCAATTTCAACAGCCATGCCAGCTTCCCTTGCTGCTTTGATTACTTGAGGATCATTTGGATCAGCAACCTGGTCAACTTGCTCCCCCTGAGCAGCAGCCTGGATAAGTGGTTGCTCCCCCTCAACATCAGCAGGAGCTTCTTCTTCATTGATTATATGACCCTCCCAAGTGCCAGCATTAACAACCTCTTTTTCTTGTTCAACCTCCTTTTCACCAGATGGAGGGACAATCACAATAGCAGTGGAGGGTTCATCTGGTTTACAACTTTCTCCCCCTTGGAAGTTGCATCATCAGTAGCAACTTCCACTCTGGTAGCCTTGGTGCCCTGTTGAGCCACCAGCTGAAGTAATAAATTCTTTATATCCCTCATCTCCTTCTCCAGCTTGACATGCCTTAGGCGATCTTCCTTAGTGAATGAAGCTTGAGGTTTGGGAAGATCAGCGACTTGTTTTTCTAAGGCATTGATTGCCTTGGCTTGATTTTCGATTTGGGTGGCCAGAGGAGAGATGAGTTCGCTGAGCTTTTTCATTTCAGAAGCAGTGTTGGTGCTGGTGGAGGCTGCCTTTTTGGCAGAGTAACTTGTGGCACCAACAACTTTGAGCAGCGAGATGGCGCTGGATTTGAGAATCTGCTGGTCGCGGCGAATTACATTGTTTGTAGCACGAATTTTTTCTTGATCTTTGGCCATGGAGACTGAATTTTCTTTGAGTGTCTCAATGTGTGTGCTATTCTCGTCCTGCTTTCTGTACCAGCTGGTCAATGTATCTATCAGTCTTTCAGACTCCTTTTCCTTCACTTCTACAGCCAGAGTGGCTGTCTTGGTGAGATCATTTAGCTGATGCTCGACCCTTTCCAACCTGCTGGGCGAGTATGTTGAGTAAGAAATACCCAAGTCTTTTGCAGGAAGGGGCTCAACCTCTTTTGGCAATACAGAATTATAACCAGGAACAGCTTGGAAAGATGAGGGCATGCCGAGAGATAGCATGGTGTTCACTGGTCGAGGTTGAGGCCTGACAGTGTGAGTCACTGGAGCAGCTTCGTCTTCAGTGACATGTGTGATTTCATTGGCAGTTATTTCTTCAGAGACCACTACATCATCCTCTTCAACCTCCATGTCACTGGTTTCTTTTTCATCAGCATGATTATAAGAGTCAAGCTGGAACTCATCAGCCACAAAATCTTCTAAATCAACATCACTTTCATCTTCCACATTCTCAACTTCCATATTTACAACCTCATTTTCATCATCAGCATTCACCACTGTAATAATTCCTTCATCTACACCACCACTTTCCACATTTTCAACAAAAACTTCACCTACATCATTACCAACACCTTCATTCAAACCAACAAAACCAGAAACTTGCTCTTCATCACACAGCAGTGGTTTCATTCCTTTCATCAGTAGAAAAATTTATAGGGTTAGGAGAATGAAGTGCCTCTGTTTCAGCGTGTTGTTGCACTGAAACGTCATCAGCCGTAGATTTTGATGTCTCTAGTCCTGCCTGTGATCTGACAGAGACTGATATCGACTCAGATGGTTGAGAAGAAGAATCTGGATTTATTTGTTCGGTTGACAAAACTCTAGAGGGCTGGGGTGACCCTTGTTCTTCACCAACCTCTCCTACAGAAGATTGAGGTGGCTGCTTGCGGCTCCCTTCTTTCTCGTCAGCAACCTTTTTTGAGGCTGCTGATGGGCTAGCTGGCAATCTAATGTCCTTGGGTTGTGAGGGCGTCTTAACCTTAGTGGGTAAGCCTTTTGGTACTCGCTGCTTTTGTTTTTGGACATCAGCAGGAGGGGAAGTTGGAGCAGAAGTTGGTTTGGATTTAGTCCTTGACTTTTTAGTCGGCTTGGAAGCTTTGGAGGTTGCTGGGGGTTTTTCTAGCGAACCAACTTCAGTGGACAATCTGGCAGCAATAGTAAGGGAACCAGCGACCACATCAGATTGTGGTGCTGATTCACCAGCACGGTTCTTATTATATAAAGAGGGATAAGAGAGAGCAAGTACCTCTTTAATATGCTTAGAGAGATTAGCATATTTAATATCAAAGAAGGCAGTGTCACAAGCTGGTTGCTTGTACACTGATGGACCAATCCTTGGTGGTTTGTAGACAGTAGCACCAAACTGATTATACTTTTCCTTCAGCGCATGTTTAAAGATCAGCGAGAGGAACCTTGCAAATGGAATAGTATGGGAGCGATTGTTGGCTTGAACCTTTGCCTTCAAGTCTTCAAAGATGACTGAAGCAAAGTCAATGAATCTTCCATTTGCCAACGCATGGATGATTTGCATGTTTGATGTTGTTGCTTGATCATAGGAGCCTGAATTGCCTCCTAGACATTGAATAACATGAGCAAAGAGCAACCTCCAAACACCAGGAAGATGTTTCTTGGTAGGATTGCTGGGCACTGGCTGAGGGTTAGCCAGATCTGTTCCATAGCCAATGGAAGGTAACCACTCCTTCCACTGTTCAGCAGTAGCTGGATCAACAAACGGTTTTTCAGCCGTTTGATCAGGGAGACCAAGAGCCGTACGAATGATATTTGGGATGATTGTGATGGTATGCTGCTTTTTCATCACAGTGCCAGAAATGGCATCAATGCCTACTTGATAATCACAAGTCCACCAGAACTCCCTGAGAAGATAGACATAAATATCTTCGGGATCTAAGTAAATGGCATTTTTAACCGGACATGCCTTGATAAAATCAAGCATTGGCTTATACCCTTTTATGCCCGAAGGCACTTCAAGCGAGCCAAGATAGTTATTCGATTTGATAGCTATCTTTTGTGGTTGGAAAGTGACTTTATTTGATGGGAGAATGGTTTCTGGATCAAATACAGTAGAATGCATGTATAAGGGGACATTTTTGAGGGCATCTTGTGTAGCAAGATCCTCAGGTGATAACTCAATTTGAGTGGATGATTCTGGTTGGTTTTCAAGAGTTTGATCAGAAGTAGTGGCCATTTGAATGAAAGAAAGAAATTGAGGAAGATGATAATGAAAAGCGAAAAGATTTGAGAGAATATGAGAGAGAAAAGAAAACGTAAAAGATGGAAAATGAAAGGATTTAGGTATATAAAGTGTATGATCATGGGCCCCCACTTCTGCAAAAGGAACCGTCGTTTTTCTTTCTCTTTCATACGTGGCACAATAAAATACATTTTAAATTAAATTAAATTTCTCATAAGACATTATTTAGAATAATGTAAATACAAAATACGAATATATATATATATACATACAGGTGTATATGTATACGCATGTGAGTAACGTATAAAAAAGAGTATGATGTGACAAATTGTACCTCATATTCAAATTACTCGAGTGTTTACTGTGTATACACAGTACAAGTTGCCCATTAGGGAGGAAATCGAGGTAACCGTTTGAAATACTAATAAAATATTAATAAAGATACTTGGTGGATATGCTCACACGTTAAAATAGTTGAGATTGAAGTATATCCACTGACAATTTAGAAAGATCTGGTTACCTTATTTAGATAAAAGGTTATGGTCAGCGACTTCACAAATAATGTTGGTCGCTGACACACAATTAATACAGTTTTTGGCAAACTGTCAGCCATCAACGGATTTGATAAGTCTTTACCAGCCGTTTGCTGCTGGACTAGATGAAGACTTTAAGCTCTTCATTGCTTTTATTTTGCTTTTTTCCAAAGCAACAGGGACTAACGGATTTGATGAGTCTTTACCAGAGCCGTTTGCTGCTGGACTAGATGAAGACTTTAAGTTCTTCATTGCTTTATTTTTGCTTTTTCCCAAAGCTCAGGGATTAACGGATTTGATGAGTGTTTACCAGAGCCGTTTGCTGCTGGACTAGATGAAGACTTTAAGCTCTTCATTGCTTTTTAAGTTCAGCGAGCAAGACAGACTTAAACTCGCTGATAAGGGTTTTGACTCAAGAGTCAAATTTCAACTTATAATGAGAGAAATAAGTTGAATTTCAGCAGACATGACATGTCATGTCGCTGACTCACCATTCAGCATTCCTAACTTACTGACCAGATACTTGAATCTGGTTTCATCTAGGGGTTTTGTGAAGATGTCAGCAAGTTGATCATCAGTGGGGATGAAGTAAATTTCAACATCCCCTTTCATGACATGGTCACGAATGAAGTGATACCTAATATCTATGTGCTTAGTCTTAGAATGCTGAACAGGATTGTGTGTGATAGCAATTGCACTTGTATTGTCACACATAATGGGAATCTTAGAGAAATCTAGGTCATAGTCAGCGAGTTGGTTTTTCATCCAGAGGACTTGTGCACAACAACTCGCTGTTGATACATATTCTGCTTCAGCATTGGAGATGGACACTGTATGTTGTTTCTTACTAGACCAACTAGTCAGCTTCCCCCCAACAGTTGACATCCTCCACTGGTGCTTTTCCTATCTAACATGCAACCAGCATAGTCAGAGTCAGAGTATGCAACTTCGTCAAAACTGGAGTCCTTAGGATACCAAAGACCCAGCGAGGGAGTACCTTTCAGATACTTAAGGATCCTCTTAACAGCAAGAAGATGAGATTCCCTAGGAGATGCTTCATACCTTGCACATAAGCAAGTAACAAACATTATGTTAGGGCGACTCGCTGTGAGATACATCAGCGAGCCAATCATTCCCCGGTAGTTAGTGGGGTTCACATGCTTACCTTCAGGATCAACATGGAGATTTTTTGGGGGAGACATGGGAGTAGCTTTATGAGTGATATTGGACATGTCAAACTTAGCCAGCATGTCTCAAAAGTACTTCTCCTGATTGATGAAGATGCTATTTGGGAGTTGGCGAATTTTAAGGCCAAGAAAGAAGGTCAGCTCACCCATCATGCTCATCTCAAAGTGAGAGGACATCAGTGAGCTGAACTTGGTGCAAAGTTTCTTGCTGGAGAATCCAAAAATGATGTCATCCACATAGATTTGAACATAGAGGACATCAGCACCCTTTCTATAGATGAAGAGGGTGTTATCAATGGAGCCTCACTGAAACTTATTAGAAAGGAGAAAGTCAGAGAGAGTGTCATACCAGGCTCGAGGAGCCTGTTTAAGACCATAGAGTGCCTTATAAAGACGATAGACATGGTGTGGCTTGGCTGGATCCTCAAAACCAGGTGGCTGCTTAACATAAACTTTCTCATCGAGTTTTCCATTTAGGAAAGCACTCTTTACATCCATTTGATATACAGTGAAGTTTTTGTAAGCAGCATGTGCCAAGAATAAGCGAATTGCTTCTAGACGGGCCACTGGTGCAAATGTTTCATCATAGTCAACACCTTCTTCTTGAAGGTATCCTTGTGCAACCAACCTAGCCTTGTTACGTGTAACAACACCATCTTCATCCATTTTATTTCTACAGACCCATTTGGTTCCAATGGGTTCTTTTCTAGGTGGCAGAGGAACAAGAAACCAGACATGTTGTCTTTGAAATTGGGTAAGTTCTTCTTGCATGGCATCAACCCAAGATGGATCAGCCATTGCTTCTCCTATATTCTTAGGAGTGATCATGGACAAGAAGTTGACATAGAGACAAGTGTTTCTTGTCGTTGAACGAGTAATGATCCCCTGATTAGGATCACCAATTACTTGGTGAGCTGGATGACTAGAAGTCCATTTAAGTGCTGGAACACTTGATGAACCTAGTTGAGTGTCAGCGGAAGTCTGAGAGATGGGAATAGAAGAGAGATCATTATAAGAAGAGAAGTCAATGGTAAGAATGGGTTCAGAGGGTGTGTGATCAGTTGAGCTATTTGACTGAGTTGAGTTATCATTGATGTTGGAGTCATCAGCTAACTCCGTATCATCAGAATTAGCCGATGCATCATGAAACTCTTCCTCAGCAGAGTCATCAGCATGCTCGTTCTTAGTCAGTGATCTAGTTTTGGCTGAGGCAGCATGGATTGATCTTAAGATAGGCTCAACTGGCTCAATTGAATAAATATGAGCAACAACTTGCTCCTGGTCAGCATTAGCTGATTTGTCCTGATTGGTATGCTGATTATTTTCAGACAGCGAGCAAGAAGCATCAACAAATGAGTCAGCCTCCTCAAAAAGAGGGTCAGTGAGCTCATTGAAAATAACTTCAGATGAAGAAGAAGACTGAATGTCCTTAAGAGCAGATGAACTTTCATCAAAAGTAACGTGACTGGATTCATCCACTCTCTGAAGGCGAGTATTAAATACTCTGAAGGCCTTGCTGATGGAAGAATAGCCAAGAAAATAGCCATCATCAGCTTTAGGATCAAATTTGCCTAAGTGATCCTTGTTATTTAGGATAAAAACAGGACATCCAAAGACATGGAAGTTAAATACTCATATGTTGTCTTGTCATGTCTTTTGACAATAAGACATCTATTTTGAGTATGACAAGCAGTGCTGACAGCTTCTGCCCAGAATTTGCTAGGCAGAGAAGATTCATTGAGCATGGTACGTGCTGCCTTAATAAGAGTTCTGTTTCTTCTTTCAGCAACACCATTTTGCTCAGGAGTTCTTACAGAAGAGAAATTTTGTGAGATCCCTTGATCAGCACAGAATGATTCAAGAGTGTGGTTTCTGAACTCAGTGCCATGATCACTTCTGAGTTCTTTAACCCTTATGCTGTTGAGATTTTCCATTCTCTTAATGAAATTAATAATCTCTTCATTAGCATCACTCTTGGAATGAAGAAAGATAGTCCAAGTATATCGTGAATATTCATCCACAATTACCAAAGTGTATCTGCTACCCTTTAGACTTTGGACATTCACTGGACCAAATAGGTCCATGAAAGCAACCCATAATGGAATTGGCTTACTTTGTTTTGAATGTAGATCTATGGCTTTTACCTTTTTCACAAGCACCACAGAGTCTATCTTTTTCAAAAGAGAGGTGAGGAAGGCCACGAACAAGATTCTTTTTGGCCAATGAGTTGATTGTTTTGAAGTTCACATGCGACATACGTTTGTGCCACAACCAATTTAGTTCAGCTGCTGACTTAGCAAAGAAACAAGTCTCACTGTCAGTCTTGACAGGAGTGAAGTCAACAAGATAGACATCTCGTTTTCTTGGAGCAACCAAGACGACTTCCTTGTTTACATTGACAACAGTGCCTTGATGCTTATCAAGAATCACTTTGTAGTCAGCATCACATAGTTGACTTATGCTTATAAGGTTATGTTTCAAACCATTTACATGAGCAACCTTGGTGAACTTAATGAGACCATTTGAAAGAAGTCCATAACCTTCAGTTTGTCCAGTGGAATTGTCACCAAACACTACAGTAGGGCCAGCAGCCTCTACATAGTTATCCAGCAGGGTCTTAGAGCCAGTCATGTATTTTGAACAGACACTGTCCAAATACCACACTCCTTTTCCCAGCGAGCCCTTCTTGATGGTGACGTTTACCCATTGACTGGAGGAGACTTGGTCTTTTGTCAGTGCATCGCCATCAGCAAGTGCCATAAGGCACATGGCATCAACATACTCTTCATTGTCTGAATCATCTAACTCAGCCCAATCATGCTTTTCAGCGACCAGCCCTTTTGCTGGAGTTTTGGCTTCCTCCATTTCAGCCACTTTAGCCTTGAGCTGGTAGTACTTGTTCCTGTACTCATCAGCAGGTTTAGAAGGGTTAGGTTTAGGAGTAGCAGGAGTTGGAATAGCAACTCTGCATTCCTTTTGGTAGTGACCCTTTCTACCACATCTCCAGCATTCTTCTTGAGATTTATCAACAAGAGGCTTGTAGGCAGTAACCAACTTTCGGTTGTTCCACCTTCTGGAGTACTTATTTCCAGCGACTAAAGCAAACTCCATAAAGTCACTGAACATCTCTTGTTTCTCTTCAGCATCAATATCATTAACAAAAGATTGAATAGAGGGTGGAAGATTAGAAGGGCTGGCACCAATATTAAGATTAATTGGCTCAGCAGAGACTAGGGCAAGGGGGTCAGTGACATAATAAGCAGAAGAGATAGTAGAAGAAGAAGAAGAACCAGCACTTCGTCGTGCTTTAGCAGCAGCTCTTAGGTTTTGAGCAAGAGCTCTTTCTTTAAATTGAAGCATACCAAAAAGAGACTCTAAGTCAAGAGTTTGAATCTGCTTGGTGGTTCTTAAGATTTGTCTCAACCCTTGCCATTTGATAGGAAGACTATCAATGAACTTGTGGCATGCCTCAAAAGTATCATGGGTTATACCAATGTTTGTCATGTCATTCAGCAACCCTTTGAACCGGGTATATGTGCTGTCGAGACTTTCACCGGGTCTAGAAAAGAAATTTTCATAAGCACGTTTTATATCGATTATTTTAGTAGCAATTGTGTCAGCAGTTCCTTCAAACATGCTACACAATCTATCCCAGACTTGTTTTGAAGAAGGGTATTTGATGATGAGTTTCATGATGTCAGTAGAAAGAGAGGTGACAATCATGTTTTTAAGTCTAGCATCAAGATTTACTAGCCTTCTTTCATCATCAGTCCATTGTATCTCTGGTTTGACTATGTCAATCACAATCTCAGGAGCATCAACAGTTGCTCCTGGTGTTCTTTGTACCAGAGTGGGTACATATGGACCTTTGGTCAGAATGGTCATCAAGTATGGTTCTACACCCACTATGTGTAGTAGCATTCTTTCCTTCCAAGATCCAAAGTCATCTGACTCAAATCTTGGAGGAATGGACACGTAACCAAAGTCACGTGTATTAACTAGAGTGGGTAGAACAGTCATACTTATCGTTTTTAGAAAGGATTTAGAAGATTAAGAAAGAAAAGAAATTAAAAGTGCAAGAACTGAAAATAAGTAAGCAAACAGATCTTGTTTCAATAATTAGAAACAGTGGCTCTAATACCACTTGACAGTCCATGACTTGCTTAACTTATATTAATTATCTAGACAAGAAAGTAAAGAATAGAAAGTAAAGAACAAGAACAAGAGTAAAGTTCAAATACAAGAATCTAAGCAAGTTTAATCATATTTATCATTAATTAAACAATGAATACATGGTCGATACTACAACTTGACTTACAAGAATACAAATGAACATACAATTGCTAAGTTTAGACTAACTAAAAACTTAAACAATTACAAGAAAAAATAAGTTACACGCACTTGTGGTGACAAACACAAAGTGTTTAAGTTGCGGCTGTGTTGCTTTATATAGGGGAGGAATTAGGGCAACACAGCTTTACTTTGATAGAGATGGATGGTGGTTGTCGAGATACTATTGGCTTAAAGTACTTGAGACAGGTGCCCTTTGTCTTCTTTACCAAATCGGGTATGAGAGAGAAACCCTTCTCTTTTGATCCAACTGCATCTTTGCCATACAAGGTTCATGACAGTTGGAACAACCACCATGTGACTCTTGTCTTCTTCTTATTCAAATTCTTCCCGCCTTGACAAACAAATTGGATAAGAATGCTTTCTTGGCACAGAGTCACTGGACTCGCTGATGTCTCGCTGATGACATCTTACCAGCGACCAAGTGTTGTCAGTGAATCCTTGACTTAACAAATTCACTTGAAGGCATGAAAATTAGGAGTAAACTTTGTCCCCTTAAACTCGACCCTGACTATATCTAAATCAAACCCACATGAAAAAACTTTTTATGTACACCTTAAAGCTTGAACACAAAACCTTTGTCATTTTTACTATTAACCTAAAGCTCAAAGACATACAATCCTATTACTACTAATTTGTTGTATATTTTACACACATATAAGCCTAATGTAAGGCATAAACATATAAATGTTTGTATTATTTGTTACAGAAAAATGATATTCTCCTTTTAAAGATCAATCTACTAATTTTCTAAATAATATAAGCACGACATTTTGTAAAACTAAATTTTTTTTCTAAAAGAATGAATTAATTGATACACTTGTTATGTAGTCATGACGTTAACTTATTTATTAGGGGTGCGCTCTCAACAATCCCTGGACCTCAAATCGTGTGGAGAAGAAATGAAGAAAGGGATGATGTAGCGATGATATAATGAGAGAAAAAAATGGTATTGTTGGGAGCCCTTATGTGTTTTTATTTAGGAGAATTTATCATTGTCTTTTAGAATATGAACAAATTGGTGAAACAACTTCTTTTAACAAGAAAACAAAATATCTATAATATAACTAAAAGAGGAGGTTGGGGGTACACTTGGCACCCCTAATCCCCCTCCTTAGCCTAATTCTCCCTCCTTATTAATCCTCTATTTTTTAATATTTATTTAATAAATGACCGGCCTTTAATAAAAAAATATTATAAAAAAATATTTATTATTATTATTATCTATATATATACCACCTAGAAAAAACTCTCACATATTCTCAACTCAAAAAAAAAACCTACGGCAAAAAAAAAAACCTACGATGGACTACCAAAAAGGTTTTTTTATTTATATACTTTGTTAATATTTAATCATTATTATTATTATTTAACATTGAATTCTTATGTTATTGTTATTATTATCTCTTTTAATTTAGTTTGTTGTCCATAGGTTCATTATGGCTTCTTCTTCAACAACAAAAATAAGACCACATTAGTTCATCTTGAAGATCTTAAGCCAACACATGTTAACCATCATCTACGACTCCGTGTTGTGCATGTATGGACTGTTTCGGAGTGGAACAACCTGAAGAAAATCAAAACGTTCGAGATGGTCTTTGTTGATGAATTGATATGTATTTTTCAAATTATATACTGTACACTTTTTGTTTCTCTTTTTGTTGAACTTAACTCTAAATCGTTTAGTCTAAAATTGTTGTTTGTGTTTGTAGTAAGTTTAGATATAACAAACTGCAAATTTTTTATTTAACTAAAGTTGGAAAAAAAGGGGTAAACTGGAATCAATATTTATATGGAGTTAATTTTCATATGTTTCTTCTTTAGCTTTCGTATTGATTAAGTTGTGATATTGATCATATTGATGGTTGCTCGAATCATACCGTTACTGTGTAAATTTTTAAATCGTCTATATTTGATGGAAACCAAAAGAAATTACTCTTGAATTAGCTTTGACTAAAAGAACATCAAAAGTTGTCATCAAGAATCAATTTACTAAGAATATATATAGAGATTTATGAAGCAGAAACTTACACATCAAGAATTAGTACTTGATCTTCGTACGCAATGCAACTTCTTTATTTTTTAATAATTATTAATATATGTCCGGCTTTAATAAAAAAAATCTAATAAATTAATATTTATATGGAGTTAATTTTCATATGTTTCTTCTTTAGCTTTCGTATTGATTAAGTTGTGATATTGATCATATTGATGGTTGCTCGAATCATACCGTTACTGTGTAAATTTTTAAATCGTCTATATTTGATGGAAACCAAAAGAAATTACTCTTGAATTAGCTTTGACTAAAAGAACATCAAAAGTTGTCATCAAGAATCAATTTACTAAGAATATATATAGAGATTTATGAAGCAGAAACTTACACATCAAGAATTAGTACTTGATCTTCGTACGCAATGCAACTTCTTTATTTTTTAATATTTATTTAATAAATGACGGCTTTAATAAAAAAATCTAATAAATTAATATTTATATGGAGTTAATTTTCATATGTTTCTTCTTTAGCTTTCGTATTGATTAAGTTGTGATATTGATCATATTGATGGTTGCTCGAATCATACCGTTACTGTGTAAATTTTTAAATCGTCTATATTTGATGGAAACCAAAAGAAATTACTCTTGAATTAGCTTTGACTAAAAGAACATCAAAAGTTGTCATCAAGAATCAATTTACTAAGAATATATATAGAGATTTATGAAGCAGAAACTTACACATCAAGAATTAGTACTTGATCTTCGTACGCAATGCAACTTCTTTATTTTTTAATTATTAATATATGTTTATGTTTATTGATTGATATATAGTTTAATATAAAAGCAAGCTCTGTTTCGACGACAGGTACATTATTAATAAATCGACTAAGTTGTGCATCTCTTTTTTTTTATCAAGCAACTGCTTTCTATGGATGTTTATTGTGTGTCAGAAGTATGTGATAACTAAATTGTAGTATGCTTTTATGTCAGAACCTATTATTATTCATTACTTGACATGTTGATGATGAAATGCTTGATAGTGATGAATCCAATGATGAAAGTGAATGGAATTATTCAGATAAATCAGAAGACGATCCTATGTTTGATATCGATTAGTCTAATAATGAGTATGATTCCGATATGTATGATGGGCCTTCCCCGAATGATTAGTTTATGTTAGAAATATAAATTAGTGGTGTTTAATTGTAAATAGAGTTACATTTGTAATGTTGTAAAAGTGCAAGGGGTCTAGATGAAACTTGTAATGTTTAGGATATAAATACCCCTTGTAACCACATTATGTAAAAAAACCTTTGAGATAATAAACACACACTTATCTTAATTACTTTCTCTCTCCTCCCTATCATCTTCAACCTCCCTTTCACACACAAACACACTTTTCACACACTATCCATAATTCCACCATTAAACCTTCAATTAAGCTCATTTTCATTTATATCATTTGGTATCAGAGCACAATCATTTCGTATTGATTAAGTTGTGATATTGATCATATTGATGGTTGCTCGAATCATACCGTTACTGTGTAAATTTTTAAATCGTCTATATTTGATGGAAACCAAAAGAAATTACTCTTGAATTAGCTTTGACTAGCTTTTCGTTGCATAAGAAAAACACTCTTGAATTAGCTTTGACTAAAAGAACATCAAAAGTTGTCATCAAGAATCAATTTACTAAGAATATATATAGAGATTTATGAAGCAGAAACTTACACATCAAGAATTAGTACTTGATCTTCGTACGCAATGCAACTTCTTTATTTTTTAATTATTAATATATGTTTATGTTTATTGATTGATATATAGTTTAATATAAAAGCAAGCTCTGTTTCGACGACAGGTACATTATTAATAAATCGACTAAGTTGTGCATCTCTTTTTTTTTATCAAGCAACTGCTTTCTATGGATGTTTATTGTGTGTCAGAAGTATGTGATAACTAAATTGTAGTATGCTTTTATGTCAGAACCTATTATTATTCATTACTTGACATGTTGATGATGAAATGCTTGATAGTGATGAATCCAATGATGAAAGTGAATGGAATTATTCAGATAAATCAGAAGACGATCCTATGTTTGATATCGATTAGTCTAATAATGAGTATGATTCCGATATGTATGATGGGCCTTCCCCGAATGATTAGTTTATGTTAGAAATATAAATTAGTGGTGTTTAATTGTAAATAGAGTTACATTTGTAATGTTGTAAAAGTGCAAGGGGTCTAGATGAAACTTGTAATGTTTAGGATATAAATACCCCTTGTAACCACATTATGTAAAAAAACCTTTGAGATAATAAACACACACTTATCTTAATTACTTTCTCTCTCCTCCCTATCATCTTCAACCTCCCTTTCACACACAAACACACTTTTCACACACTATCCATAATTCCACCATTAAACCTTCAATTAAGCTCATTTTCATTTATATCATTTGGTATCAGAGCACAATCATTTCGTATTGATTAAGTTGTGATATTGATCATATTGATGGTTGCTCGAATCATACCGTTATTGTGTAAATTTTTAAATCGTCTATATTTGATGGAAACCAAAAGAAATTACTCTTGAATTAGCTTTGACTAGCTTTTCGTTGCATAAGAAAAACACTCTTGAATTAGCTTTGACGAAAAGAACATCAAAAGTTGTCATGAAGAATCAATTTACTAAGAATATATATAGAGATTTATGAAGCAGAAACTTACACATCAAGAATTAGTACTTGATCTTCGTACGCAATGCAACTTCTTTATTTTTTAATTATTAATATATGTTTATGTTTATTGATTGATATATAGTTTAATATAAAAGCAAGCTCTGTTTCGACGACAGGTACATTATTAATAAATCGACTAAGTTGTGCATCTCTTTTTTTTTATCAAGCAACTGCTTTCTATGGATGTTTATTGTGTGTCAGAAGTATGTGATAACTAAATTGTAGTATGCTTTTATGTCAGAACCTATCATTATTCATTACTTGACATGTTGATGATGAAATGCTTGATAGCGATGAATCCAATGATGAAAGTGAATGGAATTATTCAGATAAATCAGAAGACGATCCTATGTTTGATATCGATTAGTCTAATAATGAGTATGATTCCGATATGTATGATGGGCCTTCCCCGAATGATTAGTTTATGTTAGAAATATAAATTAGTGGTGTTTAATTGTAAATAGAGTTACATTTGTAATGTTGTAAAAGTGCAAGGGGTCTAGATGAAACTTGTAATGTTTAGGATATAAATACCCCTTGTAACCACATTATGTAAAAAAACCTTTGAGATAATAAACACACACTTATCTTAATTACTTTCTCTCTCCTCCCTATCATCTTCAACCTCCCTTTCACACACAAACACACTTTTCACACACTATCCATAATTCCACCATTAAACCTTCAATTAAGCTCATTTTCATTTGTATCATTTGGTATCAGAGCACAATCAGAGTAACTGAACGATCCACAAGCTTAAAACAAGCTTAATTTGTGCTTAATTTCAGAATTTGGCTTATTTTCTGAAAGGTTCATTTGCCGAGATCACTGTTTGAGTGATTTCTGCAAATTAAGTGTGTTTTTGTTCGAATTTTGTTCACCGATCGATTTATAATCAGTATATCATCCTTCGTTATCAATTTCAGAAGTTAATTTCATCATTTGAGTTATTTTTGCTCGAGTTCGGAAAATCGCATGTTCGAGTGGGTTTGAATTCTAGTTGAAATTAGCATCTAATTTGTTCAAGGATTTGTGCGCATTGTTTTCTTGATCATTTTGATATAAAATACGAACTTTAATTCACAAAAATGAAGTAGAAATTGAAGATTTACAGTCAGTTCTGCATTTGAGGGTTTGGCTGAACGAAGAAGACGAACAATAACCGTCTATTTTGTCGCCTAGTGTTTACTAGTGTTTGCAGAGATTGTTAGCTAAGACTTGCTCTTACTTGTTCTATTTGCAGAGCTCACTGCTCGGCAAATAGGTATTTCGAGAAATCTTTTCTAAGGGTTGGTGCTACTTGTTCTATTTGCAGAGCTTTTTGCTCGGCAAATAGGTGTTTACAGAATTTTTGGTTAAGGGTTGAGGCTACTTGTTCTATTTGCAGAGCTCTTTGCTCGGCAAATAGTTGTTTCAAGAATCTTTGATTTGAGACTGGTGCTACTTGTTCTGTTTGCAGAGGTTTAAGCTCGGCAAACAAGGGTTTTTGTTTGGTGCGACCAAGTACAAGTTCTATTTGTGCTATTTGCAGAGATATTTGCTCGGCAAATAGTTGAATTGAATTCTTCGACCAAGTGACTTTCTTAGTTGTGCTGTTTGCAGAGGTCTAAGCTCGGCATTCAGTTGAAATTGATTGTTGATCAGAGTACTTGGGTTGCGACTTGGTCACTTACACCATTTGCAGAGGAATAAGCTCGGCACTTAGTTGTTTTTAAAATTTCCAAATCAAAATTTTTTAAGAAAATTATTTCAATACCATTTTTCACCAATATTCTTCACGTGGGCAGAAAATCAAAATTTTCAAAATTTCTACTTGTTCTATTTGCAGAGATTTTTGCTCTGCATCCAGTACAAATAGAAAAAATCAATATTGTTTTTAAGTTTTTTTTAAATCTGTTGGGCTAAGGTTTTTGGGCCAGATTTTGTACTAGATATTATTTGGGCCGAAATTGTTTGTTGGACTAATTTTCTTTAGGCTGAAAGTTTTTGGTTATTCTTTTATTGAGTTGTCATCATTTTTCTGAGTCAAAATGTCAACCATACCAATCAAATTTGAACCAAGCTTTGGTTTATATAATTTTCATAATAGTCAAAAGTGTTCATGTTTTCAAGGAAATAATCATGCTTGTGTTGTTCGAGTGTATCAAGAGTTTGAGGATGTGTCCAAGAGATTCAAAGCTCTTTGTGAGTAACGTGTGTGTTTTGTGTCTGACATTAAAGACTTGAAATCGATTATTTCTTCGTACCAGACTTCAGAAAATTTTGAGTCAATAAAGTTCAATGTGCCAGATAAACTGACGACTATGTTCATTCAAGAACCCACAGGGGATGAAATTTGGGATCATAAAAATTTTCGTTGTACATGTAATTTACATCCCAAGATTTTCAACAACAAACATGTTCCATGTGCTGTCATTCGTTTTCAAGAAAAACGATACATGTATGAGACGAGTCAAAAACTCATGGAACAAAACAAAAATCTTCAAATAAAAAAAAATCAATATTGTTTTTAAGTTTTTTTTAAATCTGTTGGGCTAAGGTTTTTGGGCCAGATTTTGTACTAGATATTATTTGGGCCGAAATTGTTTGTTGGACTAATTTTCTTTAGGCTGAAAGTTTTTGGTTATTCTTTTATTGAGTTGTCATCATTTTTCTGAGTCAAAATGTCAACCATACCAATCAAATTTGAACCAAGCTTTGGTTTATATAATTTTCATAATAGTCAAAAGTGTTCATGTTTTCAAGGAAATAATCATGCTTGTGTTGTTCGAGTGTATCAAGAGTTTGAGGATGTGTCCAAGAGATTCAAAGCTCTTTGTGAGTAACGTGTGTGTTTTGTGTCTGACATTAAAGACTTGAAATCGATTATTTCTTCGTACCAGACTTCAGAAAATTTTGAGTCAATAAAGTTCAATGTGCCAGATAAACTGACGACTATGTTCATTCAAGAACCCACAGGGGATGAAATTTGGGATCATAAAAATTTTCGTTGTACATGTAATTTACATCCCAAGATTTTCAACAACAAACATGTTCCATGTGCTGTCATTCGTTTTCAAGAAAAACGATACATGTATGAGACGAGTCAAAAACTCATGGAACAAAACAAAAATCTTCAACTTGAAATTGACCAACTCATGTCAGAGAACAAAGAACTCAAAGCTGCAAATGATCTCATTTTATCCAACATGGAAAGTCTTCAAAAAGAAAATGATCATTTGCAATCAAAGATTTCCAAATTAACGAATGAGTTGGACAATTCTTCCACAGAGCTCAACAAAAACATTTTGGACAGTCAGTCAAAAGAACTTGTTTTGCAACAGAAGATTTCTAAGCTTAACCATGAGTTGCAAAATAAGTCCACCATTTTTGTGAGCAAAGAGCGAAAATTTCTCAAAGTTTTTGAACAACTTCGAATTGATGTGAGCGATGTTGAAGAAGAAAGAACAATTTTTTGTGCTCAAATCAAGTGTCTTGAAGACAAGTGTTTGCAACTTCAGTCAAACGAAACATCTTTGACCAAGAAAATTTCTGACCTTGAGATTGAATTGCAAACACAAACCAAATCTTTTCAAAGTCAAAATCATTGTTCTATCTCTTCTGACACAACCAAAGAAGTTGTTGAAATTTGCACTCAACCTGATTGTCCTATTTGTGAAGTTGTGAATTCCCCTGTGCAAACTAAATGTGATGTTGTTGAGATTACCGAGTCCTCAACTCCGACTGATCTTGATTGTGTTTGTGACAAGACTGAGGTTTCCAAAAGTTTTCCAAAATCTATTTCTTCCAAACCAAAAGTTGATGTTCCAAAGAGGGTTTACACGGGTAAATCTTCTAAACCTTTTGAAAGAAAGGTGTCTCAGTTTACTAATTACTCCTTGCAAAAGGGTAAGAAGTACACTAAGAAACCTATTTTTGATGGAACAACTACTTTTGTGTCTTTTCTATCCTTCGAGGATAATTCTGAACATATTTCTCAAGCAAAATCTCAGTTGACAAAATCAAAATGGAAACCGATTTCAAAAGATAAGTCAACTGAGTCAAAATCATTCGAATATTCATTTTCGGAACTTTTTGATCTTGCACCACAACCTGTGAAAGCAGTCGTGCAAAAAGTGAATGATTTTGGTTCGAAAGATCATTTTTCAACTCAATCTACCAAGATTGGAAGCTTTTCAAAGAAATCAAATGATTTTTCACCGTTGCTTCCACGAAAAATCTTTTCAACTAAACCACCGGGTTTTAGTTCATCGTGGAATGCAACTTCTATTCATCAAATCGATGAGACTTACATTTAGACTTTCAAGAATTCAAAAACCATTGGACCCAATTTCAAATGGGTTCCAAAAGTGATTTCTAAGTGATTTGATGAATGGTGGCTTATGCATACATCAGTGTATAACCCGTTCTAAAACAGTTTTCGTAATTTCATTCCTTTTAGAAAAATCCAAAAAGATTTTCTTTTTCTTATTTTTAAAAATCCAAAAAGATTTTCTCTTTTCATCTTTTTGTTTATTTACTTTGTCTTTGAGTTTCTCACAATGTTTTGGATGAGATGCAAGGCATCGAACGCCTTTGTGTACTGCCTTTGTTGTCTCATTTTTAATGTTTGTGAGCAACTTTTAAACCTTTTACTCACCCTTTATATGCAAAACTTTGTTTATATCATGCATATATTTAGGGGGAGTTTGTTTATAAAACCAAAACTTCCAAGTGTTTAAACTCATTTTCCATTTTTAAAACACTTTGGAAGATTTTCAAACCATTTTCGATCATATTCAAAGAAGTTCGGTGTTAGATTTGCACATGAGAGTTTAGGCCACTCATTCATACTCCATGATCTTGTCATCGCCGATGAGATCTAACCCCAGAGTTATATTCTCAATCTTAGATTGTAAGGGTTTTTGAGTGTGATGTTGTTTGTGCAAATAGGACATGAGGGAGTAGTCGAAAAGTGAGAGGTTACGGTGAAATGATGTGAGAAAGGGCTAAAAGAAATGAAAGCCCTCCCCAAAATTCTCAAAAAGCCGGGTCAACACGTTTCTATCGGATTTTATTTGTTGATTTCTCGATATTGAAGAAGACTTCATGGACCCATTGAAGCAATGCACATCTTTACCTAACCACTCAAGTGTTTCTTAACAAATACTTGTTTTATTCTCACGGAGATTTTCACATTTCTATTGACTCTTCATTTGGAAGACGTTGATATTGAAAAAGGGAGACACTCTGCTCCGGTCCCCGACTTCATTTGATCACTTATCGAGTCTAGAGCGTACTTGATATATTCTTTCATTTGACTAGGACACAATGAGTCTTTATATGTCTTTGTGACATTGCATATCTTTGTGATATTGCCGGAACATTCGTAGTGATATCATATTTTTGATATTCCACGATGATCGAATGGAAATCCTACCAATGCTAACATCATTTCCAACGTTGAACGTAGGTCTCACATTTTCATTTTATGAATTTGTTGAGTTAACGAGAAGTCTATGTGACCTCGGATTTTATTTCCCAAAAGTCTTTGAGGTTAGTGAGACATGGTTATCGAACGCCTTTGTGATACTGACCATGAATTACATTCTTTAAAGCAATCTATCGGTTGAAAAGCCATAGACCGAACCATTTAGAGATAAGCTTTGTGCATTTCTCGATGATAATGGGAAGTCCTAAAAATAGTAATCGTATTTTTAGGCCACACCATTAATCCTTTTGATTTTTGGTTGTGTCAACGGATTATTTTTATCCGGATTTCATTTCTCTTCACACAAACACAAAGAACACAAACACCATATAAAAATCTTTTTCCAACAACGCAACCTCACATTCTAGTTCACCAATAGGTTCATTGGGAATTGGGAATTGGGTTGGGTTACTTTGCTTGCTTGTTGTTTGTTGGTATCTACCGTTTATGCTATCAATCATTATTGTATGATGAAACCGTTTCACATTTTCATCATAAGGGGGAGAAATGATTATATGATTGATAGATAGAGTTCAAGGATATAGGTAGAATTTGATTGACAGATATTTGATATGGATGAAAGAGTTTGAGATTGAATAATGTTTGAGAAGAGATGAAAAGTTTGAGATTGAATAATGTTTGAGAAGAGATGAAAAGTTTGAGATTGAATAATGTTTGAGAAGAGATGAAAAGTTTGAGATTGAATAATGTTTGAGAAGAGATGAAAAGTTTGAGATTGAATAATGTTTGAGAAGAGATGAAAAGTTTGAGATTGAATAATGTTTGAGAAGAGATGAAAAGTTTGAGATTGAATAATGTTTGAGAAGAGATGAAAAGTTTGAGATTGAATAATGTTTGAGAAGAGATGAAAAGTTTGAGATTGAATAATGTTTGAGAAGAGATGAAAAGTTTGAGATTGAATAATGTTTGAGAAGAGATGAAAAGTTTGAGATTGAATAATGTTTGAGAAGAGATGAAAAGTTTGAGATTGAATAATGTTTGAGAAGAGATGAAAAGTTTGAGATTGAATAATGTTTGAGAAGAGATGAAAAGTTTGAGATTGAATAATGTTTGAGAAGAGATGAAAAGTTTGAGATTGAATAATGTTTGAGAAGAGATGAAAAGTTTGAGATTGAATAATGTTTGAGAAGAGATGAAAAGTTTGAGATTGAATAATGTTTGAGAAGAGATGAAAAGTTTGAGATTGAATAATGTTTGAGAAGAGATGAAAAGTTTGAGATTGAATAATGTTTGAGAAGAGATGAAAAGTTTGAGATTGAATAATGTTTGAGAAGAGATGAAAAGTTTGAGATTGAATAATGTTTGAGAAGAGATGAAAAGTTTGAGATTGAATAATGTTTGAGAAGAGATGAAAAGTTTGAGATTGAATAATGTTTGAGAAGAGATGAAAAGTTTGAGATTGAATAATGTTTGAGAAGAGATGAAAAGTTTGAGATTGAATAATGTTTGAGAAGAGATGAAAAGTTTGAGATTGAATAATGTTTGAGAAGAGATGAAAAGTTTGAGATTGAATAATGTTTGAGAAGAGATGAAAAGTTTGAGATTGAATAATGTTTGAGAAGAGATGAAAAGTTTGAGATTGAATAATGTTTGAGAAGAGATGAAAAGTTTGAGATTGAATAATGTTTGAGAAGAGATGAAAAGTTTGAGATTGAATAATGTTTGAGAAGAGATGAAAAGTTTGAGATTGAATAATGTTTGAGAAGAGATGAAAAGTTTGAGATTGAATAATGTTTGAGAAGAGATGAAAAGTTTGAGATTGAATAATGTTTGAGAAGAGATGAAAAGTTTGAGATTGAATAATGTTTGAGAAGAGATGAAAAGTTTGAGATTGAATAATGTTTGAGAAGAGATGAAAAGTTTGAGATTGAATAATGTTTGAGAAGAGATGAAAAGTTTGAGATTGAATAGAGATTGTCGTTTGTTGATGCTACAAAGAAAATTAAGTTGGATAGTTAAGTTTGTTCATTTTTTGAAGAGATTGTTCATTTGAGGGGGAGCAAGAGTAAACTCATGATTCGTTAAATATGCTCCGAAATGATTGTTTGTTCGAGGGGGAGCAAGAGATTAAAGATTTGTTATTGAATAATTTGCTCTGAGATAGTTGTTTGATTGAGGGGGAACGAATGTTAATTGATCAAAGAATCAAATGCTCCAAGATGTTTATTGATTCAGAGACAAGTTAGACCAAGAATTGAAGTTTTAAAGACAAATTCAAATTTCCGCATTCCAAAAACCAAGCTTCCGAAATGCCAAGAGATTTCAAAGTCAAAACCAAGCTTCCGCAAAGCCAAAAGAATTCAGAGTTAAATCAAGTTTCCGCATCCAAAAGAATTCAACGTCAAAACCAAGCTTCCGCATGCTACTCAAAGATTCAAGTTACTTCTCCAAGCAACATCAAGTTGAAATCAACATTCAAAAGTTCAAGTTGTGAAAGCTCAAAAGCTACAAAGATTTCAAAGATGCTTCCAAAGTATTCAAAGTTGCAAGAGAAGATCAAGTCTTAGAAAGTCATCGTCAAGAATATTTGTTTGTTGAGAAGATTCAAAGTCAAGGTTGATACAAGACGTTGAAGACAATGAGAAAGTTTCAAAGTCCAATCAACATTGAAGATTTTCAACAAATGAGCTCATCATATTATTTAAAGACCGAAGACGATGCAACATTTACAATTCAACACCAAGGGGGGGATTGTTAGAAATATAAATTAGTGGTGTTTAATTGTAAATAGAGTTACATTTGTAATGTTGTAAAAGTGCAAGGGGTCTAGATGAAACTTGTAATGTTTAGGATATAAATACCCCTTGTAACCACATTATGTAAAAAAACCTTTGAGATAATAAACACACACTTATCTTAATTACTTTCTCTCTCCTCCCTATCATCTTCAACCTCCCTTTCACACACAAACACACTTTTCACACACTATCCATAATTTCACCATTAAACCTTCAATTAAGCTCATTTTCATTTATATCAGTTTATTACGCATTACTTCTTCAACTTTTTGCCTTATTTGAATCGTTTTATGTTTTATTTTTAGGTATTTTAATTTTATTCAGTATCTATTTAATATACTTGAATTCCAATTTTTAAGCTTTGATTAATATATTTTGAGACTACCCGTCCATTGGACGGGTCTGAGCACTAGTATAATAATATAGTAATATCTATGTATATACAACAAGTAATTATGTATATTGTTTTTAAAAACTAAAATATCCCTTTAATGAAACCAAAACTTTTAAAAAAAGCATCAAATCAAAATAATAATATTACTTGCTAATTAAGACAGCTTAATCGCGAATGTTTAATTTTCTCTTGTGAAGAGTACGTCTTTATTCTTTCTATAATGTGCTACAAGTAAGACAAAGATAGCATGAGACAATGTAAGCAGCTGTTTTCAAGTTTGATACATTGCGATTTATAATTTTAAGGGCATAATTAAAATTTTGTCCTTACAAAAAGGAAAAAAAGTGTAAATTAAATAAATACATACAAAACGTGAAACTAACGTTATAAATTACATTTTCGTATAAATTTTCTGACTCCCTAATTCATTAATTGTCATGTACATAGATAACCAAAAGAGTCGTTTGGGTAATTGGGTTACTAGAATATACAAAACAAGATCTTCGAATTATGAAATTTGAGAGAAGCATCCTCGTATGGATGAGTAGTAGTGTTTTGAAGTACCAAAAAACATAAGCCTAAAAAGGATAAACAACAACTTGGATTGATGAATGCATGTTTTAGTTTTCTTTGCAATTTCTCTCACTAGAAACGAAGCCGAATGAGAGAGAGAGGCGGTGCTTTTGGGGGCCAATGTGATGTTAAAGAAATGTAACAAAATGAGTTTAAAGAAAAAGTGAGGTTTGATGAAGAAGACAAGAGAGAAATTGGAAAGTAGAATATGGGGTTTTATGGGAGAAGCCCCTAAACAAGAATGTATGCACTTTGGGAAAAGTTAAAGATTTTGAACCAATACAACTCCTACTTCTTATTGTCTCCTCTATGGGGATCTCATTTTTTTTTCCTCCTCTTCTTTCTTTTATTTTTATATAATAATCATTTAAATTGGAGTTATGTTATACATTAATCTATAATTTATATATTTTTCATGGAAACTAATAGTTATAGAAGTTTTAGTAAGGGTGACCGAATCCTCATTATTATACAAAATATATTATTTATGTAAGTTTATAAAGTTTGTATGTCACAATATATATAGATATACAAGATTAGGACCTCTTGAGTCTACAAGAAGAGAGAATCCAAAAGCACATATCTAGAATGGGCCGGTTTTGTTGATAAATACTCCAAGCATGTATTAGTGTGTAATTATTGAACGAACACTTTTCAAATTATGAAAATTTACCAATTTATTATAACTCTAATTAGTGCTACGAGTATTTTGTTTCCCTGTTGAGATTTTCATTTACTTCATTCGTAAATTATAAGACTTCAATCGTACAAACATCATTTGGTACAAAAAAAAATAATCTAACTTCTTATATAAAACTCTCTATTTCTCATTATAATCGTCCCTTAAAAATGATTCAATTAGAAATATGTCTATTGAAAAATTAGTATGTGAATTATATTGACAATTTTGTCCTTAAGACTACATTTATTTAGACAACTTCTAATATGTGAATAAATACAGGGCACAATAGAATATTTTATAAAAATGTACTAGTCATTAATGAAAGGGGACAATAGAAATTCAACAGTAAAAATAGAAACGAGGACAATAAAATATAAGACCGAGAAAATATGATAAAAGATGAAACACCAAATGGCTAAAGATACAAAAGATTCATATAAATAAATAGGGAAATGATAAACACAACTCTAGTTATGTTTAATATGTTATTACATGCATAAATGAATTGCACATTAGCAGTGGTGGATCTTGAAAGTTTTAGCGGTGGGGGCCGAATTTATTTTTTTGCCATCGTTATGTTCCGGGTATTATATTATGGTCATGCAATACACTAAATTGGGTCGGGTCAAACACAAATAACACTAATAATCTAAGTTTTTCATTCAAATTACCAATACATAGTTTCTAACCAACAAAAAACTACAAAGACTTATGAAAATACCAAGAGAAAAGGCGTGGATTGTGGATTGTGGATTGTAGATTGTGGGAGGAAGACCTTGTCACGTGGATTGTGGATTGTGGGCTAAAACATAGAATTATGAATGGATTAAGTGAATTGTGGGTTATAAAAACAAAAAAGGTAAATTTTATTTTTTGCTGGAGCCTAAAACTCAAAAAAGGGAGGAAGACCTTGTTACGTGGATTGTGGGTTATAAAAACTAAAAAGATAAATTTTATTGGACTATTAAATTTATTAAACATATCAAAGTTTTTAAAAAAATAATCCCTGGGGGCCGACTTAAGAGATATAAATTTTTTTGGACGAAATACGGATATATTAATACTACTAAGCGAGAAAACGGCGGTGGCCCGGGCCCCCACGGGTCCCCAAAGAGAACCGCCCCTGCACATTAGCATGGCAGCCTCTTATATTTACATATTGATATCTAATATATAACTTTTTATGCATGTAATAACATCTTAAACATAGCTCCGGACTGTGTTTAACAATATAACACTACAACTTCTGTAAGTTTAGTGCCACAAAATCATAAATAATGAAGACTTGCGTAGAGCCCATTTTTTGTGATGTAAATAAAAGGCCCAGTTTATAAAAAGCTAAATACAGCCCATTCACTGGCCCACGCAGCTCCAGGCTTAAAACTTAAAATGGGAATTTCACACAGATGCAAACACCAAATATACCATAATAAAGAAGTGTTGATACTTGATAAGTTGATATTACTATATTAGATAGACTCAAGTAAAGATTTCTGCCTATCATTAACTTGGAATGCCACTTTATAGTTATTGGGTTGGTATAATGAAAATTTACCGTTTAATAATAATCAAGTATTTAAATCTAGCACTCAAACACATTGAAGATATTAAAAAAGAATTTTGACTTTAATTCCAAAATAATGGTTGTCATTTGTCACTAACAATTAACATTATGGTTATAAATTGTAATTTGTAAAGGATGTTTATTTAAAACGTATGACTCTAGCAATAGATACAGCAACACTGGTTTTTAGTTAACAGATTATACAAATTTGGTCAGTGTCTTAGAATATTACTTTTATAATTGTTGCATTTCTAAATAATGCTTATAAAAGGGTACTTCGTTATGATCGGAAAGTTAACAGATTATACAAATTTGGTCAGTGTCTTAGAATATTATTCACTGTAATGCATTTTAAAGTATTGTATACAAATGATTTCTAAGTAATCAAACACCTATGAATGATTTGTTTTCCATAAGATAAGAATCAAATGAAAACTCTTATCCAACACCCAAATTAGATCCACACCACGTAAACAACTAAACTAGCTGGCTGACTGGCTCTAAACTAAAACCGAGATACTGTTAGTAAAGCTCAATCAATATCGATACTTTTGCCACGACTTGGAAAATGGTGTGATTTTGGAACATTGACCGATGATATAATTAGCGGAACATGAACTTAAAAGCCTAAATAATAACATTTTCGTCAGTCACCACTCGCCAAAAGGGTTCTGTCATAACTCATAAGCATAAGTAAAAATATAAGAGCCAAAGGTCTCCCATGACCCATATCACCTGATAATAAACCATATGCATCACTTCATAATTTTTAAATGAAGCAGCATTCTTAAAGTTGATACAACAATATACTATCATTCTAGACAACTTGACGCAATCGATTCCATCAATTTATTTTCTATACACTATAGCCAACTCCACAAAGTCCAAGTCCACTGCCATGCATACTCAAACCAGGGGAAGTTTTATGTTTTAAAATATAACAAGTTCGAATTCAATTAATAGATTTTGATAAGAAACAATTCATGTTTGGTTATAACAAAAAGAGCGAACTAGACTACAGAACAAAGCTAGAGTTGACAAAGCTGACATAAGAAGAAAACTTTAAGAATGGGACGAGAAATCGGGTTAGTGCAACTGCAGGACTGCCAAATCTAAGTAGGACCAATTTGTGTTGCTTCTCAAACACAAATTTTAAGTAGAAATCCACCCCACTACCTTATTGCCTTTGGTAACCAAGGTTCAAGCCTACGATATACAATTAGACAACCTTGTGACCTTGAGGGGGAAAGGCAAAATGAATGGGTTGGTTAATGTGTTCTGGTAATAATGAGCAATTTTAAAATTAGAGTCGAATAGCGCCAATTGGGTTGGACCACCTACTAATTATTTATCCCTTTTAGATATAACAGCTTATAATTAGATTAAATGTTACATATAATTACAAAAGCTAGATCATCAAAACAATATCTAACCTATGTTTAATACACAACTTTCGACCCGTTAGCCATTTTACTTCTTTCCTTTTTTTAGTTGAAACTGTTGGTTTACCCATTTGCACCTTTATAAATAAAATGGGTCAATAATGGTTACATCTTAGTAAAAGGTATCCTTCTCCTTTACATAACCACACATAAAGTCATAAACACACAATTTTTACAAAGGCATTCATGTCGGAATGGATGCACTTGTGAATTTATCAGGGTGATAAAGATGAATCTTCCAATCAGTAGATATTCTTTCCATGACACATTTCAAGCAGTTCTTGATCTAAAGAACATAACTATTTTTTGGCGATTACATTGCAAAATAATAACTAATCAAGCTAGACTGTATTCGAAGTTATACCTCGCTAGCACATATGGTTGTTTAAAATCATAGAATCTGCTAGGGATTTACAATCGCGCAGCTACGAGGACTCAAGAGATTCTTCAAGTAGCTTCTTGGTGAGAGATTTAGAGAGTCCCATAACACCATCAGCAGTTCCAATCTAAAGTAAAGGGAATTGGTGGATATACTCATATAAGTTGTATGACTCGAGACGTAATGTGCATGTATATTGATCAAGATTGGTAGGAAGAGACTAACCACAGTATCAACAAAGGGAGCTGTTAATGGGTGTTCAAGCATAAGTCCTCCAGCAACATTAAGTGTCACCCCATCATCTACCTACCATACAAACCATGATCAAGACCAAGAAAAATATGCCCATCTTGACGAGAAATATACCTTTTCTATACCATGTAAAATTGCAGAATTTCTTTTTTGATCAAGTTTTTTATTTGAATTTACTTATTTGTCGGCTGAAATCATTAAAAACAACTCTCTTTTTTTATTTGGCAAAAGACAACTATTACAAATAACTAAAATTATAGAATGGGTGTAGCAGATGCCTCTATAGATCAATATTTTATTGAAGTATTAAAGATATTTGAGAGATTTAGTTAGCAGTCAAATATATCATTTTTTAGTAATTCAACTGCTTAATTTTCATGGAGAGAAGTGAGTAGTGTTTTCTTTTGCATTACCAGTTTATCAATGACCTCATCTGGTATATCATGGAAATAGACCTGCAAGATACGAACAACCATCCAAATTTAGAAGCAATTAAAAAGAAGAATCAGCCACATAACTGCACTGTACAAATCGCTATCCTGCATTTAAGTTTAACTCTTCCAACGACTATTTAACCGTAAAGGATAGGCAATTCTTTGATCTTCAGTTGGTGATTGACATGATACAGTATGTAGCGTGTTCCTTTTTAATTGGTGTCAGAGGTGGCAATTTCGACCCCTTTGTTTTACCTTTAATGGGTCAAAACTCAAAAGTGTAATGTATCAGATAAAAAAGTAAAGGAAACAGGTTAAATGGGTTAAAAGTTTCCAAAAGTGTATGAATGTATGATAAATGCATAAAACTATGAAAATCCTTACTTCTGTAACCATATTTGACATTAACTATTTATCAAAAATCTAAACTTTATGAACAAATAGTATTTCGGGCCAACCTGAACCGTACCAAAAATCACCCCTCCACATTGACCGGTCTATTGGCCACCTCTAGCCTTTCAGGCCTTAGAGTTTAACACTCTTAGATGTGGATGCAGAAAAAAGAAATACCTCCGACCTATCCCATCCTCGTTTCTTGATCCCTGTAGTAAGGTTAGTTATTACTACAGATCCCACAACAATTGCACAACCACCAGAATATCCTAAGAAAGATAACAAGATATCAGGTGGAATTCTGTAATTTAAAGCACATCCAAAATCTTTAGAGTAAAAGTAGTTGGTAACAAGAAAACTGAACAAACCTTTGACGAAATGGCGTGCTTCTTCCTTGCTTGATGGTTTTTCTCTAATCATTCCTTCATACACGACCACCTCAAATTAAACTTTAAATCAGGTGTGGGTAAGGGACAATAAACAAATGTCAATGCATGCATTATTGATAAGCAAATAACTGCAAATTATTCTTAAGATCTTAAAAGGTATCATATTTTTGTGAAACTTTGTTTGTCATCTTTAAAGGTAGGTCAACATTATTTGCAAGAATGAAAGAAGAGATGGATATGAGGCATACTGTGTCAGCAGTTATTAGCAATGTTGGGTATGCATTTTCCTCCTTATGGCCTGTAATTCCGAGTCTTGCAATTATAGCATCAGCCTAACGATTTCAAAACAAATTCAGTTCGGTAAAACAATAACCATCCTATCAAACAGATTTCATTCATCCAATATCAAAACCAAGCTTTGCAGCAAGAAAATATTTTTTGTATAATAACGCCTAAAAATTTCACTACTATAAAAGCTAATAATTTCACTCATACAAAAGAAAAGCCATCCAAGCTGTGAAACGTATAACTCATGAAGTACAAATCATGATTGCTTTATTTTAAAATTAATAATCAGTTAAACTTTTTTTAAGGATGCTTGGAAGCATATATTTTGTAGTGCTTATGGTTCAAATAAGCAACACTCACCTGGCTAAAAATAAGCCTAAACGCACCTAATTACGAAAAATTTCAAACTACATTTCGTCTTTCTAACAATGCAATTAGCTTACAAGCACTTGAAAAACGCACTCCTAAACACCCTCTTCGATAAATAAACGCAAGAATGTACCTTTGCCTCGGCTAAAGTCACTACCAAATCCTCAGGCTTATCCCTCCTAATACTCTTTTCATCAATGTCAGCAGTCTAAAACACAAAAAAAAGAAGCAATCAATACTTAATCAATATACATAATCTATAAAATGTAGCATAATAATAATAAGAATATTATACAACTCACCATAATTGTAAAATCATATCCCATCTCTTTTAATATTTCTCTTCGAGCCATTGAAGAAGAACCTAATATTATCTTCATTTTTCAACAAACAAAATCATTACATTACAATAAATTAAAGAAAATAAAATAAAACAATTCGAAATCTGGGTATTTTTAGAAATTTTATCTTTCCCAAGTGAAAATGTTATCTGGGTGTAGTTAAAAAGACTATCTACCCCCTACCTCCTCATACCTTAGACCATGGGTTAATGAGAAAAGAGAGTGTAGCAGACCTTAAAATTAGGGTTGGCTGCCATCTTTGATGTTTCTTCTGCCATGGTTTCTCTCCCTCACAAATTGGAAGGAAGGGAAAGATAATATGTGGAAAAAAAAAGTGGACCCAACTGGCGGCAAAACTTGTTTTAGGTTTGTCCATGTATGGTCCTTCAACCTGCCATTTTAAAAGTATGACTATTGTAAAATGGATTTAACGAGTTGTCCCGGAAGACATAACGTTCATATATGTGATAATATGTAAAATTTATAATATGTTTTCAGGAATATTTATACAGATGAAGAAACTGAGTTAACTTTATACGTTAAAGACATTAAAAAATTAAATGAATTCTAGAGGATAGAAAGTATGAAGATGGAATGTTAAAAATTAAAAACGAAATAATAATACGAACACAATTAAAACATAAATGTCCAAATTCATTAGAAATTATAAGTTAAACGAAAAAATAATAAGTATTGCAAATTAATCTTTCGGAGATGTTCGGGCGTATATCTCTGAAGCATACTCATTACCGTCATATTAAAATAAATAATGTAATAATCACCCAAAAAGATGAATATAATAGAAATATAAAAATATAATAAGAAAAGAATGTGTAAAAGAATAAGTAAATACTTTATTTAAAAGTAAAATTAAAAAGAAAATCCAAAACCAGAACCCAAAACAAAAAAAAATAAAAACACAAATGAACACGTAATAACATTATTTAAAGTTTTATGTAAAAAAGGCATAATAACTTTATATTATTACTTCTACAAAATAATGACAAATAACGTCTACCTTATTTAAATGCATAAACTAAAAAAAAGGGCTAAAACTCAAAGTTTCAAGAAATATATTGAAAGCAACATATGTTTTCAACTCGAAAAAATTAAAATAATAGTCAAATCATGAAAACTATTATATATATTTTATTAAACACGAATCATTATATATCAACTATAAAAATAATATTTTCTACAAAACTACAAAAGTATCTTATAAAGCAACTAAGTTATCAGTTTAAGAAAAAAAAATCTGAAATTCAAATAAAATATGTAAAAATTAAATCAAATTAAACAGGAGAATTATAAGTTGTCATTTAAAATGTCATTTACGGTTTGTTACTTTGTTATATAGTCATGCTGTCACGAAACATGTAAATCTCAGGCCCATTGGGCCAGAAGCAAACGTCTTACACTTTTTAAACTTAAAAACGTACGCACGAAAACCGATTCATGGATTTTAGGATATTTATAATAAGTCAATTCATCAACTCGGGTGTGTAAATAAAGCAAGATAATATTGTGTTTTTCATTTTGTTATTGTACAATCGATATAAGTTTGCCTTTTTTTTCTTTTAAGTACGTCACAAATGTTTGGAATGAAACTTATGATTTTCTAAAACTCACAATAATTCACCCATAAATGTAGAGAATAAGACTTGTTAGAACAATAAACCATAGATCCGATTGATATTTGCCTTTTGCATTCCGTTAAATATAAACTTTTCTTTTAGAATGATAAGTGTTACATGTTAATAATTCGAACCCAATAATGACATCTAAGGTGATACTTTTATCCAAACCTAACATTGCCAAAACTTGCCAATTAGCACATTTTGACATTATAACGGCCCCTTATGTGTTTTTTAGCCACTCATCGATTCTGTGCGCGGACCCAAATACCATCAACTAGCCAAGGATAACCAAAAAATGGTAGGTCCTGTTGACGTAAGATATAGCAGGTATAATAAGGTCATTTAAATATATATTTAACAAAAGGTTTTATTAAAAGGCATATCATGGACGGACCCCTCATTCTCAATGAAGTGATTTCATGGATTAAGAAAAGAAAAGGTAAAACGTTTCTGTTTAAAATAGATTTTGCCAAGGCTTATGACAATGTCAACTGGAATTTTCTTATGTCGATTATGGGGCACATGGGCTTTCCGGATAAATGGTGCAATTGGGTTTTTGGGAGCTTATCGTCTGCCAGGTCGTCTATCTTGGTTAACGAGTCTCCGACATTTGAATTTCAATGCTGGAAAGGGATGAGACAGGGGGACCCGATTTCTCCTTTTCTCTTTTTGATAGTTATGGAAGCCTTCTCGGTGATGGTTCATAAAGCTAATAAGATTGGCGCTGTTAATGGCATTAAGCCGTCGGTTAACGGTCCTACTGTTTCTCATCTCTTATATGCTGACGACTGTGTCATTTTAAGGGGCTGGTCGATTGGGAATGTAAAGAATGTAGCAAGACTGCTTAGAGTTTTCAACATTGTCTCTGGGCTGAAAATTCATATGGGCAAGTCTAGTATTTTTGGTATTGGTGTTGATAACTCAGAAATTGCGGGAATGGCTAGGATGGTTCACTGCTCAGCAAGCTCTTTGCCTTTCATACACTTGGGTATTCCAATTGGGGCCAACATGAATCGGGTTTCTAATTGGAATTTCATTTTTGATATTGATAGTCCATAATTTGCTTAAATTATATTAATTATCTAGACAAGAAAGTAAATAATAGAAAGTAAAGAACAAGAACAAGAGTAAAGTTCAAATACAAGAATCTAAGCAAGTCTAATCATATGTATCATTGATTAAACAGTGAATACATGGTCGATATTACAACTTGACTTACAAGAAAATAAATGAACATACAATTGTTAAGTTTAGACTAACTAAAAACTTAAACAATTACAAGGGAGAAAATAAGTGACAAACACTTGTGGTGACAAACACAAAGTGTTTAAGTTGCGGCTGTGTTGTTTTATATAAGGGAGGAATTAGGGCAACACAGTCTTACTTTGATAGTGATGGATGGTGGTTGTCGAGATACCATTGGCTTGAAGTACTTGAGACAGGTGCCCTTTGTCTTCTTTACCAAATCGGGTATGAGAGAGAAACCCTTCTCTTTTGATCCAACTGCATCTTTGCCATACAAGGTACATGATAGTTGGAACAACCACCATGTGACTCTTGTCTTTTTCTTGTTCAAATTCTTCCCGCCTTGACAAACAATTTGGATAAGAATTACTTGCTGATCAAGAGTCACTGGACTCGCTGATGTCTCGCTGATGACTTTTCACCAGCGACCAAGTGTTGTCAGCGAATCCTTGACTCAACAATCTCCCCCTATTCGCTGAGAAGACTTGTTGAGTAAATAGTACTTAAGAAAAATATTACAAGTAAGGAACAAAGATGTTTTATATAAGGGTGGAATTAGGGCAACACAGTCTTACTTTGATAGTGATGGATGGTGGTTGTCGAGATACCATTGGCTTGAAGTACTTGAGACAGGTGCCCTTTGTCTTCTTTACCAAATCGGGTATGAGAGAGAAACCCTTCTCTTTTGATCCAACTGCATCTTTGCCATACAAGGTACATGATAGTTGGAACAACCACCATGTTACTCTTGTCTTTTTCTTGTTCAAATTCTTCCCGCCTTGACAAACAATTTGGATAAGAGTTTCTTGCTGATCAAGAGTCACTGGACTCGCTGATGTCTCGCTGATGACTTTTCACCAGCGACCAAGTGTTGTCAGCGAATCCTTGACTCAACAATCTCCCCCTATTCGCTGAGAAGACTTGTTGAGTAAATAGTACTTAAGAAAAATATTACAAGTAAGGAACAAAGATGTTTTATATAACGAGAACTCGTGTTACATGCTGATATACAAGCATCAATAATAAAACATCTATTGTCTTGCTGCTTACGAGGAATTGACTTTATGCCTTTACACACTTTTACACGGACAACCCATTTGTCTATTGATAAAAGTACAATACGTGTGTAAAGGTGGTTGGTTAAAAGGATGACAAGTCACATCAACATGACTTTATCCTTGTACTTTAACCAATGCATTTAAGGAATTAAAGTAGTTGCCTTAAATGCATGCAACCATATTTGTACGGCATAATAAATTCACTGTTGAATTTATTTGCCTATAAATACAAAGTCACATACCTCGTACAAATTACTTTTTTGCAATTTGGTGAACTTGCTAAAATACTCTCGATCAAAATAGTTATATTTCACAACTTTAAGTATATCGATCCAATGAGATTATTTAGCAAGTATAGATCACTTGTAATTCAAAAATTGTTTAGATAGTTACATACTTGTAATATCTAAGTTCCACAACAATCTTGTATTTTATTTAACATCAATAAATAAAATACACTTGAAAATTACATTTGTGTTCCACCATTTATTTACTTGTTTAAATATTGTTTTAAGTCTTTATTACTTTACTTATACTCTTGCATTTGTATTTAAAGTAATACTAGTCCAATCTAGTTCATACTTGACTTGTTATTTTACACTCGTGGGTTAAACCATCGTGTGAGGGACTTTACATTTGGTATCAGAGCAGAAGGCTAATATACTTGCCTAGATCTGTTTCACGATGGCCAACCCAGAAAATACACAAGGTAATCCTGAACCTAATTTTAATGAACCTCCACCCGTTCAAAATAATAATCCTCCACCTCCTTCTCCTCCTGCTTCTCCACATGTACATGTGCACTACTCGAATAATCCTGTTCCTAAATTCAATGGGGGCAGTGATGAATTTGGTACGTGGAAAGCTAGGATGATATTACATGTTACTGGTATTGAAAGGAATATGATGAAAATTTTAAATGAAGGACCCTATGTGCCTAGACTTCCTATCAATGCACTCCTTGACCCAACTGGATCAAGAAGTGGAAGGGAAAAGAGGGAGGAACACTGGTCCGAAGAGGAGAAGAGATTGGTAAATCTTGATACCCTCCTTAAAAACATGATCCTCGGGGCTGTTCCAGAATCCCTAATTCCCACACTAGTTCTTTATCCCAGTGCTAAAACCATGTGGGATGAACTGGTGAACCAGCATGAGGGAGGTGATGACACTGTTGTTACCAGAAAGGTCTCCCTAAACAAAAAGTATGAGTCATTTTTTGCTCTCCCCAATGAGTCTCTAACTAGTACTTACACCAGATTTTTGAGCATTATAAACAAGTTAAGAGGACTGGGGGTTGAGAAAGACAAGGATATACTTTTGGAGAAATTTTGTGATATTCTTCCCACTAAATGGTCTCACATGATTCTGGTCTTGAGACAAGGTAAAACCTTGCACTCCCATACTCTGTCAACATTGTATGGAGCCTTCAGATTCACTGAAGAGAATCAAGCCCAGAGGATTGAGGCTGAAAAAGATGCTTTAAATCATGCTTCCAGTAGTTCCACATTGGTCAGTAATACTGAACCACCTTGTGCTGCATTAATATCTTCCGAGAATGTATTTTCTATGAAGAAGATGATGTCTGAACTAATGGATTCTGGAGTCACTAATAATACTCTCCAGACTGTGATGAAACTGACAGTGATGACCTGGTTGCAATGATTTGCTAAAACATTTAATCATTTTAAAGCAAGAGCAAATAGGCCCACTGGACAACATGCACCCAGTTCCTCTATTGACAAGACCAATCTGACATGCTTTAAGTGTGGCAGAAAAGGTCATTTCATGAAGGAGTGCAAGTCCAGTCAGTTTGTCTCTTAGTCTGGTCCATCTACTTCTTATAACAAGCCTGATGATAGCTACAAGTCCAAGTACAAAAAGCTTAAGGCCCAAATTGCTCTCATGTCTCAACAAATAGAAAATAATAAATGCATGATTGCAACCACTGAAGAAGCATGGGTTCCCTCAGATGATTCATCAGTTGATGAAAAGGAGGAAAGAGATTGTTGCTTTATGGCTCTGGCAGATCAAGAGCATCTGGTGAAGGATGATGTCACATCTGGTCGATGGGTGGACATTGTTATAAAAAATGTTAGTGAGTACGATAATGAAACCGATCCTGAATTAAAATTGGACATTGCTGAAGCTCTAAATTCTGATTTAATTTTTGTGGAAACTGTTAGATTTGACAGTCTTAATGGCTTAGAAACAGATTCCTCTGAAATCACTGCTTTAAAATCAAAATTAAAAGAACTTCAAGATATTGAACTGGCATTTCAAGCACAAGTTTTGGTAACTGAACAACTGGTTCAAGAAAAACATGACCTAGAAATGATTTTGCAAAAAGAAAAACAGGTCATTAAATCATGGCTAGAAACAAGAAAGCCATATGATGCTGGAATAAACCAATTTCCATCCCAAAAACGTGCTTATCTGGATGGAAATACCCATATTGCAGCATTAATACCAGTTATTGACCGGTTACCAGAGGAGGTTAGACCAAGTACCATTTATGATGAACCTTCCACCCCAAAAACTTGTATTATACCAGCTCAACTATCAGAGGTCAAGACTGGAGCATCCCAATGAGATGTACAGAAAGTCGAGTATCACAACAAAGGATAATAGATAAACATTCACCATAGCTTTATTTGATAAAAAGAATTTTACAATGTACAAGCATGTGAACCAATTCCCAAGTACAATGCGTCCACCATACTTGGATATTAAGTCCACGAAACAAATAACAAATACATGAGATGATATACTACAATGATCAAGGCGGATTCCATTGCCCATCACAAGTTTGATCCTTGACTCCAAAGTGCAATGCAAATAATCATGATGCATATAATTCCTCAAAGCTTAAGCTAATTTCCTGAAAAGCATGAAGAAAAAGTGTCAACTACGAAAACGTAGTTGGTGAGTGCATAGGTTTTCAAGTAAATCTCGTTACATATCCATTTCAAAGCTTAGAAAAACATATTATTACATATCAATATACTCAAACCACATGACCGACAAAATTCTCATATCAAACTATCAAGTTTTCCAAATACCATAATGTTATTTCAAAGCGTTGAGAATCCATGGTAATTATAAAGTTCTCATTTGTCAAAATCATCATGAGAGAAAAATATATCAATTGATTAGTCATGTATCACACCCAAACCATACAGTCACCAATAATATCAATAACACTTGGTAAAAAGTATAATTTTGATGAGTTTGTCTTGAGCCACTATCTACCGTCCGATAATAATAATCAAAGTGTGTCCAATAATAATAATGCTAGGCACATGCTGTCAATCATGTGCAATAATAATGAATGGGTCGTGCCATGGAGACGACCACATAATATAAAGTAGATTAGAGCACCCCTAGGCCGGCCGGCGATGAGGGCGGCCACATAGGCATGCCAATCATCCCGCCGCCATCTTAGTGAGTGAGGGGGACGTAAATCCTAGTTGCGCAACCCTCTAACTACAGGCCCCCCCTTTCGGAGTTAATAGTAGTGTGACCGGGGACCAAGGTTTGACAGAACTCAAGCTCATCATATTTCTCATAACATATTGAACATACAATAATAGTTCCCATATCATAATCATTCTTTCAAAGTATTAATTCATATAAGCAAAGCAATTTTAATTATTCATGCTTTTCACCCCTTAAATAAAACATATAAAAGAGTTTAAAGGGGGCTATGACTCACTTGATTAGAGAGTGTTACTTCTTGGCAATGCGAGAGTTCTCCTAGTTGTGTTCCTCACCAAGCAAGCCTAAACCATAGTATATATATGCACGACATAAGTTCGTGTGACATGAACTAGTAAGCTAGATCATGAGATGTGTACTAGTAGACTTGCCCATCTTTGATTGTTATTAAATTATGGAGTTCAAGTGTATTACATTGCTCACAACATTCGGTTAGAGGATATTTGATAGAGAATGTCGATTTCTCATTATACGTATTTATATATTGTTGTAATTTCGGTAACTTGGCTTTGATTGAAATGGTTTCCATTGTATGCTTTTCTTAATCATATCATTTAATATTAGTAACTTTATAATATTGGTATTTAGGATTATTTTCTGATTTATAATCATTTATTTAATTTGATATTATTTAATTAATTATTTATTCATTTTATTGATTTATTAATTAAATAATTCCTTAAAAATACTTTTAATTATCAAAGTTGTCTTTATAATTTATGAATAATTATATTTGAGTCATATACTGATTTTTATGCCTTTTAAGTTATAATGTTGTGATTTATACATTTATTTATGTAATTTCTCCATTAATTTAATAATAGTGATTAATTAGTGATTTTTACTTACTTATTTACCTTAAAAATATGTAACACTTACTTCTTGACTTTTAATAATTTTACTCCAGTAGGTTTTAGTCATTTCCATCATTGGTTATAATTATTTAACCATTTTCATGATTTATATAATTATTTATTTATTTATTTTCTTTTTAATTATCATTTAAATTCAATAATTAATAGAAATTCTTAGAAATCACCACATAACTTTTTGGCTAAAAATCCCAGACCTTTTGGGTAACTTTTACCATGGTAAATTCATATCAATTCAACCTCTCTTGTGTCTTGCTCATTTAGAGGACTTTTATGCTTAAAAATCGTTTACCGAAATAGTGATTTTAGCCTCATTTCTCAAGCAATTCAAGTGCTTTAAAATGGATTTTCATCCTTATTTGATTATTTACAGAATGTTCATCATATTTTGGTATTTCAAGTCGTGATAGTGGTGGTGGTGTGATATGTGCAATTTAGAGCTTTCGGTTAGTGCTTATTTGACCCGAAAAGGTGATTTTTGGACTTATTATTGCCATGAACCAAACAAGTCGAGTTTTATATTTTGAAATCACTTTTTCACATTAACTTTAAGAGATTTTGATGGTTATTTGATTATGGTGCATGTGTGTGCTCAAAATGCCATTTTTCATGCTTTCGGTTTGTGATTTCTAGCTTATTTTAACTTGTTTTGTTCCAAGCTTTATATCCTTGTTATCTCATCAATATTTCCAGAATATTATGCTCAAGTTAAACATATTTTTCACTCGAACAAGCCCATACCCATCTCATAATCCAACAACAAGATTCAACTTTCTTAGATCTAACATGCATGCATTCATCTCATCACTTTCAATACAAATCTTTATAGATCTTTCATCTAACAATATAAAAGCTTTCATTTTATGAAAAATCCCAGAAATATATTCATCAAAATGTATAAAAATATATTCATCTTTCAAAAAAAAAGTCACTTTTATAAGATATTAACATAAAACAACACTTTTGTGTCTTGAACTTGTTGAATCCTGGAATCTTTCTTCTAGATCTTGACATGCATGAGCATGAGAAAGAAGATTCTATCAACTTGCCCTCATCAAGTGTGTCTTTCAAAGAAAATAAGAGAAAACATAGACTTTTGATAAAGATCTTTGAATATATACAAAAACAAGATTAATCTAACAAAGAGATGAAGATTTATACCCTTGATGAACTCGGTTTTGATGATGGAAAGATGGCAGAATTTTCGTGCCCTATATGCTCCAAATAACCCTTATTCCAAGCTTGATATAACCCTTAAACCTATCTTGAATCAACCCTTGCTTAATCCTTTCAAAAACCCTTATTATTATTATTTATTAGATATGATTCTTGGTCTTGTTTTCTTACTTTCTTTTGGGCCGTAAAAACAAGAAGAAAAAGAAGAGGACAAATGTTTTGAGAGAAGAGAGAGAGAGTTGTGTGTGTATGGGAAGTGTAAGAGAAATTATGATGGAGTAAAAGGTTGTGGAGTGTAGCTTTGGGTTAATGTACCTTGGAGAATGAAATCTAGTTGTTCATTCATTGGTGGTTTTGGTTTGGGAATGGGGGAGCCGAATTTTTGGTTTAAAAATTGAAAGGGTATTTTAGTTTTTGTTAGTTGATAATTGTGTATGTATATTATGTATGTATAGGTGCATGTATGGATATTTTTAGTTTTAATTACTTGTCACTAGTTAATATTTATGTATCTATATATATATATAATTCGTATATGTCACACCCCATAATAATGCGGAAGGGTACGAGGTGTAACATTCATGAAATCACAACACAAGGTATAATGAACGACTATAAAGGAGTCGTTTTGAAAACATTTCATTTAAATAACTTCATTTGTCTTGAAACATTGGAAATACATATTCAAATTAAGGAAGGACATTACAATAATTTAAAGAGTATTTTTAGGAATTTTAAATCCTCGATAAGTAGTACTATCATTGGTTTCGACAACAATGATAACTTGAACAAAAGTAAAGTCTTTTCCATGATAAAAACGAAACATCAACTCCAAGTGGCGAAATAGCCTTATGAGAATCCTACCGTGCATCTTACGGACCTGAGATACATGCTAAAATGGGTCAACAATAATGTTGGTGAATTCATAGGAGTAAATAAGTAATTTGCATGAAACCACAAGATTTAAGTGTGACCATTGCTAACCCGCAATGTCGTGTAGCCATTGTTCAAAAACATAGCTAGGAAAAATATAATGTATATATTGTACTAAGCTCATGAATTGAAACTCGACGGTAATAAGTAACATTGTGCCTCGGCAAGTATTTGATCCATAATACTTGGGAATCCAAATATGCATGCATTCGTTCGACCATCATCGGTCAAGTTGGTGCGACCAACCCGAATGGGTGTGTCAACCCAAATAGTACTATTCATCATATCACGTTTAAATCCATAACTAACAATTCATGATGGGAGGTCTTTAGTGGGATCAAGCGACTTAGACAATCATCATATACATAGTTTGGTACTTGTGTTCCACATGTAAAACATAGAGCATGCATCTCACCCAAAATAGTAAGAAAGAATGGGCTATGAACTCACCTTAGTTTCAAAGTAGCAACAATTAGCAAGTAGCGGATTTTCTTGAATGTGTCAACCTATAGATATAAAATATAAACTTGTCTTAACAATCTATGTTATTATGTCCCTAATGAATTTCCCTCATTCTTCCAAATAATATTGTCATATTACATTTTATTAAAAATGTTTTCTTATGTGATAATCGTTAGGGTTGTCGACGTGCTAGTCGGAGTTGGTCTTTTCATGGGTTTATATATATTAATATATATAATATTAATATAATATAATAGTAATAATAATAATAGCGATATTATGACTATTCTCCCACACAACCTATACACGTGAAATGGCAAAGAAGTATGGTTGCGTGTTGAAATAAATCATAACATGGCATTCGCGATCATTCTCCCTCACAACCTATACGAGTGCACCGTTTTCCATAATAGGAGATGGGCAATTGTCAATTAAGTATGGTTGTGAGTTGGAATAACCACGAATTATAAATGTATAAATATAAATGCGTCACCGCACAACTTTGCACCAACATTCTAAATAGAAGATGGGCATGGTGGGTCAATATATAAATATAAATATATTAGTATACGTCATGAGAGCACCCGAAGCGTGCTAAGTTACCGCACACTTTGCACCGACGTCCTAAATAGGAGTTGGGCATGGTGGGTCAAGTTATATTAGTAGATATATATATACGTATATAATATATATATATATATATATATATACATAGGTATTTAATGGGCATTTAACTAGCACGTTTTCCAAACTTCACCAACATAGATTATCACACTAATGATTATACTTAAAGCATGCTTTGCATATTTCCAAGAAAAGATTAATCATTATGCATGTTTGGGATTTATGTCATAAAGGTATTACTTGAAAGAGGGAACATTCACCTAGGAAATATATAACTATTAAATGCAAGGTAATGATTATTATCCAAATTAAATTACTTAGATTAAATCATGCATTAAGAAATCTGTTAGCTTCCCAATGACAATTCATATTCTCAAAAAAATATTATGCATGCATGTCGGCTGTTCATTTGGTTTGCACTTGTAATGTAACAACCCTCAATTTCTGACTAGGGCAATTTACTTAGACTTATCTAGGTATCTATCCCTAGAGGTTTATTAAGAGAATTGGCCTTCTAGACATTTAGGCATGGTGATAATTGCCCTCTAGTTCAATGAAATATAGTAGGTGACTAGCTATCTTAGAAATGCCATAAATAATAACTATAGACAATCTAAAACTATAAATTAGTTCTAACTGAACTTGGTGAAATATCATTGAACCAAAAACTTTAAATCGAGAAGTTAAGTTATAAAAATAATTGTACAAGACTCACAAGTTGAGATAACAATCAAGAATTCTTATAAATATCCAACAATTTAATCACCAAGCCAATTTGAATAATTATGACATGAAAATAAAAAGGACTATCCTAGAAATATATTTATAAACCAAAATGTTCATCAAAAAGTGCTTGAATAATAATAAGCATATATGTGTCTAATATAAATGCAATTTTATAAATAATGGCTTAAGTAACAAATTAAGAATACAAAATTATGTATACATATACATACATACACACGACACATATACATACACATTTAGACCCAACTAGTTAACTTACATAAATAAGTAAATACATAATACACTTATAAAACAATTACCACTTAAAATACATACACACACATGTTACTTACACAATTTTTATACAAAAAAAAAAGAAAAGAGAAACCCCTTCATTGTCCCCCCCTTTTGGCCGGCCCCTTTACACACTCACACTCTCCATTCTCAAGATTTTTACATTCACTCTTTTCTTGTAACTCTCACTCTTCACACACACTTCACACACACATCTATTACTCTCTCAAAAACCCCTCCTTCTCCCTCTTTCTCTTCTCCATTCACGGCACAAACAAACAAGAAAAACAAGGACAAAAATCAAATCTAAACTAAGATAATAATAAGGGTTTGTTAAGGATTAAGCAAGGATTAATTCAAGATAGGTTTAAGGGTTATTTCAAGCTTGGAATAAGGTTCATTTGGGGCTTAGAGGCCACGAAATTTTCTGCCCAAAATCATCTTCAAAACCGAGTTCAAGAAGGGTATAAATCTTCATCTCTTTGTTTAATCTATCTTATTTTTGTATATATTAAAAGATCTTTATCAAAAATCATGTTTTTCTTTGATTTTCTTCTTGATTTAAACTCAATGAGGGCAAGGTTGATAGATCCTTATCTCACATGTTCATGCATGTAAAGATCTAGAGAAAGGATTCAATGATTCAACAAGAACAAGACCCAAGAGTTGGTAGTTGTAAGATTTGTTGTATATTTGCTAAATGGGTCTCATAAAAATGGTTTTCTATGAAATAGAATACTCTTATATTTCTGTGATTTTTTATCAAGAATGATATTTTCAAAAGTTAGATTAAAGTTTATAGCTTGATCTTGTTCAAAAGTGTTAGATCTTAACATGCATGCTTAGATTTATACTAGTTTATGTTGATTTTGAATTAGGATGTGAGAAGGATCTTTGGATGATGATTGATGATTTTGAAATTGATAATAATCTATAAATTTGATGTTAAGAACTACAAAATAAAGTATTAATCTTGTAAATGATAAACTCAAGTGCTAATTAAGCAAGAATGGTCATTGGTGAGTTGATATAATCAAGAACATTCTGACAGAAATAAACTTCTGTCTTGGAACGGATAAACTGAACATGTGAGGGCCGTTTCAAGAAAAACTTTCAAAATAAAAGTTGTAGATAAATGAGTTAAATTTAACCACCAACTGGAATCACTCAAAAATACTGAACCAAACAAAAGATATGATTTTTCTACTAAAACTGGTCAAAACTTCATTTTTGTCTGAATATTTTATCAACTTTGACAATTTTTATCTCCTAATCCATAAGGTTCCAGGAGGCCATACTTGGTGTAAAGTAAGTACAATGTGTCCTAAACTTAAAATAAAATCATGGAATTTTTATTAAGAGCAAAACCCAAAGAACTTTTATAAAACTTTCGAGTATGCAAAACAGTGACTGTTTTGACCACTTCCATTTGTAAAAATATTTAGAGGTAGTAAACATTCTTTATAAATTAATCCAAAAATTCACAAAATAAGTGGATACATATAGGTTATTGTATAAAAATCAGGAGGGTCCAAATAATTCGGTTTAACCCCAAAACAGTAGCCAACATTTCATAAAAATGTGAAGTAAAAACAGAAAATTCTGAAGTAAACCAATAACTTGTGGGATGGGCTATGTAATGAACTAAGGAGTTAATGGGCTAGCCCGACCCAATTAGTGAACTCATAAGAAACATAAATCAGTAGGCCCACTGGGCCCAATAAACCATATAGCCCAATAACCAATATAACTCATTAAGCACATAACCCAAATAAGGTCAAGCCCAAGTCACTTAAAAGCCCATAACACTTAGGCCCAATTGGTGATGGCCCATAACACCTAAGCGAATTTCATAAACCCGAATAATCATAAGACATATTGAAGAGTATGTGAGTAAAAGATAAGCGTAATCGAAGTAACACAAAAAGGATGATTAAGTAGAATGGACATAAGTAATTACGTTAACCAAACTATAAATTGATATCACAAATGCTAATTCGTGCTAAAATCGGTTACACATCAAATGATGAATAAGGATAATATAACTTAATATGGCATTATCATATGATAACCTAAGATGCCAAATGAAACCACAAATGAAGGCAAGTTACCGAAATTCTAACAACTTATAACTACATGTATAATGAAAGTGACCTTTTGCACCATCAATCTTTACAACCAAAAAGATGCGAATACTAGCAATACACTTGGATCCCATAATTGATGACAACATAATGAAAGTGGCATTTTTAAGTGATGGCTTAAGATAGGAACTTACGTATATTAGTCCTCTCGTAGGGATAGTCTTGGCTTTGAAATGTGGTTGAGGACCATGATGGAATATATGATCAAGGAAGCTATAGATGGGAAGTACCCATTTTGGATAAATAGATATAATGCTCGGCATATCAAGGTGAGTCATAGCCCCCTTT
>CM067169.1:124781240-124836876 GCA_034093135.1 Erigeron breviscapus | reverse complement strand
GACGTGAAAGGGTCTTAGTAGTGGCTCAAGACAAACTCATCGAATTATGCCTTTGGCTAAATATTATTGATTATTACTTATGGTTGGATATTATGGATTGAACATACGGTTTGGGTATTGGACCTTATATGGAATCTCGAAAGTTGTTGAAATTGGCGATATTGAAGTATTGATTACCGAATGGTTTTGGTATGATGAATGATTAATCGATCGATATATTTTTCTTTCACGATAAATGTGACAAATGAGAACTTTATAATTTACCATGGATTTCTCAACTCTTTGAAATGACGTTATGGTATTTTGAAAACTTGATGGTTTGATATGAGAATTTTTGTCGGTCATGTGGTTTGGGTGAATTGATATGAACTAATATATTTTCTAAGTTTGTTTTGAAATGGATATGTAACGAGATTTACTTGCAAACCTATGCACTCACCAACTACGTTTTCGTAGTTGACACTTTTTCTTCATGCTTTTCAGGATTTAGCATTAGTCTTGAGGAAATGTATGCACCATGATTGTTTGCATTGCACTTTGGAGTCAAAGATCAAACCTTGTGATGGGCAATGGAATCCGCCTTGATCATTGTAGAATATCGTTTCATGTATTTGTTAATTGTCTCGTGGACTTAATATCCAAGTGCGGTGGACGCATTGTACTTGGGGATTGGTTCACATGCTTGCGCATTTGTAAAATTCTTTTATTAAATAAAGCTATGGTGAATGTTATTTATAATCCTTTGTTTTGAATACTCGACTTTCTGTACATCTCATTGTTCCGCCTTAGTTGGGGTGTTACATGTAAGGTTTTAGAAGTTTAAAAGTCATCTTTGGCTTTTCGGTTTTACATCTCGGCCGAAGTTCATGGCCAAAGAAAAGAATTTGTTTCAGTTTTGGGGCAGCCTAAAAGTCGACATTTCAGCCATCAAAATAGGGACAAAACAGTGGTGTTTCCAGTGGTGATGTAAGGTGGTTAAAGGTGGCGGTTCATGGCGGTTTTCGAACCGAAACATAAGAAAAACAACCGAAACTTTGCATAGCCGTGTTTTAACATCACCAAAGACTTAAGGACAGATAAAAAAACTTGTTGAAAGGTTAATAGCTCTGAATATGGTGGCTGTTGGTAGCTGCTCGTGGTGGTTAATGGCTACGAGAAAAACAAGGCAAGTAAGAAAAACGTTTTTAGGGTTTGAGACACAATAGCTAAGCATGGGCAGCCATGTAATGACCTGATATGAAGCTGGAACGTTCCTCTTCTCTGTTGGGTCGTCGTGGAGTGGTGGTGGCGCGGTGGTGCTCGGCTGCGACGGGAAAGAAAGGAGAAAAGGAGAAGAGAATATTAGGGTTTTTGAAGAGAAAGATTAAATGGGTTTGTGTAGGAGACCCTTACCTAAGTTCCTTACCTTTCCTGGACGTTTATGGAGTTGAATGGTGGTGGCTGGAAGTCGAGAAAACAGCGGCGGCGGCTGGACGGCGGAGGAGCAAGGGCAGCGGCGGAGCAGTGGTGGTGAGGGGTTGTATGGTGCTTAAACTTGTTAATGGAGACTTAGAGGTTGATGGGGGTGGTTGCCGGATCCTTTTTCCGGTGAGAAAATGGTGGCAGGCGGCGGTGGTGCTCAGGGGGGGGTGGCCGGCGGTTGGAGTGAAAAGGGAGAAGAAGTTGGATGGTCTTTTGTTTGTTTGTTTGTTTTGTCTACTTGCAACCTTTTCTTTATTATTTGTATATGTGTAGATATATGTCACGTGTATGTGTGGCTGAAAGAAAAGAAGCAGGGAGTTAAGTGGCCTTTTATAATGCTTCACTAGTGGGCTTTTGGAGTCATGGGTTGGGCTGGCCGAATTTTACATGGGTTCAAGGTTTGTGGGCTTATTTTTAATCTAACAATCATGTTGGCCTACTAATAATATTAGTTAGTTGGTCCAAGAGTTTTTATAAATATTTTATATATTATTTTGTAACAATTATTAGTTAGGAAACTAAAAATAATATGTCATGTTTTTATAATTCATGTTTTTTTTATATAAATTGTGTCAATTATTATAATTGCATAAGTACGCTCTTTAATCATTTAGTAAATATATAACGACATATATTTCATATGGCACTTTTACTAACGAAAGAGATCTTAACTAGATACATGTTGTCACATAGCAATCATATATCACAAACGTGCATATTATGGAGGTCCTCCTTGACCGGTTCATCAACCTGATGAATGTGTGTCGGCATCGTTATTTTATAACGACGTTTGATCATGGTTGACACATAAGAATTTAAATATCACATATTTAAATTTAACTTTCTATAAATAGCACATAAATAGTAAACTTTCTAAGTTTAGCTAACCTCAAATTTGGCGGGTGTCACAGTATATATATATGTGTATATAAGTATGTATATTTTGTGTCTTAATTTTGTTACATGGCTCTTTGGTTATAAATTTGTATTTATATTTGACATATATATTCACTTATTATTATTTAAGCTCACTTTAGGTACATAAGGTTTATAAATAAATGTTAAGATGGTCATCATCTAAATTTGTGTTTATATGTCCTTTAATTAGCTTGATGATTAAATTGTTGGACATTTATAAGAATTCTTAGTGGTTATCACAACTTGTGAGTCTTGCATTATTATTTGTATATGTGTAGATATATGTCACGTGTATGTGTGGCTGAAAGAAAAGAAGCAGGGAGTTAAGTGGCCTTTTATAATGCTTCACTAGTGGGCTTTTGGAGTCATGGGTTGGGCTGGCCGAATTTTACATGGGTTCAAGGTTTGTGGGCTTATTTTTATCTAACAATCATGTTGGCCTACTAATAATATTAGTTAGTTGGTCCAAGAGTTTTTATAAATATTTTATATATTATTTTGTAACAATTTTTAGTTAGGAAACTAAAAATAATATGTCATGTTTTTATAATTCATATTTTTATATTCTTTGGGGCATTATCTACTAGCTTCTAGTATAACTATGGCTTGCGGGATCATAGGCAGCATAACTAGCTCATAAATAATATTAAAAATGAGGGTTGTTACATAGTTATCTATGGTATTTCATTGAACTAGAGGGCAATTATCACTATGCCTTATATGTCTAGAAGGTCAATTCTCTTGATAAACCTCTTCGGATAGGTACCTAGGTAAATATAAGTAAGTTGTCCTAGTCGGAAATTGAGGTTTGTTACAAATCTTGTGTCCAAGGTAGCATCTCCAGAGATAGGAGGGAGATCTACATGTACCATTTGATCATCTCTTTTTCTTTTCAGAGTGGGTTTCTTCCTTGTTGCTGAGGAAGATGGTGGTGCTGAAGGACGCCTTGCTAAGTTGCTGCCAAAATAGTTTCTTAGTACCGGCACATCAACCCTCATTCTTCTTTCCATTTCCCTTGCCTTAGTAAATAGCCATGAATGAAGTCCTTGAGAGGAGAATAACTGTGGGCTGTTTTTTCTTTGACCAGCTCATACACCTCAAACCATTCAGTAGCCCCCAGATTTGGTCTTTGAATATTTTTCAAATATGAAGTGTGACCGACCATCTTCTCTTTGGACTTTCAAGTTTATTTCAGCTCCAGATTTGGCTAGATTTGCAGTCACTGAAACTATTTTATGAGGCAGCGTCCTTCTCCACATATTTCTAATAAACTTATGCTGCTCCTCATCAAGCTTTCCTTTCTTCTCTAGCAGCCTTACTTCAACATCAGCCTGTTTCTTTTGATAGACTGCAAGGTGACCAGAAGTTTGCAACAATAAGAGCTCTTCAACATCAAGTTCTTTTTGCTCTTTAACAGCGAGCTGTCTGATATATTCGAAATCCTTTTGCTCATTTTCCTTGTTCTTCTTTTTTCTTTCAAGTTCAGCAAAGGCTTCTTCTTGAGTTTTTCTTTCATCTTCAAGAGTAAGATCATCAGGAATAGAACAGGCAGCTGATGAGGAACCTTCTTTACTTGCTGGATGAGAAGAAGAGGGTTTCCTAAAAGCAGTCATGGGAATTGCTTGACTGACATAACATCTATGGAAAATTGGAAGCATTTCCTTTTATCTTTCAGTTGCCATTTCAACAGCCATACCAGCTTCCCATGCCGCCTTGATCACTTTGGGATCATTTGGGTCCACATTGTGCTCCCCCTGAGCAATAGCAAGGATATTTTGTTGTGGTTGCTCCCCCTCAATACCAGCGGGAGCTTCTTCTTCATTAATAATGTGGCCCTCCCAAGTTTCAACGTTCACAATCTCCTTTCCTTGTTCAGTGACCTCTTTCTCACCAGCAGGAGGCACTTCAGTTTCAGTTTCAACCTCCTTTTCACCAGTTGGAGGGACTATGGCTACTTCAGTGTTTTCTACAGCCATGTTAGCAACTTCTTCAGGTTTCTCCCCCTTGGAAGTTGCATCATCATGAGTAACTTCCACAACAGCGGTCTTGGCAGCATTCTGGGTAACTAGCTGCTGAAGAAGTTCTTTGATGTCGCCCATTTCCTTCTCCATGCGTGTCTGCCTAAGCCTATCTTGTTCTAAGAAAGAGGCATAGGGCTTAGGTAGATCAGCAATTTTCTTTTCCAGAGAGGAGATGGCTGTTGCTTGTTTATCAAGTTGCTCAGCAAGAGGAGCAACTAGATCATGAAGTGCCTTAACTTCAGAAGCAGCTGCTGTGCTAGCAGAAGCAGCCCTTCTGGCAGCATAAGTAGATGAACTGACAGCCCTCTGAATGGTTGTAGCCTTTGCTTTGAGGATCTGCTGATCACGATTAAGAACATTCTGAGCCAGCAAGTATGCTCTTGTTTGATTGTTAGCCAGAGTCTCAGAATTGGACCTGATGATTTCAATGTCTTGGCTATTTTCTTCTTGTTTTCGATACCAGCTGGTCAGAGTTTTCACTAACTAATCATCTTATTTATCTTTCAGACTGACCAGCTGTTCAGCTACCTTTGTTAGATCAGCAAGTCCCTTTTCAACCTTCTCTAGTCGTTCACTAGCTGATAGAGGAATCAGAATGGAAACTTCAGAATGTTCAGGTGGGGAAACATATGTACTTGGAACTTCTTCAGACATAATTGGTTCCCCTGCACCTTGAATTTTTAAAACAACTTCAATTTCTGTTTCCATATCACTGGCATGCCCTTCAGTGGGTGCCACTACATCAAACTCATCAACATTCAAACATAATTGGTTCCCCTGCACCTTGAATTTTTAAAACAGCTTCAATTTATGTTTCCATATCACTGGCATGCCCTTCAGTGGGTGCCACTACATCAAACTCATCAGCATTCAAACCTTCCAAATCATACACATCATCAGTGGACTTACCATCTTCCACGTCCTCCATCTCTACAATTTCTTCAACACTTTTAACATTTTCACTAGAAATCACCATAACGTTACCAGCACCTTTACTACCTTCAACATTATCAGAAACACCAACATTTTCTTCAGCGAGAATGCCTTCAGTGGCATCTCCTTCTCCCCCTTCAACAACTTCAACATTTTCAACCATCTCATTTGTATTTTCTCCAGTAGTACTATCAACACCAGAATCAATCAGTCTTTCATTACCAGCAAGCATACTTTCATCAGCATCATCATCATCATCACCATCATCTCCACCTTCATAATCACACAAAGCGTCCAGTGCCCCACAATCATCAGTGAACATAGTAGTTGTGGCAACACTGGCAGCAGCTATATGTGTCTCAATCCCTGTTAAAACAGTTTATGAGACAGAAAAGTTTAAGGGGTTAGGGGAAATGGGTGCCTCAGGTTCAGTGTGTTGCTGCACCGAACCATCATCAGCCGCAGAATTGGATGTCTCTAGCACAGCCTATGATCTGACCAGTGCTGTCATCGACTCAGAGGGTTGAGAAGAGGATGGAATTAATTGATCGGTTGACACAACTCTAGAGGGCTGGGGTGACCCTTGTTCTTCACCAACCTCTCCTACAGAAGATTGAGGTGGCTGCTTGTGAGGCCCTTTTGTCTCGTCAGCACCCTGTTTGGAGGATGCTGATGGGTTGGCTGGTTCACTAATGTCCTTGGGCTGTGAGGACTCCCTAACCTTAATGGTTAAGCCCTTTGATACTCGCTGCTTCTGTTTTGGGACAACAACAGGAGGGGATGTTGGAGCAGAAGATGGTTTGGATTTAGTACTTGACTTTTTAGTCGGCTTGGAAGCTTTGGAGGTTGCTGGGGGGTTTATCAGCGTACCAGCTTCAGAGGACAATCCGGCAGCACCAGTGAGGGAACCAACAACCACATCAGATTGTGGTACCGACTCACCAGCACGGTTTTTAGGGTATAAAGAGGGAGGAATTAGGGCAACACAACCTTACTTTGATAGTGATGGATGGTGGTTGTCGAGATACCATTGGCTTGAAGTACTTGAGACAGGTGCCCTTTGTCTACTTTACCAAATCGGGTATGAGAGAGAAACCCTTCTCTTTTGATCCAACTGCATCTTTGCCATACAAGGTACATGACAGTTGGAACAACCACCATGTGACTCTTGTCTTTTTCTTGTTCAAATTATTCCCGCCTTGACAAACAATTTGGATAAGAGTTTCTTGTTGATCAAGAGTCACTGGACTCACTGATGTCTCGCTGATGACTTTTCACCAGCGACCAAGTGTTGTCAGCGAATCCTTGACTCAATAGATATATTCGAATCGAGGCTGTCACAGTGGAAAGCATCATGTTTATCTATTGGAGGAAGAGTTACACTAATAAAATCGGTCTTAGAGAGTCTTCCCACTTACTATTTCTCCCTTTTCAAGGCACCGGTTAAAGTGGTGGAAGGACGGGAGAAGATCATGAGACGCTTCCTGTGGGGCGGATCGGATGGAGTAAACAAAATTAACTGGGTTTCGTGGGAAAGGGTTACCTCTCCGGTTAAATATGGCGGGCTCGGTTTGTCAAGGCTTAAAGACTCAAACCTGGCCTTGCTTTCTAAATGGTTATGGAGGTTTAAACGTGAATCTTCTAGCTTATGGAATGAGGTCATTATGACGATTCATGATAAAAGTAGGAGTTGGGGTTTGCTTCCTGTTAATAAACAACTTGCTGGTACATGGAAGGCAATTGTGAAGGCAATTGATTCAATCAAGGTCGACGGCATAGCAGTTCACCGGGTTCTCAGAGCGGTCTGTGGTAATGGGGGTGCTACCCGTTTTTGACTCGATAACTGGATTGGCAATGAGATATTAAAAGACAGATTCCCTTTGTTATTCAAACTTGAGAAAGAAAAGAAGTGTTTAGTTAGAGATCGCTTTGACAAGGATGCAGGAATGTTTTCTGGAAAATGGCAATGGTACAAAGCTCCTAGCAAGACTGAAGAATTACAGGAATGGAAGGACTGGTTCTGTATGTTGGGGGGTGCTCGTTTGAATAATGAACATGACAGGTGGACTTGGACGGGCTCTGATCATAATGATATGTCGGTAAAGGCGGTTAAGGAGTTCTTGAGAGGTGCTTACGACTTTAGCAACATGTATGTGTTTCTCTTGGCGTCTTGGATACCGAAAAAGATTAACATTTTTATGTGGAGACTTGCTATGGACCGGATCCCAACCGTGGAGGCTTTGAAGGCTAGAAATTGTTACATTGATAATGAAGGCTGTGTTTTGTGTGAGGAAGGACTTGATTCTGTTAGCCATCTCTTCTGCTCATGTGAGGTGGCCAACCTGGTTTGGCAGTTTATTATTGCATGGTGCAAGGCTAGCCCTTTCTTCGTTTTTGATGTCAAGGATTTATTGGAGATTCACGAACATGTGGGAGTGGGAAAGAAGGAAAGAAAAGCACTTAAAGGTATTATTATGGTTGCTTGTTGGTGTATCTGGAGGCTAGAAATGAGAGGCGATTATCGAATGTCAACATCAATATGGAAAGAATATTACTTGATATCAAGTCTTTGGGGTTTCTTTGGTGTAGAAATAGAAAAAAGAATAATAATACTAGTTGGAAAGATTGGTGTAGGTTTAAGTTGATGTAATTATTTTTTGTATGTTGTTTGACCCGACAAGTTTGTTGGGTTGGTTGTAAATAAAAGTTACCTTTTAAAAATAAAAATAAAAGGTTTTTTAATATAATATTATTTTCAGATAGATAGAGTTTGTAACTTGTAAGTCTAAAACGACTTAAAAGAACATATATATTTTCTTTTCTTAATGAAAATATTAATATAAAATTAGAGCATTTATGTAATTTATATTTTTATAAGCTAAAATTTTCTTCAAGTAATGTGAAATTTTAAATTTACCCTAATCGATGAAAGAACATAAAATTGATAGCAAAATAAAACTTTTAAGATTAAGATTAAACTTATATAAAAATTTTTTAAGAGAATATAATTTATATATATATATAGCATGGTATTCGTGTAATGCGACGGGTGGAGATGACAACGACTATTGGTGGTCGAGTTCGAGTGAGTGTAGGTTGATGTTAAAGTGATAGTGAAAATATTTTAAAAGATAAGGAATTCGAGTGTAAGTTAATAAGATAAAAGTTTCTAATTTAGTTAATTAAGAGCAAATTAAGTGATTTCTAATAACACTTTTCATATGGGGCAATCATTAATCAAGACAATTTCTTTTTTTCGCAACTAACTATTGTGTAACACTTTGCAAAAATGAATGGTAGGATAATTTTTTATAAGGAGTAGAGATATATCCCATTTTTAAAACGTTTATGATGTTAGTTTACAAAATGTTTTTGTAATGAATGAAATTTGTCAAAAAAAATAAAAATAAAAGGTTTTTTAATATAATATTATTTTCAGATAGATAGAGTTTGTAACTTGTAAGTCTAAAACGACTTAAAAGAACATATATATTTTCTTTTCTTAATGAAAATATTAATATAAAATTAGAGCATTTATGTAATTTATATTTTTATAAGCTAAAATTTTCTTCAAGTAATGTGAAATTTTAAATTTACCCTAATCGATGAAAGAACATAAAATTGATAGCAAAATAAAACTTTTAAGATTAAGATTAAACTTATATAAAAATTTTTTAAGAGAATATAATTATATATATATATATAGTGGTGTCGTGTAGCGACGGGTGGTGATGACATCGACAATTGGTGTCGAGTGGTGTAAGTGTAGGTTGATGTTAAAGTGATAGTGAAAATATTTTAAAAGATAAGGAATTCGAGTGTAAGTTAATAAGATAAAAGTTTCTAATTTAGTTAATTAAGAGCAAATTAAGTGATTTCTAATAACACTTTTCATATGGGGCAATCATTAATCAAGACAATTTCTTTTTTTCGCAACTAACTATTGTGTAACATATAAATGCCCACATTGGATATCTGTATTTAACTTTTAGTTCAAAGTCGAGATATTCAACTTACAACTTTCGTATGGTGTGCCAGAGACTAAAATCTAGTTGTTCATTTTTACAAATTAACTGACTGAGAATTTTAAGGCTGTGTAAAAAGGTGTAAACTTGTAATCATTTAGTTCATACCAACTTCGGTGTATTTTCTGTTTAGATTCAATTAGTTGTTATTTTGGTTTAATGGGTGCTTTAATTAATTGTTAGGATAACTTTCACCCCAACAATTCAGCACTGCAGTATGGCAACTGTGATCGGTCTATGCCTACGGGTTAAACTCAAGGATTGTTTCCCTCCACATTTCAAGGTCAGCTCTCCAATATTTTGACATTTGGGAAGATTCCAATCCAAATTTTCTTGTTTATCCATTACCAACTGGTTCAACAATTTCCTAATTTTGCCATATTTAGCTTCTAGCTTCGTTTGGATGACCAAATGAATAAGGGGCATTTAGGGTGTTAGTTTGTTTCCCATTGTCATTGATGTGGTCCTTCATTGGTAGTTGTCTTATATATATCATCCAAATATTATATGCAGGTAGACATCAAAGTAACTCCTGGATCCCATGCAGATGAAGAAGCAGGTAAAATGCCTATCTTACCGAATACCAACACTTATTAGTTTTTTTTTATATAATTAATTCCAATGATGTAAAATAACCATCTTACTCTTAATGAATTAATTTACATCACTAGTCATTAATCTTCTAATATATATTAGATCAATTACCACCACCATTCGGTACCATCACCAGACCTCCGACAATAGTTCAAATCGCTGCATTGCGCGAGTATCGTCGTAGTTCTAATGAATATCTAGAGTGTAGACTAAAAGTAAATGCGACCTTAGATTGGATTTTGTTAAATCTTAAATTAGATTCTGATTATGTTTAAACCAAACGATATCATTCCAAATCCAAAATAATTCCCCAAAACCTATGGGCTTACCCAACTTTACAAGTATCCAGATTTATAGTAAATCCATAGTATTCAAGTAGTGAGCCTCCAAAAGAAAACAACGAGTGACTAAAGTAAAAAGGAAGGAAGGAAACCCCCAGAATAATCAAAACCCATTCATTCCAGTCGCTCCCTGATTGACTAAAAAACAAGTTTTTCGTTTATCCCCTGATTTCTTTTTCTAATGTGATCCAAATAAATACCAATATCATAATAATAATAATCACCATCATCAGCCACGTAAGATAAAAGAAGAAGGATGACTCTAGGTTTGATAAACGCAAACCCGGTAGTACGTGAAATTAAAGATCGAGTTACTCGACCCGATTCTCATCATCATCATGAATCTTCCGCCGTTGATCCTCTCGATATTTATGATATCCTCCCCCCTTTCATTTTTCTTTCTTTGATTTATTTGTTTTTATTTATTTATAGTTTATAATACGATAGTATTATTATGTTATTGTGATACTTTGACTTGAGATGGATGGATACATTTTGTAAGAGATATAAGAGATCCGGAACATCCGTATTCCTTGGAACAGCTTAGTGTTTTGTCTGAAGACTCTATTACCGTCGACGAAAAGCTCGGCCGCATTCTGTGAGTTTTTTACATTTCTTTTTTTTTTTTTTACATATAAATGCCCACATTGGATATCTGTATTTAACTTTTAGTTCAAAGTCGAGATATTCAACTTACAACTTTCGTATGGTGTGCCAGAGACTAAAATCTAGTTGTTCATTTTTACAAATTAACTGACTGAGAATTTTAAGGCTGTGTAAAAAGGTGTAAACTTGTAATCATTTAGTTCATACCAACTTCGGTGTATTTTCTGTTTAGATTCAATTAGTTGTTATTTTGGTTTAATGGGTGCTTTAATTAATTGTTAGGATAACTTTCACCCCAACAATTCAGCACTGCAGTATGGCAACTGTGATCGGTCTATGCCTACGGGTTAAACTCAAGGATTGTTTCCCTCCACATTTCAAGGTCAGCTCTCCAATATTTTGACATTTGGGAAGATTCCAATCCAAATTTTCTTGTTTATCCATTACCAACTGGTTCAACAATTTCCTAATTTTGCCATATTTAGCTTCTAGCTTCGTTTGGATGACCAAATGAATAAGGGGCATTTAGGGTGTTAGTTTGTTTCCCATTGTCATTGATGTGGTCCTTCATTGGTAGTTGTCTTATATATATCATCCAAATATTATATGCAGGTAGACATCAAAGTAACTCCTGGATCCCATGCAGATGAAGAAGCAGGTAAAATGCCTATCTTACCGAATACCAACACTTATTAGTTGTGTGTTTATTCTGATTGTTCTTTTGCAAAACTAGATCTATATACAACTCTCTCTAACCCAATATGAGAGGTGGTTCTGCATAACTCACAAAGATAAAACATCATTTTGAAACATCAAACTGAGAGTCTTACCCTTGACATTCATTTTGACCAATTTGCTTATATTACATTCGTGTGGGGTTTTTTTTTATTTTCCGAACGGATCAGTGAGATAATAATATAAAAAGTTATCTAAATCGAACTTCCATAATCATGTTTATGAAGTAAAATAAAATCTGAACAATAACTGTTGCGAGCTAACCCAATCCGACCAGCCCACTTTGACCCACTGGCTGCTACCCAATCCATCCTTTTTTCTGCTTCTAGCCAGAGCCCAAAGCACATAGTTATGAGTTTTTTCTAAACCACACCCACCTAATATTTGCTTACTTTTTCAATCCGCATCCAATTTGTACCTGGAAAATGGGTTGATAAGCTTACACCAGCGTTTGACCATATTGTAGCACCTGGGTTATTCGTTTTTTATACTGTATTATTTTATTTTTTGGTTTGTATGCAGTTAACAAGCAATTAAATGACAAGGAAAGAATTGTGGCTGCCATGGAAAATCCTAACCTTCGACAACTTGTCGATGAGTGCGTTCACTCGAGTGAGCTCTAATCACTGCTCATTCTGTTGTACAGTAAGCTTACTTTGTGGCATGTGGTGTTTCCAGTAGTAATCCGTCTGCTTTTTTGTATAACAAAATGGTCTCTTTTTGAAACATCCAACTAGTTTCATATTTCATGATCGCCCAATATCCTGTATTGTTCTATCTGGTATTGAAGAAAGAGGGTAATGTTCATAATGCAGTTTTGTGCTATGTTATTGTACTTTTGGCATTGTATGAAGTCTGAGCCATAATATGGGTAGACGATAGCATATATAGTATGGTTGATATTTGTTGGATGTGCCTCACTTGTTGATTCATTCATTCAGAAGTTGGTTATACTCTGTGTATGTGATGCAATGGCAAACATGGATCCCAATACGTGTCGTATTCTGATCACACGTTATGGTTTTTATCACAGCTGTAGCGATAGTTAATCTTTAGTTTAAGGCAGTGGCACGGGCCACTAAATCACGAGACAGCCATAGGGATAGCAATGGGGATTATGATACCCACTATGTGTCGTATTGACGTATTCTGATCACGAGTCATGTTTCTATTGCCCAACTATAACGTTAATTTGTATATAGCTTATAACTAAACCATGCCTTAGTTTTGTTTAACATAATTGAGAACAACCAGCTACCTAATGTGACACCTCTCATTTCATTAGACAATTATATTTCAGTCTTCTCGTATTGTTATAACACCTGACGTTGACGCTTTCTTAAGTTCGTATATTTATAATCATAATTTTGTCAGTATATCACTTTGTTATTTGTTTAACAATCAATAATGGTTGAAACGATGAACATTTTTGTTTTTTAACTTGTTTTATATTTCATTTTCTTGTATTCAAATTATCAATCATGTAAGTTTAGTTGATGGCAATGAAGTAATACAATTTAGTTATCATGGTTATAAGATCTAGCTATGGATTTGACTTATAACTTTTTACTTGTATATACATATTTATCTAAAGTTGCATAAGGGAAAAACGAATATGATGCTAGCAAATCCTCCTCACAAAAATTTGATCATGTGTTATAAAAAAAAACTAAACAATGGCAACAGCATAATAGTCAAGCCCTATTGTCAATTTGTCATAGATTAACAATTTTGTAATTGTATCCATTCCATAATCCATGCGTACGTACAGTAAGGTGTAAATGTGCGAAAGATGATGTCAGTAAATTTTTTTCTCACTGATCCACTACTCTCTAGTGTTTGACTAAAGGTTATTGTATCGGGTTGACAAAAGGATGTAGTTTGACGTGTTGACTAAGAACCCAAATGCAGCGTATATAGTCAAACCTTTAAAATCCTGCCAAGTTTTCATCTAATAATCTGGTTAGTCGGTTCAACTGCATAGTTAATTCAAGGTACACAACAAAAAGTTATAAACTGAGATTTCCAATATTTTGTATGCACAAGATAGATAAATTTAGAAAAACATACAAAGGTGATGTTTATTAGAAGAAAAAATATAATTTCATAATGATTACCATTTTTCATTGATAGTTTTAAACGATTGTAAATATGTTAGAAGTCTTGACCAAATTCAGTTCATCTATTAAACGTGTTAGCCATATGTACTCGTTTATTACTCAGACATGCTTAGCCGTAACCCAAACCTGTTTGTTCTTGGTTCAAATCGTGTCACGGATCTTGTTACAAATTGGCACCCTAGTTCAAATCGTGTGTTCCAATAAATTTTTCGCTCCTAGATCTTTTGGGTGCATATATGAAAGTTAGAAAATTACATCTCCCAATAATTATAAACTAGCACCCTAAATTCCTTATTAAAAAAGTCACAACCATTGGATGAAAAGCCAAATTGAATTCTAACCCTTTGATTGTTTTGCTTAGCTCATATTCCTTTTTTAGATTTATTTATTTACTATATTATTTACTATTACTATTATTTTACTGATATTATCATTATATTTTTACTATCTCTATACTAAATCACAAAAATAAACAGACTAAATAGGTTCATCGATTTACATTACATTTACCATTAAATTTATAAAAATTATATATATCCATTAGTTGTTCTAACTTATTGCACATGATGATGATGATTTCAAGTATATTGCATCACTAAGTTACTAAATACTTAATTACATTGCATACCATATAATAAAAACAATACTATAATAAAAACAATAATTTAATTATACTGCAACATCATATGATTTCAACTATATAGCTACATTAGATGCAGGTTACTGAAAAATATATATCAGATCGACATCAAGATATTCTTAACATCATATGAAGGCTGCCATTGCTATGAAGAATATGTGGTATTTGTTGTCATTACAGAGTATTTGTTTATCTCTCAATATTCTTAAGCAAATAATTTTTTTATTATTATTTTCATCATGAATCAAGATTGATAAATGATTATTTATTTGATTAAAATAATGTGGTGTGAGGGATTTCACACCCAAACTTAGATGTATGATTAACTTTCCCCATTATATAATATATAATTATTATTATTACACTAGATAAATATGCTTTATCTATATTTAATTTTGAATCAAAATAAATATGTAACAAACATATCCAACGAATCATACAATAAACCATTTTTAGATAATAATATCATCATTTTTCAGCGGGTACTAATCATATTTGATACAAAAATATCTTTGAATAAGTTATTTCATTATATTTCAATATGTCTTATTTATAATCATTAACTATGTTATTTTGAAAAGTTAATATGTTATCCCGTGTATTACGCGGGAAAATAATCTAGTTATTATGAAACAATATTTAGAAGAAGTCACGTCTCCCTCTAGCACGCTGCCAACTAATTTTCTAGTTAAAATTTTTGAAGTCAACTCTTGAAGGAATCTATTTATATCTCATTGAACACGACATTCACTTTTAGAACCACCCCCAAAAAAAAAATAAAAAAAAAATGGGTGATTTGATGAACAGAAGCTTCAGGTTTGATGGAAAAAGATCATTCTCTTTTGACACAAATAAATTCACCAAGTCCAACACCTTTCGCCGTGAATCCGAGATAGGTTCGTCCCTCTCATGTCGATTCACGAGTTATGAGAAGCTTTCTTATTCAACGCGTCTTGCTGATCATGTGGTTGAATCCAACAGTAATCATGGTCATGGCTCCAGGAGTACTAGAAAAGGAGCCTGGAAGTTTGTTACTAAAATCTTTTCGTTGAAGAAAGCTGGCAGTAGTTCATCCCACACACATTTACAGGATATGGAGTTACAATATTCGTCAAGGCGACCAGATTTGAGCCGACGTTGGCCTGTCCAAGGATGGTGATGGCGAACGTAGAATCAGATTATTATGACTTGTGTGGATGATTTGGTATTGCTCTTTGATCGCTAATTCATTGTATTTTAGAACCAAGTTATGAAATGAATATAGCGTAATCTAATTTTGAATTTTCAGAGTTTTCTGTTTTATACAGATGAAAAACCCCTTCCATTTTTTAAAAAGTTGAAAATGGAAAATTAGAAAACATTTTTTACAAATGCAACCTAAGTAACTTATGATTTGTTTTCACTTGTAATATTGTATTTATACTGTCATAAACATAATTTTGACCATCAATCAAAGTAGTTTAACAACAGATCTTTTCTGAAAAGAAGAAAAAAAAAAAGGAGGAAGAGTTGATCCTGTAGGCTGGTTGGTTCACTATGAATATTATCTGGGAACAATATATAAAGGATAGGACTAACTAGAAAACAGAAACAACATAAGCACTAAAAATAATCTAAAATGCATATAAATTCAGAACTGGCTATAATCTGTTGAACACTAAAAGAAATAATGATAGTAATGCACTATAATTCGTATCTAGGAACTATATAAAAGGATCAACTCACTTGTTTATGTGCACACCTCAGTGCAATCAGTGATAACATATACAATTCAATATCTCCACCGTCTTGAATCAGTTGTTCACTTGATTGGAACGTAAAACGCTTTGGTGTTCACTGGCAACAAATTTGCAGCATGTAGTTGAAGCGCCACATTTATAAATGTTCATACAACCATTTACACCCAAGTCTTCCCAGATTCATATATAAGCTTGCATTTCTCCAAACAAATCTCAGTAGAACATGATGCCGCGATCATTGTATCATCTGACATCAATAATGATCATCTATAGTTTGACAGTAATTGGAACTAAGCCGATGTAGGATTCGTTTTGGTTAGAGCACCCAAATTCGCGATATATTTGACACAGCTTTGCAGTGATGTGAAATTATGGTGAAAGCATCTGTTAGCATTGATGCATAAATAAAGATACTAGTTAGTAGTGCTTGAATTCCTAGAAGACATGAATAATCACCTTCCAGCCAGCATGCGATTAATATATGAATTAGACGTTGAAGGGCAGAAATCTTTGAGTGCATACACTTCATAATGCAACTTTGAACAATGCTGGCAAAAAGACCCAAGTAAGACAGATAAAATAGACCCCTCCCAAAAATACAAGGCCAGTTCATCAAGTATTAAATGGATATAATATACAACATTCAAAAAGAAAGAAGTCAATAATAACAAAAGCACAAACCACTGAACCAGGCAAGGCCCATACCCAATTCTAGATCACTGTAGGTCTGAAAAGAACAATATCAGCAACGAGACCTCTATCATGCTGACACATCTACACTTACTATTCGAGCTGCAACATCAAGCATCATATGGATCTTCATATTAGTCCACATCTTTTTCTGCATTTCGCCCTCCACGCTCTACAACAACCATCATCAGACATCTTTTCTTTGAAAGAGTAATGGGTAGGCAGCATATATAAACCATATATGAATCCCTTGACAATATGCGTAGAAGACGCTATACAGTAAACCTCATTTAAGAGCCTCTGGGACTAACAGCAGAGTATATGACCACAACAAATACCAAATCCATTATCAAAATGATACAAATTAACTCCATCTATATTAACAAGCTTTATAGTATCAACTATCAACATTGGAGTTTGTATGCCTAATAGATGGGAAACTATCAAATAAAGCAATTGGAAATCTTTTAAGAGGCACATAATCTGATAGAAGCAACACACTAAAGGTTTCTGATGAGATTTTAAGACATGTCCTGATAAGAAACAAATTCGCATTAAAAGCTGATTGTGGAAACTGGGTTGTGTTTTTAATAATTTGCAATTTCCTATTTAAAAAGTAGATAGCAACACTTTTTGAAAAAAGAAAGACAATATTGGACAGACATCATTCTTCAACGATACATGTAACAAAGTGAGACTCCAAGATGTGAAATAATGAGGGGCACCATGGCAACAAAGCACATGTTCTTTATACTATCGGCGATTATGCAGAGATGTTATATGCACAATAACGTTTTATTCGGTTCTAAAATGCGGGTCAACCCGCACCCATCCCATTTTGACCCGCACCCGATTGACCCGCATTTTTGAAATGACCCGCTCAGACCCGCACCTGTTTCGGACCGTACCCGCTTTGACCCGTTACCCAAACCCGCCGACCCGCCCATTTTGCCAGGCCTAGAGACAATGTGATCTACAAAAATACTCCATACTACAAAAATACCCAAATCACAAGGAATAAGTTATTCCTTGTGATTGCAGGCTGCATATTTGTTGATGCAGTTCCCATATTTTGCTTTATAGAACTTTGAACAAGGATATTAAAGCAAACAAAACATTATATGCACACAGAAAAGAGTCCACACACACACATTGGGAGGAGATACCGGGAAGAAAAAACACCTTCCAATCTCCTCCCAAAACAAAAAATAGTTTCTTTTTAATTAGCAAATGTGGGGAGACCAGCCCTGTGAGCTCTCCCGTAGGAAAAGACCCAGTTAATGACTATACATGACATATCTATCACCCCCTATAAGGTGATAGACTTTACATCTTACAGATACATACAAACCTGTTAGCAAACTTCAAGCTGCAATTTGTTCTTTCATCAATAAATCACCAAAAGCTTCCTTCCACAAATCAAATTCATGTTCATCTATATAACTAACATCATTCCGCAGCAAATATGAGACCTTTCAGCTGCAGTCCATTGTTGAAAGATTCTGAAGAGCAGCAGAAGAAATAACACAATCAATTAATCATGAAGCGCTGTAATTACGAGTTTCACCAAACAGGTTAAGCTAATTGTAATATATATGTGACAACTGATTGATTAAATACTGCGTTAACAGCTTGGGATCTTATACACAGTAATATAGATATCACGCAATACTAAACCATACCATTAAGAAATCGCGCCACTGCTGATACTAGTAGGCAACACCAAGATTATAAAAGTTGATCTCCTTTTGATTAACTTCAAAAAGTCTATATGTTATGATTTCCTCAAGCATAGTAGGTGGGGAAACTGTGTAAGAATCACTTGAAGGTTCAGGAAGATGATGCTCGACAGACACCTCATGCATTTATTTATTAAAAGAAACTAGAGACTAATAACAGAGTACATGAGCATAATACAAGAATACGTAAATACCAAATCCATAACCAAATCGATACAAATTTAACTCCATCGATATCAAAAAGCTACAAAGTACAGATGATGGAATTTGAGTTCGTGCCTAGTACTAAATAATCCATGATTAATAAGCTTCAAAATACTACATGGATAACAGGATTGCAATATTAAACATACTTGTGTAATATGAAAAGGCAATTGAGAAAACTTGAGCCTAAGATACATACAAAACTGACAGAAATCTAGAATTCACACACTATATAACTTTAATGGGATTATGAAATATAACTCGTATGAACCAAAAATACTCAGTTGTGTTGCAATCTGAAACTCCAAAATTCAGAGAATATAAATGGGCATTCTGATACTTATAGTATTAACCAAACATAACACTTATGATCATTTTAATCAAACATTAGCATTATAATGAGGCCAAATTGAAGAATTGTATTGACAAGCTGATTTCTTGAGAGCAAAAACTCTTGGATGATAACACTGGGCAACTTAGGAGATGAAATTATGAGATGCATAGTGGCAGACAGATGTTGGAATCAACAATTTTACTGTATACATTAGGTGTAATTTGTAAATAAAAAGAATGTACCTTTTGCCTTTTGGGTTCCTAAGTCCTTTGTGTTTGCGAGCTTGATTTTTGTCAATGCAGCTTGCACGATTTGTACGCAACGGTAACGATAATAAAGCAACCAACACATACACAGCACAACACATCACCGCACAACACATACACACACACACACATTGGGAGGAGAACCCAGCCTAAAAAAACACTGCGATCTCCTCCCAAAAACCAAAAAACGTTTCTTTTTTTATTAAAGGATCTGGTTAGACCTGCCAAGCGAGCGCACCCATCATGGCAAAGGCCTGGTTAACAATTGAGTATGCTATACATCACACTATACATACATACAAACCTGTTAGGAACCCAAGCTGCATTCTTTTTCATCAATCATCAAGCTTTTGTTGCATTAATGAATGAACAAAGCAATCTCATCTCTGACAATTAACATCCCATCTGCTCCACATATCATCCAAATTCAAGAGAATGCCCAATTAGCTGCTGCAAAACAGACAATGGTTTTCTATATAAATCATCACCCAGTATCAACTATTTAAGAAAAAAATAAACATTATTATTATGGCTAAGGCTAAGGATCTTATAAAATACACACGAAACAACTATATTCCTTTAGTTAAGCTACAAATTAAAATAAAGCAACACTAAACATTAATAATAATATTAACATAATAATAATAATTAATAACTAAAGAATGAGAACTTTTTTACCTGCAAATACGAAAGTCGTTTGAGCACCATGGGGCCTCATTAGGGTTTTGGGGACAGGCATGATGTTTATGGGGCGATAATTTGCTATTTATAAGCGGAGATATATTGGTTTATAAGATATAAGGGTTTTGGGGACAGGAATGAGAACTCTGGTTGTTCAGTACCAGTAAAATTTAACACTAAGTTAAGGTCATGTAGATCTGGGTGGATTCGAACCACCAGCTTCCTAGAAAGGCAAATGATTTACACTGCCATCCTAGTTGCTCTTACCAACTTCCGAGCTCACAGATCTTCTCACTTATCAAGACTTAATTAACCCCTTTCTTTCTCATGTGCCAAAATAGAATGTTGAGACAATATCAATGCTCCAGTGCATATAGAATTAGAAGTCATTACAACTAATGAGATGCAACAGTATGAATGAGAAATGATAGTACAATTTCGTGCAACAATCTGTTAATTATTGAAATTATAACTTTTGCATGAACAAAAATTCATTTACATTTACCAATAACAAGGAACAATAAATGAAACTCACATGTTTATGTAGTCACACATTAGTGCAAACTGTGATACCAAAAGCATTGAATATCTTCACCAACTCTGGAATCACCTGTTCGGATAACTGGATTGTAAAACAAAATGATGATCTCTGACAAGTCATATGAAGTGTGTAGCTAGCACACTCATAAAACATTAATGCCCAGACACCATTGATTCACAAGATTTCTAAATTCATTTAAAACTTAAAAGCATTCTCAAAGATGTAGAACAAAATTCAGAAGAGTATGATGCCAATCATCAAAAAAGATGACCATTGCCAAGAATTGAATTAGAAGCAACGGAAAAGTATCTTCCACGTAGAATGCAAATTAAAATAAAATTAAAGCTTGAAAGTCGGGACCCATATTTACTTGTGTACGATTTATATCACGCAGTAAAATCATGACTTGTGTAGCTTCAATATCTGGTTCGTCAAATAAGTCTGTGCATTTTCATATATCACCCTGCAGCATCCACCAACTTCAAGATATGAACGACTTTTGTTATTGGCCACTCTTGACTTGAGACATGAACGGCAGCTTCAAGCATCACTTAGATCCCAAGCAAGTCTATGCCTTTCTGGTTCTTCATATAAGTCTCTGCATTTTCATATATCACCCTGCAGCATCCACCAACTTCAAGATATGAACGACTTTTGTTATTGGCCACTCTTGACTTGAGACATGAATGGCAGCTTCAAGCATCAGTTGGATCTCAAGCAAGTCTATGCCTTTCTATGTATAGCCTCCAGGCTACACCTTCATTAAAAAAAAATCATCATTTGCCATTGCCCATGCTTGATATTCCTTCATTCTTATAGATATGCAAACCACACTCTGTAACAAGTATCATCATACATCTTCGAGCTATCAACGAAAACAGGTGGCAACAGAATCCATGCAAAAATCGCTAATAAATTCAGGTAGAAGATGTTATACAGTAAAAGAAGTATTAAGAACCAATAGACTACAGCAGAGTACATGAAATCAATACATATAATACCAACTCCATATCCAAATCATACAAATCCAACTCCATTAATATCTAATTGCTACAAAGAACAAAAAAAAAAAAAAGTTTGGGTGCACACCAAATGCCTAACAAGCAATGTTTTAGAAGCTTCACAATAGCTAGGATGCACATTATCTAATACCAGAAGCACACTACACATTTCTAATGAAATTACAAGTCAACTATAACAAATCAAATATCACCCATGCTATAAAGCTTATTGTGAAATTTGGGTCCTGTTATAAAAAAGATGCAGCTTCTACTTTGTGAGTAGTTTGTAACAACTTTTGAAAAGCCAAAATATTTAGAAAAGTTGCAAATAAGATAATAAAATTTGTAAGCTCTTGTCAAATTGAGAGTTCAGGAAAATACATAGCCATGCCAGATATTTATTAGAACTAACTAATTATATTTTTATATTTTATACCCTTATTAAAATAATCTTGATGGTCCAAGCTGTATTGTCAAAGCAGCTTGCTTACAATAACCTAGCGAAAGAGGGTGACTTGAAGATTTGAAATAATGTTATGCAAAATGGCATGATCATGCAAGATATGCTGGGTATACTATGCAAATAACAAGAATGCTATTTGTGTTATTTTTGATTATGCAGAAATTTGGTTAGATGTACCTTTTGAATGTTGGGTTACTTACTCCTTGTGATTGCAGGCTGGATGCTTGTTGATGCAGTCATGTTATGCTTTTTAAACGACTTTGAACATCGACGACCAAAACACAATACACGCAGAGAAAAGAGACGAGGCACGAACACACACCCATTGGGAGGAGAAGCCGGCAAAACAAAACACCGGACAATCTCCTCCCAAAACCAAAAAATATTCTTTTTTATTAGAGAATGTGATGGAACCTGCCATGCGAGTTAACGACAATGACATCCAATACCTCCATAAGGTGACAGACTTTACATCTATACGTACATACAGCCCCGTTTGCCAACTTCAAGGTACAATTTGTTCTTTCATCAATAAATCATCATCAGCGTCAAGCATCCTTCCACAAGGAAGGAATCGATTTCATCTATAAAACTAACACCAATCCCCACCAAAGAGACACTTCAGCTTGGAGCCCATGCTGAGCCTGATGAGCAGCAGAACAAAACCACAATTTTCATTCCCCACCAAATCAAGATACATTTCAGCTGCAGACCAATGTTACGCCTGATGAAAACAAACAACTGGTTAATTAGAATACGAACACCTGGGGATCTTATATGTGAAGTAATAAAGAACAATAATATACTGCTTTAGTTGAGCTATCACTTATAATAAGAAACCGTATCTACAAAACAGAACATAAGATAAAATAAAACTTTACCATATTTTATCTGAGACATAGATCGAAAACCACCACTGATGGAGTAACGAAGACATTAGCTGACAAAATCTTAATCTTGAGACTTCTTCGAGATCCATCAAATAATTGGTCGTAGCAGGGGAGATGGTGTAGAATCACTTGAAAATTCAAGAAGAAGATGCCATACAGACACATCATATACTTGTTAAAAGAACCTAAAGACTAACAACAATGTACATGAACATAATACAAGAGATATTAATTCCGTATCCAAATCATCCTACTCAACTCCATCAATATCAAAAAGCTACAGAGAGGCTACAAGCAATGATATTTTGAGTGCTTGCCTAATACAATATAATCAATGGTTAAAAAGCTTCAACATTACTACCTGAATACCAGAAAAGAATATAGTATAATAATATGTGAGCAATTTTGATAACTTGAGACCGGGATACAGTAGCATCAGCTACTAGATGTTTTTAATAAGATTTGGGGACCAAAATCTTACGATCTGAAACATTTCTTGAATTGAGCATTTAAATAAATACAGATGGGCATGTCTGATATGTATCAAATTAGACATATTTTAAGAAAATCATCAGTTTAATGAAAATTCAGTATCTTATTGGGAAACTTATTGAATTGTATTGACAAGCAGCTTGGCAAAGAGCCAACATTCTTGAATGATAATGGAACTCAGGCAACTTAGCTTATGATACGCGTAATGGCAGACACATGAAAGACTTGCCAAGATTACTGTATATGTTGGGTTTAACCTGTAAGTAAAAAGCATGTACCTTTTTCCTATTACGGTTCCTTATCCCTTGGTGTTTGCAAGCTGGGGATTTTGTTGATGCAGCTGCCATGATTTGTTTTGTACACAAAAGCAACGACAAGAAAGCAACCAAAAACATACACGGCACAACACACACACATTGGGAGGAGAACCCAGCCTAAAAAAACACTGCGATCTCCTCCCAAAAACCAAAAAACGTTTCTTTTTTTATTAAAGGATCTGGTTAGACCTGCCAAGCGAGCGCACCCATCATGGCAAAGGCCTGGTTAACAATTGAGTATGCTATATCACCTCTATACATCCGTCTATACATACATAGATACAAACCTGTTTTGCAAACCGCAAGCTGCAACCTTTTTCATCAATAAGTCATCCAGAAGCTTCCTTCCGACTTATGACTCAATAAATCAATCAACTTCATAGCTGAAATTAAAATCCCATCCACTCCGCTCTACTCATCACAAAATCAAGAGACTTTTCGACTCCAGACGATGTTGACAGATCCTGATGATGGGCATCAGATTCAATCAAAATCAAACATCAGCTCACAATTAACTAACCTAATTGCTATATATACAAACATATATATATATATAATTCAGCTCACGATTAACTAACCTAATTGCTATATATACAAACACACACAGATATATATATATATATATATAATTCAGCTCACGATTAACTAAACTAATTGATATATTCACTTTTCCCTATATATATATATAATTCAGCTCACGGTTAACTAACCTAATTGCTATTTATACGAACATATACATATATATATAGTTCATTAATTTGAAGGGGGGACAAATTAGATTAAGGATCTAAAAACGAAAAGTGTAATAAAAAAATCACAATTAAGAAAAAACCAACAGCAAAAGAAAAGATAAATGAGTGAAAAAGAAGAGAACTTTACCTTCAAATAATAATTAGAGATATTTGAATTTTGTTTTTATATAAATCTGGGATGTATGCATCTATTGATAGCATCGAAGGCTTCCAATAGATTAGATTAAGGATCGTACCACATAAGTTGATTGATCTACCATAACCGTGCATTAACTGTTTGTACAATATGTTATAATACTTGTACAGTGTGGTAGATTAATCAACTTATGTGGTACGATTATTGTAACACCCCACGCTTCTAAACTCAAACATGAAGTGTGACTTCCGAACTTAAGCAACAATTCAAAAGTGCTAAACAAAATTTCTCTTAGTATTTTTACAATTATCATAGCCTAAACGATCCTCGACTTTGATCTTCAACAAATCCTTTATGCGCGGAAGCTAGCTAAAAGTCCATTGCTCTATCTTTCTTAAAAACCTGCCGCAGGGAAAGAAAAACTGCGGCTGAGCCAATTGCTCAGTGCGCGGATATATAAATACATATAGTAATGTTCAAAATAGACAAGCTATAATTTTTTCAAACAAATAAAACATTTAACTCGTACAAAGATTTAAAAGATATTTTTGACGAATCAAAGCATTAAAGACAAACTTTAAATAAACAAATATTAATTCTAAACAAATTTAATCATACGATCAAAACAATATTTTCATATTTTCAAAGGAACATACAATATCCAACTTATCAAAAAGCCTACAAAGTTTCATATTTTCAAATCCAACATTATCAAAATACTTATATTTCAGAGTTCCATATTTCCAAAACCCAATCGAGCTCCTACACAAAACGCATACACTTGCATACCCAGTCACACGGACCGATAAACAAGTGTCAGACATATGTACAATGGACTGCAGATCCAAATGTACCCTACAAATGTGAAATGGTGTGTCGGGCACAACACAACCATCCACCCTACCAGAACCTACAACTAGAGTCGACTCATACGCCTCCCAAAATAAAAGGTCAATGCTTTTATAGCACACCTACAAACAGAGACGCCGTAACCAATCACACTGCCACGAAAGTGTCACACCATTGGTGCCCCCAACCTGTAGTACCCCTACAGGTGGTTAATAGCTCGGGGTAACTTATCAAATCTTCATATATCAAAACAATTTTGTACATAGCTTTTCATAAATAATTTTATCGTATAATGTTTCAAAAGTTTTTTTTTTTTCATTTCGAATCAAAAATTCTAACATATTCAAAAATCTTTCGTACATATATTCCAAAAATCAGAATTTATATAAAACATTCAGATTATAAACTAACATATAGCAGAAACGGGCAAAATAGTTTTGAGGCCATAAAAGACATATCAAAATAACTTTAATAATAAAGTAACGCGGAAGGAATAAACGGAATTCAAATCATAGTTTTGATATATATGTATACGTACAAGTTTAAAACAGAAATCCGGACCTTAATATAAACGAACATAGTTTTAAAATAGGAATCCGTACTATTATATAAAAACATAGTTTAAAATAGGAATCCGTACCTGAACCGTAATCTAAAAATTCTAAAGCCGATCGATCCACCACAATCCCTACAAATCTTCTAAACCTTGAAACGTATTCGAGATAACTTCTGCTATCCCGCCTAATGATGACTACTGCTATCCCACCTAACGATATTCCAAAAGATGGACATCGTAATGGACACCGTGGTTCCTCTCGATTGGATTATCTCTTTTACTCTTTATGGTTGATCTATCAAGATTATTATTATTATTATATATTACTATGATTATGAGCATGGTAATTGAACGTAGGGAATTAATGGGGCGTACAAGGAGTTACCAGTTGAATGTGAATCAATATAGGTGGGAGTGGTTTATAAAGCTTAGATAATAGAGTCCTAATCCGACGTGCTTTCCATTGGTCTTAGATAATCATATGTGAGATTTTATATTTAAGTTGATCTATTTATTTTCTCAATGGTTCTATCATGTTTATCCGATAATTATTTCATATCTCAAAAATACCACAAAGGTTTAATCCTCCATAAATTTTAGATACACTGCTAGAACTATTATTGGACTGCTAGGGATCATCAAAAGATTAACCGCAACTAACTTTTAACCCAGCCGTATTTTTACCTATAGAATGGTAGTTTAATATTTTAACATTCAAATCAAAATAAGAATTTATCTTAGGTTGCAGTCAAAGTTTTAGAATCTTTAGCCTTGACTTTTAATTCAAAGCTTAGCAATATTTCGTATTTGTTATGAATTATTAAAAATTCGGGGTATTATAATTATCACTTCCCTTAGATTAATATCTCGATCGCCCGTCCTCTCCTCATAATTAGAGTTTGGTCGTACGATGATTACTAATACGAATTGGGATTAGGCATCCGACATATAGACACGCATGAACATTGAACAGTCTGGTATTCGCGGGCCCTACACCAATTCTGACCTGGCCCATTCACATTCACCAATATTAAAATACACAAAAATTAAAATAAGTGTTTGGTCAAATTTGGAAAATTTTACGAGTATATCATAGTTTCTTTAGATATATATCCTAAATAAATAAATATTTATGAATAATAATGTTTTAAACAGAGATAAATTCATATATAATGAAAATTCTAATAGAGATAAATTTAGTGAGGTCAAAGTAACACGTGAAAGATGACTATTTAGATAGTTTAGGGACTAATGATGCAACATACACAAACACATATACAAAACAACGTTAATTATCATAATTAATTAAGGTTGCATAGTCGTGGATCGCGCATGAAAGAAAAATGGGTGGAACAAGAGAGAAAGATAGAGATGCAGAACGTCTTATACCACTTACCAAATTAGGCGGAGGAGGGTTCTCAGAGATTGACGGTGACGGTGATGGCGATTTGTCGCCAGCCGAATCCTCATCGTGCTCTTCTCCTTCTCATAATTCCGGCAAAGAGGTCAAATCTCTTTTTTGTGGTTTATTTCTATATGTGATTATTGAAATATATTACGTTGTTTGTTGTCTTCATGCATGATCCTCAAGAATTCCACCTATGTTTTGTTATATTTTATTCTAATGTGGTTGATATATATGACATATATGTACTAGCAACGTACTTTTATAAGTGTTCCGTTTAATGTAACATAATTTTATTGTATAACAAACGACGCCTAACTAGCTAATGTCGTTGCCTTATTGTACTTTTTCTTGTAGTGAAGGTCGTTGGATTTACACTGAGGTTCGATATGATATAAGTCTATAACATTCTTGTAAAATTGTTTTACTATGAATCTATGATAGCTGGATTTTTTAAAATGGTGATTGAAAACCTTTTGATTTTTCAAAAGGGTGAAACACATTGTACAAGCTAAATGACTATATATATATATATATATGTATTATATATACAAAATTGTATAAAACGAGAACATTTGTAGATGTACATTGGCACATTGCTATGGTGTGTGTTGAATCTAAGTTCTTACCTTGGTATATGTAGAATCATGCTTTTTTGGCCAAGTAAAAAGACCATTTAGAATTCTATCAAGGCTAAAGCCATTAGATTGATACATAGAAAATAATTTATGAAAAAAAAAACAAACTGTAAGAGTACAAACATATTCCATGTTTATACACCCACATTATTTTGAAGTTGAGGGAGTTGAGGGGTATGAAATAGATGATCATGATGTCTAAATTTGCATGATAAAAGTGAACTAGCAAAAGTGCAAATGTAGGTTCTTGAAAATCATGAACCAGACCCGAATTTCACCCGCCTAAAACACACTCCAAACCACACAAATTAATAATGACAAATGTAGAATCCTGTATGTGTATGATGCAACTCCAAGCTGAACTTTAAGGAGGGAACAACTCAACAAAGGATCTACTTTCCAATTGGTATAAATTATAGTTCTTGTGAATGTTTTGTCACATTCATTATTATATTGCAACAATTACTACCGAAAAGGAAAATAGTTAGATCAGCAGGATTGATGAAAATTGTACTAGACTACTAGACGTTATTAGGTTTGATATTAGATCTTAATGATGGAAGCATCTTATAACATGGGATTTTAATAGCATCGAAAATCAAGGTGCAACATAGGAGTTCTCTGCATGTCTGTAGATAACATCTTCATCATAATTTACTTTAGTAGAGTATGGTTATGCAATGTTCTGGATCGGGAAAATACTGATGCATTAGAGTTCTTGTCAAGCAAAAGAAGATCAGCTCATCAGCCTTTGTGTACTTTTAATACATATATTTTAATACATTCAAGTCACATCTGAGGGATTTTTGTGAATAAGAATTTCACTCGAACGTTTGCGTTTCCCTAATCCTTATAGATATCTTACATTAGTCTAGTTTCCATGGTAGAAGGCGTGGATTACACATACATACAGGACTAGAATTTAGAACCCTTGAAAATGAAAAGTTTCCATGGACAAACCGCAGTCCAAAGTTTTCATTCTTCTCGCATAAAACAACTGTATAACGGAGAAAAAGTACCCTATGCTCAGTTGCAGCACAAAAACTACTTATCTACTTGCACCATAAGTCCTTTATGCTCTTTAAGGTATTGTATCAAGAAAGGTTCAAATATATTTCTTCTTTCTATGTGCAGGCATTTGTCAAAGTCATTCGCAGCTGGGCTTCAAAAAAATTCATGACGGGATGGTTTGTTCTCCTTTCCTCACCAATTTCATAGTCTTGTCATTTTATCATCACGCCAATTTTTAGCCATCCATATCATTATGCCAGAAGCAATGTTCTTTTTTGCTATGCTATCAAATATGTGTGGACTATCACTAAAAGCTGTTTATTTTGCAGTGTCATTTTATTTCCTATAGCCATCACATTTTACGTGACTTGGTGGTTCATTCATTTTGTGGATGGATTCTTCTCCCCAATCTATCATGTTCTTGGAATTAATACATTTGGTTAGTCCATTGGCTTTAGTATTGGCTTTAGTCTTGTCACGTAATGCGTTTGAATGCATCAGCTTGTTTATACCACATATGAATAATTAATTGATTGATTTTGATTACCAATCAAACCGTACTCAAGTAGATTCAATGCAATGCAACCTAAACATCCACTTCGTTAAAAAATAGATCAATTTTCCTCTTTTGCAGAAAATCTAGAAAAAGAAGACCATCATATATTAAAGTGTCCATTTGAAAGATGTTGTACTCATGCTTCTTGCCTGGGGACTGATTCTTAGGGAATACCATATGATTTGTTTTCACTCTATATCGTCTTCTTCTTCTCAGGCCTCGGATTCTTCACTTCTATTGGTTTTATCTTTTTGGTTGGTGTGTTCATGTCATCATGGTTAGGTGCCTCTCTGCTCAGCTTAGGGGAGTTTATAATACAGAAGATGCCTTTCATGAGCTACATTTACACTGCCTCCAAACAAATTAGTTCAGCAATCTCCCCAGGTAATTCACTCATTTTGATCAAACTTCAACCAGTAAATAATGTTTGGCTGTTTTGACCCGTTTACGTACAAATGGGTCAATCAGGTTATGTATGATCATCTCTAATTGATCAAATGCTTACGATAAATTCTAGTCTAAGTATGAAAATTTTTCAAACCAGTTGAAAGTCACTTGAAGTATCTTTGTCTAATGCGTGAAATTCCCTGAATCGTTTTGTCTGAAGAACTATAGTTCTTTGACCCATACAAAAATTTACCCGTTTTGTCATGCTCCCAGCAAGTTGTTTTTCCGCCTTTAGTAACAGGAAAAATTAGTAACAACTTAAATTTGAGTGGTTCAGGTGAAGGTTCACAAGCGTTTAAAGAAGTAGCGATCATAAGGCATCCAAGTGCTGGAGAATACGCATTTGGATTCATAACATCAACTGTTATCTTGCGTAAGAATACAGGCGCCGAGGAGTTATGCTGCATCTATGTGCCAACCAATAACCTTTACATCGGAGATATAGTTCTTGTCAACTCAAAAGATGTTATGAAGCCTAACATCTCAGTTCGAGAAGGTATAGGTAAGGACTCTAAACCAAACCTTCAGATTGAAATCATCTTTAAATACACCATTAGTTATATAGGGGGTTCATTGTGCATTAGAATAAGCGTGCAAGTATTTGTTCACAAAAGTAAAAATAAGTGGGGTTGGGTTAATACACGAAAAGGATAACAGACGCGTACTAAACTTAGTTCACATTGATTTTATGACTGATGTACAGAGATTGTAATATCGGGAGGCATGTCGATTCCAGAGATGTTAACTACGTTGGATTCAAAAACAACATTGGCTCCAAGAAGTGGAAAGTATGCTGTTCCAAAAGTATGATACAAATGTGTATACTTTTTATTTCAGGTTAAAATCGTGTTCAGGTGTTTATACTCTTGAAAATGCATAGAATGGACTACATGGAAATATGGAATGATGGAAATACAAACTGGCTGTTGGTAGTTTGATGGTCTTTTGGTTGTATAAATTGGTTGTAAGTTGTAACTAGTAATTAGTGGCAACATTGTCGCCTCCCCTAACTCGTGTAAGATGGCAGCATTGGGTACGGTTGTTACTATTGTATTATTTGTAGAACAATAGGAAAAAAATAAATAAATAAGACGATTTTATTCGGTTTAGAGCCAGACTGACTAACATAGGAAGATCCTACTTATTAGGAACGCAAGGGATTACATCGCGAACCACTTAAAATTATAAGATTCGGAGTAAAGTAATGATAGAAGGTGATGATGATAGAAGATGATAGGGCGATGTAATGAACAATTCAGCCAATGAACCTTCATGCTATATTGGAGTACTACTAAAAAATATTGCAAATTTTTGTGTCAAATGCACTTTAAATGTAACAGTAGAAAGGACAGCTTTTTAAGTAAAACCTTTATTAGTTACACAATTTGATTATTGATTTTTACGTCAGTAACAATCAAAATGAGACAAAGAGGAGTATGATTGGAATAAAACAAAATAAACTAATATAGACGAGTGGCATTAATAATAAAACTGATGTCAAGCCCACGGGATATGCATAACACTTCCTGTTCTGCCCATTCTCTCTAAAACATGTTTGCCAAAAGTGTCAATTACATAAAGCTTCCTAGTGATAACCGATAATCTGATTCTACACCCAAAATCCAATTTCTTACCAAAAGACAGGAAGCATGCCAACAAAAGCGCAAAATTCCCCCCACAGGAAGGCGGGTCAGATCCCACGTATAGCAAACTAAAGAGAAACTAACAGGGCAAAACGGTGATGAAGTGTTGGTTCTTCAGCTTAGTTGTTGACAGTTGAGAGCATCCCTCCACTAGCTGTGGGTATGACCACCTCCCAACCAGGGCCTTTAAGTGGAAGTGTACTGGTCAAGAAGTCTGGTTTTCCATCTGCCTTTGCTGGCCCGGCAGCAATCAGATCGCTTCTGTCCAACACCTTCTCAAGATCCTCATCGCTGATATCCGTCTGTATCCTTTTGTCTTCTGGATCGTCGTCATCTCTCAGAAGAGATAACATGTCCTCTTCCTAAATATATAATAAATACAGAAATATGTAACTGTCTACATAAAACATGTGTACATACAGTTTTTACATAAAACATATGTAGACACAGTTATATACCTCCAAGAAATCATTGCCACTTGACTTTGTTACCCTCTCCTGTTGAAATTGACCTTTACCAATCACCACATGCTCAAGCCTCAACTTCCGAAAAGCTCTTTTCAACATTCGGCCCTAAAGTTATCATTCAACATCAAACAATTTGCTCAAAGAAGATTGAAAACCACTAAAAAAATACCTTCAAAATACCTCAATAGACAGGGCTGTTGCAAGCCTGTACACATGTACGGGTTTTGTCTGACCAATTCTATGGCATCTATCCATTGCCTGTAAATCCATTTGAGGATTCTGCAGTCCAAATGCATTACAATTGTTAATGCTTAAAAGGGGTATTGACTGAAAACAACAATATTATATAGATCTAGAAGGAGATACTTTACCCAGTCACTGTCATATAGTATGCAGGTATCAGCTGCTGTGAGATTGATTCCTAGCCCACCAGCCCTTGTGCTCAGAAGGAATATTCTACAGTCACTGTTCAGGTCATTGAATTCCTGGATCTGTTGTTTTAACAGAGCCACAGAAATGTTAACACATGATTGAGCCATTGAGGTACTTTTACATTTTTAAAAACTGCTTGTCATATATTGAAGCCATTAAGAATTTATTCAACAATAAATACTTCAAAAAAGTTTAATGATGTATATTATAGACTTACCTGTCGTCTTCTCTCCTCCAATTTTACACCGCCATCAATTCTGCATACTTCCATACCCTTCTCGCTGAAGTAGTAATGCATTACATCCAATATTTTAGTCCACTGGGAAAAAATTAGAACCTGTTTGCAAAGTCAAGCATCAGTAGAAAGATTAAAATGTGCGCACACACATGTATAGTTATCATGATAACACAAGTCATGGAAAAGGGGAATAGCATTTTACCAAAGGTTTATTACAACCCTATGTACTTTTTCATCTGTCCCTCCAAACCATCGAACTATTATTCATCAAAATAAGTCATTAACAGATGGGTTTGTGTCCCTTGAGTCATTATTAGATTTTTTGTAAAATTTGATGGTTTCAAAAGTGATAAGTTTATAACGATAAGTTAATTTATAAACAAAAACATTAGCTCTACAGGTAATGATAAAAATATATAATAATAACTGATTTCTTAGAGTTCTAAATGCCTCGAGGACAGTAACCTAATTGGATGAAAAATAACTCGATAGTAATAAAAAACTAAATAGAAGTTAAGTAATAAACCCTTTTACTAAATGAATCTATATTTGATATAATCGTTTTAAAGCCTTTCAGCGCCGAAGCCCATATTGTTAATGCAATTGCTGTTCATAAAAAATGATTTTATATTTCCCTAAAACATAAACATACAAGTCACGGCCAATACACTTAGTGGTACAAAATATCAAGATAAAAAGTATATTTACTTTATGCTTGCGGGGTAACAACTTTTGCAGCAATTTTTCCAGCAACTGAAACTTTCCACATTGTTCAACTAGCTGTTCCACAGGTGGATAAAAACCTGCATAAAAGAATATAAATTGCTTCAATATTTCATAATAGCCATTCATATATAGTTATGAGTGTTAGATGGCACATACAAGAACCCTCAAAAGCTGCCTCTAAGAGGTCAGGATGGTTGCAATTTTTCCGAAGCTGAATCATCAGATTATGGAGCCTTGCTTTTGTACCACGACCTGCATATTCTCACATTAACAATTTAAGCAATTAAACACTAAAACTAGAATCTAGTTTCAACATCTCATACTCTGACATATATTTTATTTCGGTTTCCTGCACATTTCACAATCCAATGTACATTTGAGATGGCAAAAAGATAAGTTGGGCAAATTGGTTAAACGTCAAATCAAGTAGCTTGTTAGCATTGGCTCGGATCGGCCGATCACGTATGGACGAACCACAAAAACTTGATTTGATAATAACTACAAAATAATCCAACGTTAATAGTATAATAATTTTGAATATTTTTACATATTTAGATACAATTTGAATGGTTCAAATCCATTTGACCTGTTCATTTTTAATTAAAATCTTATGCTGAACTCAAATGACCCGTAAGAGATAAACCATATTTAAAAGCAGCCCATTAATTTGTGTGTTGTAAATTTTGGCACATCTAATTGGCACTGTAAATTAATAAACCTTGTCACCACCTAAAATTTCCAAACTTTCTTTCCAATTCCTTTAATACTTTACCTTTAAGATTGCCCATTTCCTCTCTTGGTAATTGCAATCCAGAATACAGGCAAGTGTTCACACTTATAATCTACTTTAGTGCCATTATTACTAAATTAGATTGTCGCTGAGATGTACTATCAATAAAAACAAAAAGTGATTACCAGTATCCAATTTCTCTCGCAGATGGTCTTCCAGGGACTTGTTGACTAGATGTTCTTGATAGTTCTTTTGATGATCGGTAAGAGTGGCATATAGTATAATCTCTTTCTTGCGAGGAAGCATAAGCTCGACATCCTCTTTCATTCTTCGCAGTAAAAAAGGACGCAGGATAGCATGCAACTTTGCTACAACCTGAAATTAATTATATATCAACCTTGTAAACTTTTTATATAAATTATAAATGAGAGATGGGATTGAAAATAATTATCTATACTTGTACATACTTGTGCTTTTCTCCCTTCTTCCGCTTCTTCACTGTTGGACTTTCCAGAGAAATCAAACCTGAATATAGATAATAATAATATTAAGTACATATGAAAAAACAACAAGAAACACTCTTCCCGTCTGTTTCAGTAGCATGTACGCAAATAGAAAGTCATGCGAGACAAACTAAATAACACCAGGTGATATGCATAGCAGATAATGGACATCATACATATATTGCTGGTTCTTTACACATATGGCAGAGTTTTCAGATAGAGATGAATTTACCATGATTCAAATTCCTCGTGGGATGAGAATATATCAGGCAAGATGAAGTTCAGCAGTGACCAAAGTTCTGCCAAGTTGTTTTGCAGAGGTGTACCAGTCAGCAAAAGCTTGTTTTCAACATGCATCCATTTTAATTCTCTCAATAACTTGCATTTAGAGTTTTTCAATCTGTGACCCTGTGAGTGATGAAAAAAGGTTGATGGTTAAGACAGACATACTCTATAAAGTGAAAACAACGTGTGTAGCACAGCCTATAAAAATCAGCTAACTTTATAAGCACCTCATCAACCACGAGATATTTCCAATTGTAATGCCTCAAAAATTTCTTAGCATCATACATCGCTATTTCATATGAGGTGATGACAATGGGAAACTTTGGGCCTACTGTTTTTGGCATGTGCTTTCTCCTTATTTCATCCCTTTCACTTTTACTACCATGGTAGATGACGGCATTCATGGAGGGCACAAACCTTCACAAAAAGAAAAAGATAAGAGTTTACAATAAAAGTGATGAGTAAACAAACAATTTATTGCTGGGTAAACCAAAAAAGAATACCTTGATATCTCATTAAACCAGTTTGACAGAGTAGACAAAGGGGCGATAACCAAGTACGGCCCGTCTAAGCCCTTCCCTTTAAGATGTGCAAGGAAACCAATGGTTTGGATTGTCTTGCCAAGCCCCATTTGATCAGCAAGAATTCCATTAAGCCCGTTTTGCCAGAGTGAGATTAGCCATTTGACCCCTTTAAGTTGATAAGGTTTTAACTGTCCACCAGTCAACAAGGGAACAAGCTCAGCCTGCTCTTTTGCAGTTCTTTCTTCCCTACTGAGATTCAGATCTTTAGTGGGGTCACCTTCTTCAGATCGAGTTAGCATGGCCGCAACAGCTTTCTTGGCCCTCCTCTGCAAACGTTGCGATATCATCATGAGACATAACATCACAATCAACAATATCAATTCAGTATATCAGAGATATAACATCAACGTTACACACCTATGCCCAAGAAACAACAATCAGACAGCAAAGATACATGCATGTCCCATGAACACTTAAGTTTATAAAAAGAAATGAAATTTGATACCACTGTAAGCAAAATCGTTTTAACATGTAATTAAAAATGCAAGTAAACAAGATAAATCATTACCGTGTTGACAGTTGAGGCAGCTTTTCTTTTTTTACCTCCTCGGCCTTTCTTCGGCTCCTCCTTCTCATCATTAACATCTTCTGCCACCCCATTCTACGAACAAATTTAAGAAAATGTCAGCAACATAAATATTTAGAACAAAAGGTTTTTTAATAAAAAAAAAAGACTTTATTGGAGTGATTTACATTAGTGATCTCATCCATTTTCTCCAACAAAAACTCAGAGTAAAGCTGAGTCTGAGTAAGAAGCTCATCCAGTTTTGTATATTGTTTGTCGTTCAAGTTGGGTGCTTCCGTTTGCATGGTTTCTTCTTCCTGTTGCCTTTCTTGTTCAAGTTTAGCTTCCTCCTCTGCCATTGCATCTGATATGAGAAAGGAGTCCCCATTTTTGGCATCACCGATTGGTTCCTCTTCAACCTTCACCCCATCTTTCTCCTTGCCAATGTCCTTAAGAATATGTAACAAACTACTATTTAAAAAATAACCACAAGACTGTAACTTTAAAACAGAATACACAGAAACTTCTAAAACAAACAAATTAATCAGCCATCCATTCATAGAGTAGACCTTATCATATAACATCACCATCGACACTCTTATTTCAATATGATTACCCAGTTTGACTATTTTATAAGCAGATTCGTCAATACTACATTTATCTTTTAACAATATTTGAGTAAAACTAAAACAGAGTATGCACCGTGAAAGAATTCATTTGACATTATATACACAACACAAATTACATGAAATCGCAATGTAATTGCATTCTGGTCATACCACTTACCGTAGTTTCGATTTAACCATTTAAAGTCCATTTTGTACCAGTTATTTTTCTTAAAATTAAGTCAAACCAAAATATCTTCCTTTCTTGTTCAATGAAGTAAACATATAAAAACAGGTTCATATGAGAGCTACAAAAAGCTAAAAAAACATGCTTTTAGCCACATAAAAAAAACCCATTTCAGTAAAAAAAAAAAAAAGACAAACATATAGATTTAGAGACAAGCTTATAAAAAAATGCTAAGCTTTTATAACTTCATACAATTTCCCCAAAAATAAAGAGAAGGGTTTAAACCAAAACCCTAAATGTGTAAAACACTTAACACTTCCAGACATATACATACATATATGTATATATATCACAATATACTGTACTAATATAACTATATAATATGAATACACACACATACCAGAAAGCCCCAAAAAGCAAACTTTTAGCATATACTTAAAAAAGTAAAATAAATAAATAAAATAGTATAAAACAAAGTAAAAAAAAACCTCTTCTCCAAGCACTGAAGTAGGTGAATCTGCTAAGGGATCTTCCGTGACGTCATTTTTCGGCACCATTTTCTCTCACTCAAAACCCTAGAAATTTTATTACAAAATTAAAGTTTGTTTCAGACTTTCAGCACAAAACTATTTAGCACACATAAAAATAAAATGTAATAAAACCTGAAACAACAATAACAAAAAAAAAAAAATCAAAAATCAAAAATTTTAAGTTTAAAATAATTAGATAAATAAATTATGTGTATATATATATATATATATCTCAAAAAATGAAAAAGAAATGTGTCAAGTAAAAGAAAAATTTAGGGGAAAAAACATACTTTGATTTCAACGTGGTGGAGGGAGAGTGGGTGGAAGATGGAGAGGTGGTGTTTTCCGATAAAAATGAAGAGTGGGGGTAAATGGTTTTTTAAATTGATGATGAAAATGGCAGTCTTTTTCTTTTTTAATTTAATTTTGGTAGGATTTAATTAATAATTAAATTAATGGGGGGATTGTGGTGTCTGATGGAGAGAATGGGCGGGAAAGTTGAAATTACTTTACGCTCCCCTGATTTCGGGTGGAATTACAGTGTGATGCCATCTAATCTATTCATCACTGGTTTTGATATTTTTGAAATTCGTCCCATTAATCGAGAAAACTTTGTATTAACCTATGGGTTTATGTATGTAATTAGCACAAACTTTAAATTTAAATAGTATTATGACCCATTACTTTGTCCTGGATTGCCGTTGTTTTGTTACATTAGTTTTTTTTTATAACGGTAAGTGTTAGATGTTAATGATTTGTACCCCAGTAGTGACATCTAAGGTGAGTAGTATGCTGGAAGTTGGAACCTACGCAGTCCTGCAAAACATGAGTGATAACACGTATGCCCATACGCTCAAGATGTAAATGTCTGAAACCATGAGGAATCAAGATTCGATCTCATGTCTCCAAGACAACATCTCATCTGCCAGGTGTATCAAAGAGGGCCCTAGTTGGCCTTAGTCACAATTAGATAAATAATTCATCATATTTATTAATTTCTAAAAAATATTATCAGATTATTCGTTTTTTTTATCAATAATGCATCACCTTTTAACTAAACTCTACACGACGGTTGTTAGTGGTGGTGGCGGCGGCGATGGTGGCGGTGGTGGCAATAAGAGTGTGGTTATTAATGTAAAAGTAATTGATGTAAAAAGAAGTTTATAATTATTTTAAGGGTTGGCCATCGGTTAATAACCTAGTGGCAAAGGGAAATCCTTCAAATTAAGGTTTGGATTCAGGGAGACATGGGTTCGAGTCTGAGGGGACAAGGTTTACCTTTATTAATTGTCGTGCTCCGACGAATTAATAGGGGTTTTTTCTTACTGGGTATTGGTGAGGGGGCTCTCTAGCGTGAACCCAGTTAAAACATAGTCTAGACCCCTGTTGTGATATTTGTTCTGCACCGGGCAGAATAAAAAGTTATTTTAAGGGTTGAGGTGTATGTTGTAAATAATTTCATTAAGGGTATGTATATTAGATGGAAATTTTAAATAAGTGAATAAAGGATATGGGTATTTTGAATAAGATTATTTTGATTTAGATTTTATTTTATATAGGGGTATACACTACAAACACAATATAATTTGGGCTTTTGGCCTATTTAATTAAGAGGTGTAAACTACAAATACAATATATTTAAGTTAAATATTAATTTAAATAAAATATTTCATTTCATTTAATAATTAAATTACACATATATTAATAATAAAATGTATTGAGAAAAATTAAAATAAAATTAAAATAAAAAATAAAATAAAATAAAAAAAATATAGAAATTTAAAAAGAATTAACCAAAATAACACTGATTAAAAAAAATAATATGGGGATCTTTATTTATATTAATATTAAGATCTACACTAAAATAAATTAAAAAACATATTGTAATAAATTGAAAAATTATTATGAAAAAAAAGGTAATGGGGAACGATAGTGTCGATACCACAATTGGATACCCATTGACTCACCATGTATGAGTTATAAAGTTGATTTTAATGTTAGAGAATCTCAATCCTAATTTTTATGCATAGATAATGATTAAATTTTACTGTTTTATATTTAAAGCTTTTGTAGCGGCGTTGGTAACAAACCTCAACTGGAAGATGGGGAGCTTGTTCACTTACATTATGGAAGCTAGATAGCCCAAGTGTCATACATCTAATGGATAATGATACATATCCTCCATAGACATGTCCTAGTCACATCAAATTTTTTTTTCCTCCAAGGACATGTCACCCCAAAACACCTCCAATGCTAAAACTAGTCAAAGATACGCCCCATTTATTTAAGGGAAAATGAATATGCTGTTGACTGAATATTTCATTGTTGGAGACTTGGAGCCGGGTTATAAATGAAGGGGATGGGAATATGAAATATGTTGTTGACTGCAGCTGGGTTATAAATGAAGAGAATAATTTTGTAATTATGAAAATATATAAAGGGTAAAATGGTTACCATTTTATTTGTTTTCTCTCTATGACTGCATCCATCATAGAAGCAGTTAACTACATATATGATTTTTCCCTTTATTTAATTGTACACTTTAAATAACGAGATCGGTACCCGCGCGTTGCGTCGGTGATGGAGGTGATGGCGGGGTGGTGATGTAATGGTGGCGACGGCGGTGGCGGTGATGGGGTGATCTACCTGACGGGATCCGCCCTTAGCCGTACGGGCTCCGTCATCGGATTTAAAAATTCGTCGAAAGTATATAGAATGACCACTCTAATGAAAGAGCATGAAATTTTAAGAACACTCATATAATTTTTATAATTTATTGATGTACGGTTTTTGAGATAAAAGATTTTGAATGAATTAGAAGAATAAAATGATTTATGGAGGAGAGAGAAAAAATATTGGTTGAGATTTGAGGAGAGAGAAAAGTATTATAGTTATTTTAGGTAAATATAGAATAGATAAGAAGGACATTTTGGGGAAGTAAATGTTGAAACTTAAAATCAATATTGAAATTTTAAGTTCAATGTTGAAAATCTAAGGAAAATCTGCTTTATAATATAGTATAGATAATAATAATAATTATACATAATAAATATATATCTATTTAGGGTGGTTTCTATACATATAACTATAGGGGTGAAAAATGAAAATTAATAATAATAATATATAATATAATACAAATCTACCCCTCTTCTTCCTTCTTTTCCTTTTCTTCTTTTTGCCACCGGAAAAAATGGTTGTTCACCACCACAGTACCACCCCAAACACACATACTCACACACATAATATTATATAAACACATAATACACACACATTATATACATGGATTAAAAAAAAAATGATTGTTCACCACCACACTACCACCCCACACACACATAATATATATAAACACATATTACACACACATTATATACATGGATTAAAAAAAAAAGAAAGGACGCTACAGTCCTTGCCTCCTTGGGGGGACGGACGGACCAAGGATAGACCAAGGATACATATGTCCCAGCGGTGTTGCAGTGGAGGACGGACCAAGGATGGGTGGGAGACGGAGCACTATGTAAGCTCTAAAATATCAAAGGGTGCAACACATAACGGTTGCATTCTCCACCTGTTAATACCGACAAAACGGTGCCTATCTATAAACGCCTATCTGCTGGAAAAGAAGTCACTTGCTTATAAAAAAGCATTCATTAAATAAGCAGTTTTTAAAGAATGTTCTCATTCATCCAGAGAAAACAAGCAATATGCAAATAATATTAATAATAACAATGATAATAATAATAATAATAATAATAATAATCCCAAACACCATCTCTAAAGATGGAGATAGAGTTGACTGATAGTTATAAACCACAAAGCAACAAATCTTTAAAAAACAATAGACAAGTTAACGGCATGTCACAACTTACAATTCTCTAAAAGCATGGAACATGAAAAACAATCCCTACATCCATAAAACCCATCCGCCTGTGGAGTTCAAAACAGAAAACCAGACTGAGAGAACACAACAAAAACAAAAGGCATATCATAATTTGCGAAGTAGATATAGAGTTGGCTCAGTACTAGTAGTCACGTGAGTGTGACCTGTCGGATCGCCTATAATCTTTGTCACGTGGTTCAGCCTTCATTGGTTCATAGTCATCATCTTCCTCCATACGCAGATTATAACGATCATCATTACGCTCATGTTGATACCGCGGTACATCTTCCGGATGATCATAGTAGTCATAACCTGCTGGTTCATGGACCGGCTCAGCCCGCTTATTGTTCCCATGTTCAGTTGGTTCATACCAATCCTCCTCAGGATCTCCATGGTCATAGTTTTTTTGCCTATCCCCATACTTGTCTCGCTCATGTCTATCATATTCATAGTCCTTATCACGAGAACGGCCACGATCAAGGTCCATAGGTTCAGGATCGCCCTCCCGATCCTTGTCACGATGGCGGTCACGGCCACTACGATCACGACCACGATCACTACGGTCTCGGTGTCTGTCGCGATCACGACCGCTACGGTCTCTGTCCCTATCCGCCCTGTCTGACTTTCTGTCTCGGTGGTGCCTATCTTCCCGGTGTTCCCGGTCCCTTGGCTTATCATGAGACCGCTCACGAGACTTCTCACGTTCTCTCTCTTTTACCCTTTCACGGGATTTTTCCCTCTCCCTGAATTATTAAAAATTCAACATTGATCATAGTGGTATGAGATATAACAATATGTAACAAATATATAAAACAAATATAATGGGGTTTTACCTGTCTCTTTCCTCGTGTGCTTTTGGTTCTGCAGATTTAGGAGCCCCCCCTGATTGCTGTTGCTCTCTGAACATCATACATTATTATATTGGTGAGTACATTAACTACCACAAGGACAAGCTATCAGAGTAAACACAAAATAATTATTCGGGTTAATTACAAAAATGGTACCTGAACTATACACCATATTGCACAAATCATACCCAGGGTTTATTAATTACGCCCGTCATACCCAAACTTACCATTTTTCCACACGGACCATACCTGGACCTCCGTTAGTTGTGCTTAGTTGTGCTGTAAAGTTAGTTGTGCTGTTAAGTGCCCCCATGTACAGGTATGAAATATGTAATTTTCATTATACTTCAGGTACCATTTTTGTAATTTACCCTTATTAATATTTTAGTTTATAAAACTATATTTTATCAATTAGTATTATTTAATAAAATTAATATTGTTAATGAATATTATTTAGTAATAAACTATAATTTTATAAAAATTTATTACGTAATATTTTATAAATAATTATTTTTTTAAAAGTATTTACTTTTATTTTATGAAGTAATTTTAATTTTTATAAAAGATTATTTCTATTCTATAAAAGTTATTAATTTTTATAGAAAAAATGTATTTTATTGAAAACTATAAATATATTGAATTATAGATCCATGATTATTTTGATAAATGCGTATTTTCATATTTATTTTTTTTAAAAAAAAATATTGCATGGTGGTTGTGTAGGTACTAATGCGATACAAGAGATTAAGACATTCCTTCTAATTTACCTTTTTTTAAAAGAAGAAAATAAATCTTGAAATACATATCTATCAAGATCATTATAGATATATAATTCAATATGTAATAGTTTTTAATAAAATAAAAATATTAAAAAAATAATATCTTTTATAGACTAATAATAATTTTTTATAAAAATAAAATGTTATATTTAAAAAATATAAATATTTATAAAATAATAATAAATTTTTATAAAATTATAATTTATTACTACATAATAATCATTAACAATAATATTTTTAATTATTTATAACAATACTAATTGATAAAATATAATTTTATAAAGTAAAGTATTAATAATAAGGGCAGATTACAAAGATGGTGCCTGAAGTATAGTAAAACAATATTAATAAATTTTTATAAAATTATAATTTATTACTAAATAATAGTCATTAACAATATTAATTTTTATTAAATGATACTAATTGATAAATATAGTTTTATAAACTAAAATAATAATAAGGGTAAATTACAAAAATGGTACCTGAAGTATAATGAAAATTACAGATTTCATACCTGTACTGGGGGCACTTAACAGCACAACTAACGGACGTTTGGTCCAGGTATGGTCGGAGTAGAAACATGGTAAGTTTGGGTATGACGGACGTAATTAATAAACCCTAGGTATGATTTGTGCAATATAGTGGATAATTCAGGTACCATTTTTGTAATTAACCCTAATTATCTTTTCCTCTTCCTTAAAGATTTAAGATATGATTAAAAGATAAATCGATCCAATCTCATAGTTCTTAATTTCCCCCCTTTAAATTCTGCCTTATTGATATCGTGATACATATATGCAGGCTCCAGTTATTTATGTCACTGTATGATAACATTCTATACTATTTAGAACGCGGCTACATCCTCAATGAATATTCAATCAAATGAATGAAAAGTACTGATATTGGTAGTTTAGTGGAATTTGGCAATCCTAATGCACGGCAGACAGGCACTAAGCCTCAATAGCCGTGCTCACCTTTCATTAATAAGCTCCCCAGGCAAGATGCATCATCACCATCACTGCTAGAGTCGCAAAAAAACCGTGGAATGCTAGTTGGTGTTTTAGTGGAATTAAGATGTCTTCGTATTAGTGTTTAGGTATTCAAGATGTTATTAATTATGCGGATTGGCGTACACCTCCCAAAAGTGTTGATGCCTATCACATGAATGCATTTTATATAGTAACACGAATACACGATTTACCTTCCGGAATACCTCTGGTTGACTTCTTCACCTCCAACCCTGGTTGTTCCAAGTCCACCGCCAAGTCTACGTGGTCGCCAATTGGGAACTGTTCTACCACGTTCAACATCCACAAGCACCCTTCTATTATCAAGCTTCCTTCCATCAGCTTGTTTATATGCAGCTATACATCATAGAAGTTAACCATCAGATAGACAAATAATGACATACGAAGTAGAGGTGGCAACTTCACCCATTTTCAAAATAGATGGACTGAACTGGGTTAATTATGTTTTATCTCGAACGGGGCAAAAGTGTCAAGTTAAAAGAACTAATCAAAAGAAAACAGGTTAAAAGGTTGAAGTTATTCAATGTGTATCAAATGCATAAATTGTTATTAAAATGGTAAAACATTGAAAATTCTTGAAAAAATGGTATTACAAAGCAATATTTATCACATTTTTTAATTGAAAAACTAACAAGATAACATATAAGAAAGTGTTTGCATGTGGATGAAAATGATCAGACCTATAAGTTTTAACCAATTGCCCTGCTCAAATATTTTGCCACGTCTAATAGGAAATGATACATGGAAAAACATTCATAAAATAAAACCTTTCATATCACGTGTATGCATGTACTCTATAAAAGCGTATCCTCTCGGTTTGTTTGTATCTTTATCAGCAATCAACCGAACCTGGAATTCTCACCGGTTAGAGAAAAAACATATGACATAAAAAGTATCTCTTAACAAGATATAACAAAAATACGCTTGCTCCAATATCCAATATAGCGAGTGTAGCGTCATCAAAAAGGTTAGCAATTATAATAAAAATCCTAATGCACGGCAGACAGGCACTAAGCCTCAATAGCCGTGCTCACCTTTCATTAATAAGCTCCCCAGGCAAGATGCATCATCACCATCACTGCTAGAGTCGCAAAAAAACTGTGGCCAACTTACCCTTCCCTTACCAGGGACTATTTAAAATTAAAAAATTACTAGAAATAATACTATATATAATACCAGGAAATCTTCTCAACTTCTGACACGTTTTGGTATCCTTTAAATGGGACAATAAAAATTTCAGTAGCAAGAAATGCAAATGCCGAGCTAAGAAAAGAAGGGATGAGATGCACTCCCAATATATTTTACCCAAGTTGACAGTCTCCATTTGTTGCCGGAAATATGACCAAAAGGCATATGCATCATTGATCTGCTGAAGTCGGAAATGGTAGAAACCCAGAAATATAAAGTACCTTTTACCTTGAAACTTACTAGCTGAATGGTGGCTATATGTTACTAGAAGACCCAAAAGCCCCGATTCTTAAAATTCTGATTTATAAGAGATACAAAAAAGGGGAAACAAAGAAATAGGCTAGTAGGGTGGGTAGGCAATAATACCTGACGAACAATTACCGAATTCAATGAACCTCCAACAAACACTATGCAGATTGCAGGGCGGGCATATAACTTCTCAGACTTACCATATAGGAGAGTACTTCTAATACTATCATTAAAATTAACAAGTTGTGCTAACCATCTAAGCGTAATTATATGGCAATAGAAAGACACACTTACAAGAATCCAAGCTCAATGAACCTCCAACAAACACTATGCAGATTGCAGGGCGGGCATATAACTTCTCAGACTTACCATATAGGAGAGTACTTCTAATACTATCATTAAAATTAACAAGTTGTGCTAACCATCTAAGCGTAATTATATGGCAATAGAAAGACACACTTACAAGAATCCAAGCTCAATGAACCTCCAACAAACACTATGCAGATTGCAGGGCGGGCATATAACTTCTCAGACTTACCATATAGGAGAGTACTTCTAATACTATCATTAAAATTAACAAGTTGTGCTAACCATCTAAGCGTAATTATATGGCAATAGAAAGACACACTTACAAGAATCCAAGCTCAATGAACCTCCAACAAACACTATGCAGATTGCAGGGCGGGCATATAACTTCTCAGACTTACCATATTGGAGAGCAATTCTAATACTATCATCAAAATTAACAAGTTGTGCTAACCATCTAATTTCAATAGAAAGACACACTTACAAGCATCCAAGCTCAATGTTTCAGGAATCATATGTAGCAACCAACATTCTAAAGGTGCATTACGCACGGCATTGATAACTTGTATTTATATAATACAGGCACAAAAGTTAGCCGACCAAATTATTGTGATGACTTATTATCCGAAGTTAAGCTTCACAAGTCGAAAAATTGCCTAATTCTTTCACAAAAATATGATGTTGTAACGAAAAATAGTTGCTGAAAAGTTTGTTTATAAGAAATATTGCTCATCAGAAATATTTCCAAAATAGGTTGTATTGTAATTTTAAACTCACAATTTTGGAAGGTTTTGGCAGACAACGGGACAAATATGTTGTCCACATACCACAAAACCAAACCTCTTACCGAACAAAAGGTTATAACCTTGAGCCCCTTTTCAGGGTACTCGACAAGACCTACCCGTTTGATGGGCCCATATGCCTCAAACTCCCTTTTGATTTTGCTCTCAGTTGTCTCATAATTCTGCAAGCAAAAGAACAAAAGTTGGTCAAATCGTTCAACTTAAAAACAGAAAGTACAAATCACATGGATGCATAAAATTATATTACTTACAAGCCTAGCTACAAACAATGTCTTGTATGGATCTCCAGATATATTTGGGTCTGCATCCGGATGGACTGCATAAACAGCCAATATTCCAGTCATCAGTACCTCTAGAAACTATCAAATCAGAAAGAAAATCAAGAAAAAAAGATGCTTTCTTACATTTCTCAAGCTCCTCGGCAGCCTTTTTTGCACCTTCTGCAAGCCGTGCCTGGTGAATCCTAGCCTTCTTTTGGCTCTGACTCCCAAAAAGGATCAAGAAAAAAACATAACTGTAAAAATCATAATAGAAGCCAACAACCGGCCAATCAAATTCTGACATCATCATCATCCATACTAGTATTAATTGATATATACCCGTTCAAAACAAAAAGTTGCACCTTGCCAAAAAGATTGCAAAGGAAAGCTTTCCAGATTTTATAAAATTACCATACAGATTTACCAAATGACATATTAGGAAAACCATTAAAAGACTCGGTAGATGATTTTTTTCAAAATGAAACATATCAACCAAGGACAAATTAAAGATTCAGATATATAGTATGCTAAATCCAATATGAAACCTTCTTACCGGTGTTTCACCCTTCTCAACAGGTGGAGCATATTCAGGATCACCTGGCTCAGCGAATTTGCCAACAAACTGCGCCATACCTTTCAAATAAAAATAAAGAAAGAATCAGATCAAAATGAAATTGTATCAATAACATATTAATATAACTAGCATTATATATATATATATATATATATATATATATATATATATATTAAAATACCTGTGTATGGCAAACACTTTCTCTTCTCAGGTGGAGGCTTATACTCCAAAGGAGGTCTTGGCTCAAAAAGCTTCAAGAGATTATTCGTCAATCCAGTAGGATGACTCTGCCCAATCTGCATAACACACCATTTCCGTTCCATGATCAGAATCCGAGTATCCACACAAATAAATCATAGTTACATTCTTTAAAATGAAAAAAAAAAGTAACACGCCGTTTGAGCACCAGGTTTTTACGCATCGTCTACCAAATTACTCATACATATTATTACTCTAAAATAAAAATCCAATGCCTACAATTTAATCTCTATCTCCACTTAACAATAATAATAATCTAATTCTCCCAATCAGTGACCTAATAACAATCAATAGCTAATATTAACACTAAATAAAACAAAAAACACCTATTATAATTATAGTAATCATATCAGACACAAAATTAATTTGATAAAACCTAGGGCACATAATAATTCTACAGTCAAACAGAAATTAAATCAAAATTAAAATTAGGCGTTCAAATATATCGATAGAAATATAGATACAGATACAGAAATTAAAATTAAAATAATATCAGGCGTTCAAATAAATAGATACAGATGGATATATGCGATACCAGTTTCATCTGCATAAGATTGGCGCGGTTTTGTTGTTTGGTACGCGCCTGAACGCTAACGTTACGATTCAAAGCATCACCGTAATCCCCCATGATTTCCGAGATTTGATGAGAGATCGATTTGCGATATGCGGCTGAATAATGGAGAGATATGTTCGAGGGTTTTTTGATATTTATATATTGAATTGATTGATTTCACGATGGGTGTGTGTGTGTGTGTGTGGGGATCCGGGCTAAGTCGGTTGTTGTGACAGAGTGAGAGACTTGAAAACAAACAGCCAGTTGGGCTTTTTATAAATGTCAAATATAGGCCCAAAAAGTTTTGTTTAGTTAAGTGTTTTTATTTTCCATTCCAAAAAAAAATTAAAAAAAATAAAAGGTGATTAATTAGTAACTAGATGGTGCTTAATGGATTGATTATCCTCATTTTAAATGTTTAAGGTCAACTAGTCAAGTATTTATTGTGTTAAAAAAATAAAATAAAGTTGACTAATTACTAACTAGATGGTCCTTGATCGATTATCCTCAGTTTAATTGTTTAAGGTGAACTGGTCAAATATCTATTAACTTTAACGAGCACGCTACCTGCGTTATATGGCGGCAATGACGGTGATAGCGGTTTGGTGGTGACAGTGCGGTGATGACTGTAAGTATTTGTGTTGGCGGCGCCGAGTTATGTAGGTTGATGTCAATGTAATTGATGTAAAGTTAGTAGTGAAAATAATTTAGAAGATAAAACTTAGGGTATAAATTAGTAAGATAAAAGTTTAAGATGTAAATTAGTTCGTTAAGTGCATGTTTGGGTAATTTCTTTTAAGATTTCCTAAAATGAAGTTCATTAAGGGCAATTGGGTATCCAATTGTGCTACTAGGTCAATGTCCTGTTTTTTTATAATTATTTCTAAAATGAGAGGGTCTGGAATTTTTATAAGATAGTATTAATAATGGAGAGGACATGAGTTCAAATTGAAAATAAAATAAAAATTGGGGTTTCATGTTAAGTCAGGAAGTTTTTCTTTCCGTCATAATAGAGATGACCAGATAGGCTAATGACCCCTTAATGATTCCAATTTATCGTAAAAACAATACTTAGTGGTTGTTTATACTCCATCATTTGGGTTTCTTTCTCTCTCTATCTCGGAGTAGGGGTAAGGTCTGCCTACATCATACCTCCCCCATACCCCGACTTATACCGGGATTGGGTACCGTTGTTGTTGTTGGTGTTATACTCCATCGTTTGTAGTAACCTTTAAGTTTATAGGTTTTTATCTACTTATGTTTACTACTCGTATTTTCATTTATGTAGTGGAGAATTGGCTAATAAAATCTGTTTCAAAATATTATGTACATAAGGTGAATATCTATTTATACCAATGGAGATATTCTACATAGAGCGCAAAGATGGAGCCTCACAACATTTTTGCACACGACCACAAAGTTATGTAAAGAAAATAAAGATAACTATACTAAACGCTATTTCATAAAAAGATGAATAATGTGAATTGTTATCACACATTTTGTGCATGTTTCTACACGATATTTGGATCTTTTATGCTATTATAGTTGGTAACTTTAACTTTCGATACTATGTAATTGTGATTTCATATTCATTGGACGTAGTATGAAGAAAAGCAACCAAAATGACATAAAGAAGATCAAGTGAGGCTTAGGGATGGTTTAAATGGAAGTTGGATGAAGAAAATCAAGACAAAAACTAAAGAAAGCAGCTGGTGTTGCACGGCTGCACCTAATCCTTCATGCGACACACAAGTAAAGGCAGGGGAACTCCATAATTGAAAAACATAAGTAGTGCGCCGCACTCCTAAAGGGGTATGACGTCCAAAAGAATGTGTCACACCATCAAAAGGGGTATGAGATTTGCTCGTGATTAGTGTTTGGTAATTGGTATGTAATTAGTTTGTAGTTTACATAATCAAATTTGAAATTTTAATAGAGATTTATTTGAACATTAGAATGCTCTTAACAATGTCTACTCCTTCGTGTATAAAAATGCTTCTTACAATTTTCATTAAAAATGTTTTTTTCTTGTCACATCCCAAACTTTTCAAGTTTGACTTATTGACTTGACCGTTAGTCAACGTTAGATTCGTTAAGTATACGTGCCCTATATGTGATTATGTAATTAAATGCTTATGTGTTTTAATGTCAAACGATTAATATGATGAATAATGGAAGTAATTAAAGCAACGTTATGAAAATTAAGTGCTTGTTAGATCGTGAAGTCTCCCGGTAAGTGATTTAAGCTATGAAAGTCGTGTTTGGAAGTTAAGGGGTTCTAAGTGTAACATATTGGGTTGATGGCCAGGGGTTAGTGAGCAATTAGGCAGCCCTAATTGTCACAAAACTTCTGCATCGTGTGTGTGAAAAACCCCCAGCCGATCTCCCTCTCTTTCCAAGCAAAGATCCATTCGTTTCGGGCCGTCTTGTTCAAGGATTGTTTAGATCTTGAGTCCCCTACGTCAAGTGCAGGTAATATAGGTATAATCCTATTTGAAATCTGATTATTTGAGTCATAGATGAGTATTCAACCCAGGCCATGGGGTGTGGGTTGGGTTATTTGATTAAACGTTTACCGATTTCATGTTATTCGGGCGATTGAATGATTGATTCATGTTGTAAAAGATTAAAGGTTTGATTGATGGATTTAAGTCAGTAAAAGTGTTGTCAAAAGGGTTAATTTTATGGCTCCAGGTCGAATTAATGATTGGGGTTCGTATGGGATTCGATTAAAGGGTTAAAAAGTTGGTTTTTGGTCGAACTGGGCTTTGTACGGTGCACAAGGATTTTGTGCGGTGCACAAAAGCAAGTTTTGAAAAATGGATTTCAGTTGGGTGCCCGATATGCGGTGCATGGATTTTCCATGCGGGGCATATGCAAACGCATAAAAATTTATGACTTCTGAAAAGTTGATTTGTGCGGTGCACAAATGCTTTTTATGGTTTTGTGCGACGCACAGGACTTCCATCGCACAGGACTTCCATGCGGTGCACAAATGGGTCCAGTTTTGTACCTAAGTTTTGTTTAGCTTATAGAACGATCTTATACTCATTATAGGTAGTCGGGAGCACTTAGCAAGCACCGTAAGACACTTTAACTCGTTGGTAAGCTGTATCAAGGTAAGATACACTACTTTGACACGCTGAGGGTTCAACAAAAACATGGTTTTCATATAATAACTTCCCAAATGTTATCTTGTTTGCTTATGGGTATTCGGGGTTACACGGGAGGTGATATGGGCTATGTAAATGACCAATGAGGCCTGATATGCAGTCCCTATGATATGAAATGAAATGATATGAGATGTAATGATATGCTATGAAATGTTATGTAGTGTCATGAGATGTAATGATATGCTATGAAATGTTATGTAGTGTCATGAGATGTAATGATATGCTATGAAATGTTATGTAGTGTCATGAGATGTAATGATATGCTATGAAATGTTATGTAGTGTCATGAGATGTAATGATATGCTATGAAATGTTATGTAGTGTCATGAGATGTAATGATATGCTATGAAATGTTATGTAGTGTCATGAGATGTAATGATATGCTATGAAATGTTATGTAGTGTCATGAGATGTAATGATATGCTATGAAATGTTATGTAGTGTCATGAGATGTAATGATATGCTATGAAATGTTATGTAGTGTCATGAGATGTAATGATATGCTATGAAATGTTATGTAGTGTCATGAGATGTAATGATATGCTATGAAATGTTATGTAGTGTCATGAGATGTAATGATATGCTATGAAATGTTATGTAGTGTCATGAGATGTAATGATATGCTATGAAATGTTATGTAGTGTCATGAGATGTAATGATATGCTATGAAATGTTATGTAGTGTCATGAGATGTAATGATATGCTATGAAATGTTATGTAGTGTCATGAGATGTAATGATATGCTATGAAATGTTATGTAGTGTCATGAGATGTAATGATATGCTATGAAATGTTATGTAGTGTCATGAGATGTAATGATATGCTATGAAATGTTATGTAGTGTCATGAGATGTAATGATATGCTATGAAATGTTATGTAGTGTCATGAGATGTAATGATATGCTATGAAATGTTATGTAGTGTCATGAGATGTAATGATATGCTATGAAATGTTATGTAGTGTCATGAGATGTAATGATATGCTATGAAATGTTATGTAGTGTCATGAGATGTAATGATATGCTATGAAATGTTATGTAGTGTCATGAGATGTAATGATATGCTATGAAATGTTATGTAGTGTCATGAGATGTAATGATATGCTATGAAATGTTATGTAGTGTCATGAGATGTAATGATATGCTATGAAATGTTATGTAGTGTCATGAGATGTAATGATATGCTATGAAATGTTATGTAGTGTCATGAGATGTAATGATATGCTATGAAATGTTATGTAGTGTCATGAGATGTAATGATATGCTATGAAATGTTATGTAGTGTCATGAGATGTAATGATATGCTATGAAATGTTATGTAGTGTCATGAGATGTAATGATATGCTATGAAATGTTATGTAGTGTCATGAGATGTAATGATATGCTATGAAATGTTATGTAGTGTCATGAGATGTAATGATATGCTATGAAATGTTATGTAGTGTCATGAGATGTAATGATATGCTATGAAATGTTATGTAGTGTCATGAGATGTAATGATATGCTATGAAATGTTATGTAGTGTCATGAGATGTAATGATATGCTATGAAATGTTATGTAGTGTCATGAGATGTAATGATATGCTATGAAATGTTATGTAGTGTCATGAGATGTAATGATATGCTATGAAATGTTATGTAGTGTCATGAGATGTAATGATATGCTATGAAATGTTATGTAGTGTCATGAGATGTAATGATATGCTATGAAATGTTATGTAGTGTCATGAGATGTAATGATATGCTATGAAATGTTATGTAGTGTCATGAGATGTAATGATATGCTATGAAATGTTATGTAGTGTCATGAGATGTAATGATATGCTATGAAATGTTATGTAGTGTCATGAGATGTAATGATATGCTATGAAATGTTATGTAGTGTCATGAGATGTAATGATATGCTATGAAATGTTATGTAGTGTCATGAGATGTAATGATATGCTATGAAATGTTATGTAGTGTCATGAGATGTAATGATATGCTATGAAATGTTATGTAGTGTCATGAGATGTAATGATATGCTATGAAATGTTATGTAGTGTCATGAGATGTAATGATATGCTATGAAATGTTATGTAGTGTCATGAGATGTAATGATATGCTATGAAATGTTATGTAGTGTCATGAGATGTAATGATATGCTATGAAATGTTATGTAGTGTCATGAGATGTAATGATATGCTATGAAATGTTATGTAGTGTCATGAGATGTAATGATATGCTATGAAATGTTATGTAGTGTCATGAGATGTAATGATATGCTATGAAATGTTATGTAGTGTCATGAGATGTAATGATATGCTATGAAATGTTATGTAGTGTCATGAGATGTAATGATATGCTATGAAATGTTATGTAGTGTCATGAGATGTAATGATATGCTATGAAATGTTATGTAGTGTCATGAGATGTAATGATATGCTATGAAATGTTATGTAGTGTCATGAGATGTAATGATATGCTATGAAATGTTATGTAGTGTCATGAGATGTAATGATATGCTATGAAATGTTATGTAGTGTCATGAGATGTAATGATATGCTATGAAATGTTATGTAGTGTCATGAGATGTAATGATATGCTATGAAATGTTATGTAGTGTCATGAGATGTAATGATATGCTATGAAATGTTATGTAGTGTCATGAGATGTAATGATATGCTATGAAATGTTATGTAGTGTCATGAGATGTAATGATATGCTATGAAATGTTATGTAGTGTCATGAGATGTAATGATATGCTATGAAATGTTATGTAGTGTCATGAGATGTAATGATATGCTATGAAATGTTATGTAGTGTCATGAGATGTAATGATATTCTATGTAATGTACCCCTATTTGTCAAGAGTAAACACTGTGTTACAACTTTAGTGATGTTGATGCTTCAGGTGTGTGGAAATGTGTGAAGATCGGTGGAAAGTGATAGTCGAATTAAATGTTTATGATGATTATGATGTACGTAAAGTTAAATGAAGTGATTGGTAGTCAATGTTGTTGAGTCTACTAGCCAAAGGACAGGGACTTGAAGTTGACGAGTATAGTTGATGCTGGATACTTGAAGGGTTATAAGTAGGTGACGCATAGAAGGGTTACCGGACACACGTATAGAAGGATACAGTTACAATTCCGGTCGCGAACGTAATTGTAAATGTATCACGACATGTGTGTGTTTGTGAGACTGTGTCTATGTTGATCCGAATGAAGTGAAGATGAGAATGGTGGAATCACTGAATGGTATCATATTTAACCACGCGAAGAGTAGGCACGTATAAATGGAGTAAAGAATGATGAAGCTGAAATGAGTAACGAAGCTGACAATAAGATTGATTGAAACCTTAACCACGAAGCTCTTCCATTCTATGAACACTATGTTATGTTGTGAAGCTACATTCGAGCTGTGAAGTGTTAAAGTTGTGCTTGAGTGTAAGGAAAACGTTTATGTTTCGTTTAAAATAAATTTTCCTGATCATAAATAATATGCGGCGCATAAAAGCTATATGTGGCGCACATATGCCCAATTTTGAAAGTGGACTTCTGAAGGAAGCCCGATATGCGGCGCATGCACCATCCATGCGGCGCATATTCTGGTCTGTTTTGGATTTATGACTCGTATAGTTTTGATTTCGCTACGGGGCGATATGTGACGATTGGGGCGAGTATCTTAAGGGGGAGGTAATTGCAACAACCCAAACTATTGTGTAACGGTTGGCTTGAGTCCCTAAGTCAACACCTTGCTACCGTTAAGTCTCTTAACGAGTTAATGTTTACGTGGGTATAATATGTTATATGTGAGAGGCTTTAATGCCTTAAAGTTATATACGCTTATGTGTTTAAAGATGCCAAGATGTGTTTAATATGTCGATAGAATTCCCGGTGGACGATTTAAGCTAGATATGTGACGTATAGAAGTCTAGGGTGGATTAATGATCAATCGGTGCATATAATCGATCCGTTTATCATCCTCCAAGGTATAGATCGAAATCCTTGCAGAATGTTAGTCATGTCCATCCATATATTTTGTTCATACCTGGACTTGTTGAGTATTGATTGATAAGAAACGTTTTGTTGTTAGATTGGTGATTTCGGGTTATTCGGTGATTGTTATTGCAATCAATATGTATCTTGAGATTTTGTTAGGTCCAGATTTAGTCCAGACTTACTGGACTGGCTCCAGACTGGACTACTGGAACCTTATTTATG
>CM067169.1:124739666-124780240 GCA_034093135.1 Erigeron breviscapus | reverse complement strand
GATCTTGAAGCTGGTTGTAGTTTACCCATAGTGGCTGTTCGCCTTAGACATTGATTTATGTTTAGATATTTATGATTTGTATTTACTATAAGGTCGGTTGTTTAATGTTGGGCAACCGATGGATTTCCATTTAGACTTGTTTTGATGATATGGCTAGTAACACCATTTAATGAATGAATCAAACAGATTTTGCTGGTTTTGGACTTTTAAAGTTTAATTCCGCTTTCTTTGACGCCGTTAGGCGAAAGTTTTTGGAAATCCATATTTTTAAACGACGGGTGTTACATTTTTTTAATTGAATGCACCTTTTACATCCTTGGCTTGTGTGTTTCACCTGTTCATATGACTTCATTCATAAAAAAAAAAGACATATATATATGTAAAACTTATTCATTGATGACACACTTTCAGTAAAAATAACAAATTATTATACTCAAAACTCACCAATCTAACATGGTTTTCTTAAATAGCATCGAATTATCGTTTTACAAAGATCAGAAAGAACCCATGGTGCCTGAATATCTCGATTCCTTAACGACATTGATGTACTGCCGTAAGGTTTGTCCATCTAGTCGGGTGTGACTTATGTCACACTTACAAAGATGTATATGTTATATGATGTGTGTGACTTATGTCACACTTACAAAGATGTATATGTTATATGATGTGTGTGACTTATGTCACACTTACAAAGATGTATATGTTATATGATGTGTGTGACTTATGTCACACTTACAAAGATGTATATGTTATATGATGTGTGTGACTTATGTCACACTTACAAAGATGTATATGTTATATGATGTGTGTGACTTATGTCACACTTACAAAGATGTATATGTTATATGATGTGTGTGACTTATGTCACACTTACAAAGATGTATATGTTATATGATGTGTGTGACTTATGTCACACTTACAAAGATGTATATGTTATATGATGTGTGTGACTTATGTCACACTTACAAAGATGTATATGTTATATGATGTGTGTGACTTATGTCACACTTACAAAGATGTATATGTTATATGATGTGTGTGACTTATGTCACACTTACAAAGATGTATATGTTATATGATGTGTGTGACTTATGTCACACTTACAAAGATGTATATGTTATATGATGTGTGTGACTTATGTCACACTTACAAAGATGTATATGTTATATGATGTGTGTGACTTATGTCACACTTACAAAGATGTATATGTTATATGATGTGTGTGACTTATGTCACACTTACAAAGATGTATATGTTATATGATGTGTGTGACTTATGTCACACTTACAAAGATGTATATGTTATATGATGTGTGTGACTTATGTCACACTTACAAAGATGTATATGTTATATGATGTGTGTGACTTATGTCACACTTACAAAGATGTATATGTTATATGATGTGTGTGACTTATGTCACACTTACAAAGATGTATATGTTATATGATGTGTGTGACTTATGTCACAATTCAAGCTGAAAAGTCGTCATCACTTGACAGCACCATCTTATTGAACTTTGCAAGGTCATTGTTGTAGGCTCTTGTGTCATACGCTCTTGATTCACTTATATTTAACGTGGAACCTTCTCTTGTTGGTTTTTCGTCCAAGCTATCTAATGATGCATTAGCTTCCAATGCTCGTACAATCTGTTTTTTTTTTTTTTCATGAAAAAATAGCATATAAACGGGTTTGTATTTGCTAGACATTTGGGTGGACCAATGTTGTTTTTGTGGGTCAAACCAAAGTGAGTCCATCATGACACACAAGTTACGGTTAACTAACCTGGCTCATTTTAGGACGCCTCTTAGCAGAATGACGGACACCAGCTGCAGTACAAGCAGCCATTCTTACTATTTCTTCATGATCATAGTTGCCTTTCAAGCGTGGGTCCACAAGCTCGCTGTAGTCTCCATCTTCCTTTGCCTTAGCGATTAGTGGCCTAGCCTGTTTTTGAATTCATAAAGTAAACCAAACAAATTACTATCAACACTTATATCTAGAGGTGGCAAAATGGACTAGTCAATGGGTCAGGTAAGGGTCAAAATGGGTAAAGTGAAAACCAGTCATAGTTTTTCGTTATTAGAATTGTGAAGCCTAATTAATAAATACGACTTTAGTAGTTGAAATAGGTTGGATACGAACCCAATCTACCAAACTGTCATCCATGTATTCAGTCGTTGGATCAATCGGCCTCCTTCCTGTGAAAATCTCCAACAACATGACACTGAATGAGAAAACATCAGACTTATCTGATAGCTTTCCACTTTGAGCATACTCTGGAGCTAAATACCTATGATTGATTCAATATAATAAAAACATTATTTGCAAAACCCAACTGTGTGTGAAAATGGTCATTGTGAAGCATGAGTAACTTACCCGAACGTTCCCATCACACGTGTTGAGACGTGAGTGTCATTCGCAGATGCTAGTCTAGCCAATCCAAAATCAGCCACCTGAGTTTTACCCATTTATAATATGCGCACGTATACTTAAATGGGGACTTAAAAGCTAAAATTTCATTAATACTTGCCTTTGCTTCGTAGTCATGGTCAAGGAGAATGTTAGCAGATTTGATGTCTCGATGGATAATCCTAGGATGGCCTGCATTTTCCAACGAAACATTTAGCCAGAGGTGGAAAGATGGTCTGGTCAGACAGGTTAGGTAATGGTTCAAAATGGGTTTGGGTTGAAACGGGCCATTTGTATTACAGGTAAAAAAAGGTTGGGCCAGGCTGACTTGTAAACACATGTGTATCCATTTCTTAAAATTTTTATAAAAGTAATCACTATGGTTACAGTGAATAATATTATTACAGTGATAATATAGATCTTCTAAATAAAGTGACTTTGGACAACTTTCAACCTTTCCCCCCTTGGGTAAAGTGTTAACTTGACTCGTTTGAGATAACATACAATCGCAAGTGACCCATTTAAAGACCAACGGGCTGAAATTGTCAGTTCTAGTATTAGTTTTTCCGAAATAGAAGAATGTGAATAAAAGAGCTTAGGTGTGCTTGTGTAGTACAATCTTCATGAAGATAAGCAAGTCCTTTAGCTGATCCAAGAGCGATGCGCATTCTAGTTTGCCAATCCATAACTGCTTGAGCCTTTCCTACAAATAAAAGTTGGATTCATGATGCATTCGGATCACGAAAGGATAATTCCTACAAAAACATGAAATTTTTTCTTGTGTAATTTGTACTATTTTCATTTGGCCAAACATGTACTAATGTCAAGTTAAGACAACCTACAAGTATTTTTAGAAAACTCACCATGAAGATGGAACTCCAAGGTATTATTAGGAACATACTCGTACACAAGCATTCTCTGCCCGTCACTAATACAATATCCAACAAGTGAAACAAGATATCGATGGTGGACCCTACTAATGATCTCAACCTCTGCCTGAAACTCTCGTTCACCTTGCCCGCTGCCCGCTTTTAGACTCTTTACAGCAACTTCCTGCCCATTTGGCAGCACCCCTTTGTGTACTAACCCGAACCCTCCTTGGCCCAAAAGATTGTATTGGGCAAACCCTCCAGTGGCAGTTGCTAGATCATCATAGGAAAACTGGCTCTGGCTAAGTGCTAGTGGCATATTTGGGGATGCCGCTGGTATTCTAGGCCCAGATGAGTCATTACTTGCCTGCATTGCTGATGGATGTCCCCAACCGCCGTCACCATTGACCCTGACCACGTGGTCTGGTTTACCATTGTAGTATGGACCTCCTGCACCTACACCGGGGTTTTCTTCACGGATATAGTAAGGTTTTTTCTTCTTCCTATTGCATAGAACACAAACCATCACGAGAGCAAGAAACACCAAAATGCCAGCAGCTATTCCTCCAATGATTATAGGGATATCACTTCCACTAGAATTTGATATTGAGTCTGAGTTGGTTGGTGATTTTGAGGCTGATTTTCGACTTGAAGAGTTGGGTAACTTGTTGGCAGGACCTGGTGCTGTTTTGTTAGAAGCATTCCCCTGGGTTGGTATAATATTAGGAGGGATGGGGGTGGGTGGTGTTCCTGATGGAAGTAAGTCTTGTGTTGGGGTTGTGTTGGGTGGTGGTGGAGCAGAGGCGGCAGGCGTCTCTTCTTCTTTAGGCGGTGGGTTGAAATTAGAAGGGGACGGTGGTGGCAATACCTCAGGAGGTGGAGAGGCGGGTGGTGGTCTAGAAGGAGAAGGTGGAGGTGGTGAAGGAGTTGAAGCTGGTGGTGGTGAAGTATCAGAAGATGGTGAGGAGTCAGTACTTGGAGATGGGGTTTCGGGGGCCGGAGCAGCCTCTGGGGCCGAATCCATATGTCAGGATGCACTTATTCCGGCCCTCGGAACTAGAAGCAGTTGGCACGTAAAATCAAATATTCATCTATATATGCTTGTCACAACAGATTGCCAATCCTGTAACCAATATAGCAACAAGCATATTTAATTTTCTTCTTTTGCCACCTTAATGCAAATGTAGTCAAATATACATACAACCTATTTGTATGGACATAACAACAATTACAAGGAACCCATATATCTATCTTTACATAGATTGAGACAGAAGATTCCCTTACTTGTCATCATGATCAAGATTCAAGCTCAATGAATTGTAAATTGAAGAAAAAGGAACAAAATAAGCATGCAAAATTTACACATTTGACATTAGAGAAAACTAATGTAATTCAAGATAACATAAGTTTTAAGTCCTATGTTCTTTTAACATAAAAATCTGCCTACAAAGAATCTAGGACTTTTTCCAAATAGAATCTGATAATCTGCTTATTATTAGACAGAATTTCAGGATCACGAATCGATAAAGGAAAGAATTATTTACCTGAATGAAGAATATCGAAAAAGGCTCAAAAAAGGGAAGAGAGAAAGAGAGAGAAAAAGCATTGGATTTTTTCCCCAACAAATTAGAAAAGCTAATGGTGTCTTTCCCCCTGTTGTTATCTTCCTACAAAGATGGGAGATTTTGCACACCAACAGTGGTAGCTCTGTTAGTTGGAAATTGCCCAACATTTGTCATTTTTAGATCTCATAATTAAAGAAAAAATTAAACATTACAAAAAGCAAAAAACATCTTAAGGAAACATGTTACTTGATACATTAAATACTAAAGAGATGGCGGTTTCAACCGATTAATGAGAATTGATTTGGGTTATGCTTCGACTTTAATGCGTCAAATGGGTAAAACTGATAAATAAATGTTGAATATGGAAATGAAGTTACATCAAGCTAAAGCCAAGAAAGTGTCAGGATTGAATCTCAATACAGAAAAATTTAAATGAAAGTATGTTGTTCTGGCAAAAGTTTATATATATATTTTTTGTTGAATCAACTAAAATTGATAAACGAATACATGGAAAGAAGACTAGACTAGACTAGATCGTGTGCTAATATACGATGACTACAATATATAGCACGGTTGTGAGCACGTCTGATATAGTGATATGAAATTGGTGACCTTTGCATACATCCCTTTCAACCGCCCAAATGACAATTTTTAATCTTTGTTACAAAAGATAATTCTGAATTATCGATGTTTCATTCCATGAAATCCAGATTAAACACCGAGTGCAATAAGGTCCTGCTATTGTCAAGAATATTTGAACAAATTGGTGAAAGTAGCTAACCAATTTTAGGATCTGGCAAAGCTTACTGATTTTAGTTAAACAAAGTTCATGGAACTCATACTTTCCATGTTTATAAGTATAATAATATAATGTTTATAGAAGCTGGTTCAATTAGATCAATATAACGTAGTAATCTCCTAATACCAAGGGCTTAATTAAAAAATTCATGGGTCATTTTCTAAGCAGACTCCAAAAGCTTATAACACCATTTCCTGTCCACAATTTCAGGTAGGATCAAGTTCACTAACAAGAATGAACACAACAAGCGAACAACCATATCAGTGGTTGCGTTAAACACCAGAAACGACATTAAAGTACTCCTTAACCCAGCACAAAATGCATCCAGTAGAGGTGACAATTGGGTAAGTCGGGTAGTGAAAAAGGACAGGGAGAAACTACTAGTCACATTCGATGCAAATTAGTTTAAAGATATCAACTGACAAAAGAAATACACACAGGGCAATCTTTTTTTATTAGAACGGCATGATTTTATTAAGATAAGCAAGACGCTAGTTGCTAAAAACTACACTTACAAATACAATTAATCTAGAAATAAACAAAGCAACTATTCTAGACCATTTTCGAGACATTAACTGCAAAGATTACAAAAGGAGTGAAAAAACTCGTGCCTCTTACAACACGGGACACGAGAAAAACTCCCAAACGACGAAGGCCGAGCCACCGGTTTTCACTTCGTGATGTTTTTGATATAATCCCATACATGTCTCAAAGTAACATAAACTTGTAACGAGGAGCCATAAAGGTAGCAAAAACAATAAGAAACTGAAAGAAAAAAGAAACCGTGTCGCCCAGCAGCACCACACACAGGGCAATCTGACCTGACCAGTTATAAAAATTGGCCTATTTGACCCAAAACCCGCATTAACCTGTCACCACGCACCCATTATATCACTGTATTGGTGCATTTGAAACGGCCTACAACATCAAAAATTCAAAAGAACAAGAATAAACGTCTCAAAAATCTCCAGTGATTCACAAGAAAAAGTATATGTATATCTACATACCACAGACCTCATAGAGGCAAAACCATCCCTCTAATTAGTCTACCAAAAAGTTTGTTAACAAAAAAACAAAACAGATGGATTTATAGTATCTAGGCATTTATATTGGCAAGGCTGTTAACATAGGCAAACAGGTTTTTCGAGCCCAGAAGAAAGCACGGCCCTTGAGTTCTTTGATCTTTCACACGGTGGACATAGAGATATTTCCGCCCTCCAGACTTCTCGACAATGACACCCACCACAGCATCATCGGATGAATTAGGAACAACACTGCAACTCAGTAACTCACCATCTTCAATGTCATCAAGAGAAACTTTAATATACATCGTCTTTCTCAATGACATCACACTGCCACCATAAACATCCAATATGCACGATCTCATGGGATGATGATATTGAGCGTGGACATAGCAAATCTCTCCAAAGATCTTCACTAATCCACCACCTCCAACAAAAGGGAGTGTTTGAACTCCATAGATCTCGTTTTTCAAATCAAAGGCCAATAACTCGCAACCTGTTGTTTCCCAATAAACAACGCCATCCACAAATATCCCACCACCTTTTACATCTGACTGGTCCAAATCCACACATACCATGTCAGACACCTTCCAAGATTGTGTTACCGAATCATACATGTCAAAATACACAATCGGCCCTTGAAGAGGATCAGGAAGAGAAAACGCGCATAGAACTTGATAACGTGGCCCAAAGTTCATAGAAGAAGGTTCAAATGCAAGCACAATTCTTGGTTCTTCTCCATGGTAGTAACTAGAATCTGGAAGTCTGGTCCACTGCTTAGTAGCGGGATTACAGACGTAATATGCTTTATCACCGTTAACAGCTTGGCAAAGGAGCAATCCGTTACAAGAGCTTCTGATGGTAACTTCCACCGGAAAGAAACTTAAAGAAGGGTGAGGAACGCCATAAGCAGGATTACTGGATGAGATGAAGCGAATAGGACGATCATCTTGAAAGAAACCAGAAGTTTTTCTGAAGTACTGGCTTTGCAAATGTGCTAAGAACGGGCTGGATATCCACCTGTTCCATTCCTTACACACGAGCCGGGACCTGGCTAAAGATTTGGCAGGAAGATAACGGGTGATGTGGTTCTTTGCCACCTCTTTTATGTCTTGTTTCAGCATTAAATGAGCAGGGAACTCATTAAAGTCAATGTTTGAGTTATCATAAATCATGTCCATTAAGCTGCGCTTTCTACCCTGTTATTAAAAATGAGAGCGATATAAGAAACAACTAAATGATGAGAACAAAACTTCATGTTTCAGGAGAATAATTCACATATAAACAGTTATTAATGTAAAATATTCTTAGTTTTAAGATTGTATTTAGCATAAATTGCTCTGTTTCCTTCTTCAGTTTAGGAAAGACATGGGAGAACAAGTCAACTAAATTGAAACTAATACAAATTTTTTTAGGCGAATTACATAATTCTAACATTCATACGGATAATTAACATTATAAATGCAATTCGATCCATAAGAAATTTCCCTGATAAGTTACTGCCCTAGACTATTCTGTAGCAGTTAGATAACTTTCTTAAACAGATTTATGTATAGGTTAAAGGCTTACAACCCCAAAAGTAGCACACATTATTGGAGTACAGGTTATTTCACAATATTATGACAATCAGTAAAACAAAAGATTAACCGAAAAAGATGAAAAAAGCTTGTACCTTATTCATTTTTACAGTATTTGGTTGGACAAATGGGACAAGAGCGTTTTCAGTATCATGGTCCTGCATTTCCTCATCTTCAGCGGAATCAATATCGATCTCTGCTCCACCCACTTCTTCTACTACAGGGTCGCAACCAGTTGCGCTTTTTAAATCCACTTCACTTTCTTCCTCTTTTATAGGATCAGAATCACTTGCATCTTTGAATCCCACATCCACCTTTTCTACTTCTTTCGCAGGAACAGAATCCGCTGCACTTTTATACACTGAGCCTTCTCCAACTTCCGCTTCTTTTGGAGCATCAGAACTGCTTGCACCTTTGAACTCCATATCTCCTTTCGCTTCTTCTTTTGCAGCATCAGAACAGTTTCCAGTTTTGAATTCCATGTCTTCCAGTTCAGAATCAGAATATAAAGTTGCAATTTCCTTCAAAGGGTTTTTGTCAGAATCAGTTTTACTATCTAACTCCTCTGTTTCTAAAACAAGTGTTTCAGACACTTCAGAACAAAGAAAGTCATACGATCCGTCAGACTGAAACGAGAGAAACAAACAAACAGATAATTAGTCCTATTTTAACAATCTGCAGATTCCTTCTAACATCATATTAGTACCAAAACATCATCTTAATATAACACTTATAATTCATTCTTGGCGATTCATATAAACTAACATTAAATCACCTAAACCAAAAGCATCAACAAATCCGTTAAAACCAAAAACTAAATATATTAACAACAATACGAACACGCATCAAAATAACCATTAATTACTTACCATGTCATAATAACAAGAATCAATATATGAAAAAAATAAAAAAATATCATCATACCATGTTGTGATGGTCTTTATCACTAGCATAGTCATCGCTATTGACTAATTCAAAAGATCCATCGTCACTATGAACTTCCTCTTCGCTTTCCATCGTTTTAGACCTATAGATTCAACTTATAATTAGCCTCTCGCTTCTTACAATTAATATCAATCGCACACACACAGAATATATATATATATATACACACACACAAACCCATCTCACCTCACTGCAGACATTGATGTATTACACACAAAAGAACAAGTAGCAAAAATATAAAAATAAAGTTAACAAAAAAATCAAGATGAATGTGTATCATATATATATAATATATATCAGAATCAAGAATTTTAAAGTTGTTTAATCAAGAAAGAATTAAACACTAGAAATCAATTTCTTGCAAAGTTAACGAATTGAAAATATATATATATATAATATATATCAGAATCAAGAATTTCAAAGTTATTCAAATTACTTTTTTTATGGGTAAAACACAATGATTAGTTTGAAAATCAAGAAAGAAGAAAACCCCAGAAATCGATTTAATGGATAATGATGATCACGTACGCAAAGTTAACTAATTGAAAAAGGGTTGATCAAGAACTTACATATATGAGAATGATGATGATCAACGTGATTATGGAGGGGATAATCAAAAGCTTTTATAAACTATATTATTATTATATATATGTATATGTATATGTGTGTGTGATTGGAGAATTTTCTTAGTGTGTTCCGGAATTTTGAATTGCATGTAACGATTTGGAGAAGAAAGTATATGGGTGTGTGACTTCAATGGTATTTATGCTTAAAAGACTTTTGAAGCCGAAGTCAACAAGTCAAAGTAAGTTTTGTCACACTTTTGAAATTTGAAGTGATCTACACGCAAACAATTAGCTAAATAATTGTTAGATGATGTGTATATATAGAACTGATTTATAAGATTTTAAAGTAAATATTAATTAATTTATTAATTAGTGAGAGTTTATATAACGTTTGATCCTATGAACGGATATACACAAATTTATTATATATTTAAATTCAAAAAATCATGGTGCAAATAAATTACTTTTTATAATAATATTATAGAGTTAAGTACTTTTTTCGTCCCTGTGGTTTTCGATTTTGCAGTTTTCATCCTCGCCGTTAACAAATCCAACATAACATTTTAATCCAAACAAAACAAAAACCTATATATACCTACATTTGAGTATCTAGTTATCACCTTCAAATGCAAACACGTACATACAATGTTTTAAATACCAGTAGTATTACCCGTAATACCGGTATCAAAGGGTACCCCGGTACAACTTTTCCGATATTACCGTTCCGGTATTTCCGGTATTCTCATTTTTTATTTTTTGAATTTTTTCAAAAATTATTTTTATAATACTTTAATGTTATTTGTTCGTAATTTGTGAACTTTAAAACTTATATTTTGTTATAAAGTACCTATTTAGTATTATTTTGAGTGAATTGAAATTATATTTTGACTATTTTCGTTACGTTATAGTAAGTTTTATAACAGTTTTATAAAAAAAAAAAATTAAATTAAATTAGCCGTACCAGCCGGTATTAAATTAGATCCTCATATTACGTTAAATTGTAGTATGTTTTATAAAAAAAATTTTAAAAAATAAATTAAATTAAATTAGCCGTACCGGCCGGTATTAAATTAGATCCTCATATGTAGGTATATATAGGTTTTTGAATTTTTTCAAAAATTATTTTTATAATACTTTAATGTTATTTGTTCGTAATTTGTGAACTTTAAAACTTATATTTTGTTATAAAGTACCTATTTAGTATTATTTTGAGTGAATTGAAATTATATTTTGACTATTTTCGTTACGTTATAGTAAGTTTTATAACAGTTTTATAAAAAAAAAAAATTAAATTAAATTAGCCGTACCGGCCGGTATTAAATTAGATCCTCATATGTAGGTATATATAGGTTTTTGATTTGAGTTTGTTTTTGTTTTTGATTTAATTCTTGTTTGGAGGTTTGTTAAAGACAAGGATGAAAATTGCAAAAACGACAAACCATAGGACGAATTTTGCACTTAACCATAGGGACAAACCATGAAGATGGGTGAAAAGACATAAATGCCCTCACGTGAGGGGGTTAACGGATCCAAGGACGAAATGCAAACCACAGGGATGATTTTGGCCAAAAGTTAACGGCGAGTATGAAAAGTGCAAAATCGAGAAACCACATGGACGAAAAAAGTACTTAACTCTAGATATAATAATACGATTTGATGTAAATACCAATTAACTAATTAATTAATTAATGAGAGTTTATATAAATATGTTCGATCCTATCGTATCGTAGAACTGAAAAAGTTAACAAAATTCTTCTTAAAAGATATATTTTTTAAATCACGAAAAAGATCTTGTTACTTTTTCAATTTCCTGAAAGAATATTGTTACATTTTTCAATTTCCAGAAAGAATATTGTTACATTTTTATATATTTAAATTTACAAATCATAAGTGCAAATAAATTACTTTTAAAGACTAGATATATTTATTAATATATTTTATATTTTTTATAAATACTATAATATATTCTATATTTCTATCTATATCATATTGGTCAATTTTTCAAAGCGTAATCACTATCTAAGTAATTACTCTAATACGAAGAAGCTTTATAACTAAATTAATAAAAAAAACAAATTATGGAAAAAGTCAATTTTATTTGGGATGAATTTGAAAACTTATAACTTGGCCCAAGCCAAAAAATAACTTGATGTGAGTAACGGGTAACCCGAAACTCAATTTAATCGATTGAATTACACCTTAGGCCATATGACACATAAGATAATGAAGAAAGTAGACACAAAAAAAAAGTTGTTAAAAAACCAAATTAATGCGCTGTTAAAAAAAGTAACAAGTTAATGCAGTGTACATCCAATCACACACCAGAACAAAGCTTTATTCATAGAGTACAAACATGTACCACTAAAATAACCGTCGATCTTAATCACTAAGAAATGACTAAGTTATCAACAAGAACTTTCCTTCAAACTATCACATTTCCACATTGCTGGTCCTACATACAATGATAGAAACATGGATTGAGATCCTCTAAAGTTGATCCAACTTTATAGGTAAAGTTGGATCAACTTTAACCATTGGATTAAATCCAATGGTCATGATTTAAACATCAAATTTCAATCTTGACCATTGGATTTAATCCAATGGCTAAAGTTGATCCAACTTTACCAATAAAGTTGGATCAACTTTAGAGGATACTAATACAAACATATTCTGTTATACCAAAGGTACCCATGCTTTTTTATCAAAATTTTGTACATTGTATTTAATTTCTTTTTCCAAATGAAAAGTCATTCATGAAATTAAACTTAATACTTAAATCTTAACTAAAAGAAAATATTTAACACAAGCTTCATTTTCTCAAAATAGCGCTACACATTCTGTCAATATATTTTTATAAACTTTACACCAAGTGATCGACCAAACATCACACTTACACAACTTTTATTATAAAATATCTGACAATATAACATGTTGATGGTGAAAAAAATTTAAAAGTATTTCATAACGAAAAACATCATTTGACAGAATTATATGAATACGCAGATTTAGTATCATAGAGCTATACATACATAAAAACTCCACATTTTAATTAAATTTGCCATGTATGACGTATCTGACCCAAAATCCGACCCGCATTTTATTAAACAAACTTGTTTTCAATGCCACATACATACGTAAAACTTCACATTCGAGTTAGTAAAAATGTAGTTTACAACTTTACAAACTTTAAAGTTTTAACCTATACGTATGTAGTATAAACTTTGGGGACTAAGGCCTATCCCAAAGGCCTCGTCGACCTGCTCTTCGACCGGCCGTCGACGAGGATGTTGTTGGTAGCATTCCGTCGACCAGCTTCTTCGTCCATTGCTTTCGTTCCATCGAAGAGGAAAGACGAGTGGGAGCGTGTGTGGGGTCCAGGTTCAACGGCTAAAACAAAAAAAATATATAAAATAAAATAAATAAAAGTTGTGGAAGAGGTGTGGAAGAGGGGTTATTGGGAGTGAGTGTGGAAGAGGTGGATGAAGAGAGAAAAAAGCTGATGTGTCAATGTGGAAGAGGTGTGGAAGAGACCCTTATTGGGAAAGACCTAACTATGTACAGATCCATCACATATCCGGCCCGATAACCTGACCCATATTCACCACCCACCCCACCATAAGGCCATAAACACATATCCAACCCAGTTAATTATAAATTAAAAACGGGTCGGGTCTTTTCTACTCACCCGTTTTCCAATTTGTGTTTTATTGAACAACCGTTTTCTTGAATTGCAAGCATTAAATTCACGTAAAATATACATATATACATTTTACATATAATCAATATATAATTTCTATTAAGATGACCCTCACAAATTGATCACAAATTGATTCAAAATATAAATCTAAATATAATGTAAAATATAACAGATCAAAATTCTTATATTGCAAAAGTTAAAAATTATACCTTATATTGCACAATAAAAGAAAATTTGATCACCTTCTTCACACATTCCAGTGATATTATTATTAATTTTTTTTTATGAAGTTATTTTTTTTATTTATTTTTTTTCTGTTATATGTGAATTGGGTTTGATTTTGATTATAACAGAATGAACTATTTGCTTCCTATTAATGCGTACGTATATGATCCACGTTTATGACTTTTTAAAAATAATCCACGTTTATTACTTTTAAAAAAAATAATCCCCTCAAAATTTGTGAAACCATTACTTATATATTTATCTTATTTTTCCGGAGAGGTAGACCTTTCACCTCCATTGAACCACGAAATCAAAGGTCATTATCGATTGTTTATTTTATTTTATTGTTGTCAGAGCAATATATAGATACCTTGTAGTAATTTATTTCTTTTTTACTCTTCTTATTCTATGAATTAACAAGTCGACTTAATAATTACTAGCAATATATCTAACTTAATTAAACAAGAAAAGTATAATTATAACACGACATCAACATTCTCTTCTATATAACAACCATGAATCACGTCGACGCAAATAGATCGACAAGTAATGTTGATTGAAAAATTAACGATGCGCACACTAAAAAATCAAACTAAATCAAACAAATAATAGAGAACATATAACCTACAACAACGAAGTATTTAAACTTGTATTCAACATACAACAAATAGTCCAATAAAAACAAAGTACAACAACAGAAAAACTCAATTAAAAAATTAAGTATTTATAATGTATATATAAGTGGCGATCCGTATACTATCGGTTTTCTATCATACACCACCATTCACTTAAGAATTCAATAGACCAAAGGTATATATAGTAAAGTTGAAAGCTTTAGTAATGTATGACCAAAAAAAAAACTTATAAATCACCACTCATTATGCATACTCTTTATCAAGGAATAGGGAAAAAAGAGAGATTAGAATTACCTTTAATTAATCAAGTCAAGATTGCAAATAAATGAACGTCGAAACAAGCCTGTACGTAAAAGCGGCGTGCTGTCTTGTTTTCTTTAGGGTCTTCGTGTTTTGTATCTATCTTTGTTTTTTGCTATTTTATTTTACTAATATTTAGAAGAATGGCCGATAAATTCGGTTGGATCACAACTGAACAAGTCTTGATCCCTATATGACTCTGATTTCTTTCAATTAGGAATATATTCTACGTCCATATATATTCTTAAATTACAATTAATTAAAATAAGATATATAATCAAATACTATTTTTGGCATCTAACAGTGTTAATAAATAACGAATTAATTAACGATGGGAAAAGATTATTGATAAATAATAATGACATATATTCGTAGTTTAGCCAATTAGAAAGTGCCAGGTGGATTGTTGCAGCTATGCTAAACATTGGCGGCCAAGGAACATTTCCTATCCAAGTCACGACACTTGGTGACCAAGCATTAATTTGATTGGAGACCAATTAGTAACAAATTAACATTGACAATGGGTTTAAACCCCAGCGGCATTCCGAAGTCTTGCAATGATGCTTGGATCCTGGGAGACCAGGGTTCGAGTCTGAGCAGGCGAGGTTTTACCTCCAATTTAACGTCGTGCCTTCTGTAGCGGTTAAATTGGTGAGTTTTCCCTCCCCTGTGGTCCCTGACTTCGTGGATCGGTCGCTAGTGAACGGCTAGCCGTTCCGTGACACGAACGTTAAAAAAAAAAAACAAATTAACATTACCATTTAACATTAATTAATGTTAACAATTAACAATGACACACATTTTATGAAAAAATTTTGGAAACTCTTAACGTGTATTAAAAAGAATGTATATTTCGGTTGATCCAAAAAGATTTGTATCATAGTATTGAGTATTGACTCTCCACTTGTCATTCCAAAATTATGAGTATTGTACCACATAAGAGTTGCCAAAGAAATTAAGAAAGAATTAAATTAAGGTAGTAGACAATAACCATAGCAATACTAGCACAATACTGATGGCGTCAGCGGCAATATGATGGTTGCAGCGACTGGTACTAGTGGCGACGACGGTTGGTGTTGGTGACGGCGTCAAGTGCTTTAGATAATTGATGTAAAATTATTGTTGGAGAAATTAAAAGTTTTTCTAACAATAGGAAACCAAAACAATGACTAAGCCAAAATCAATCCACAATTCAATGTTACACGTGATGATCAAGTTTTGTATTCCATGTCAATTTTCATATGTGTTTACAGAGGTGTGTTCATATGAAACCATAATTTTCTTTGAAATCCAAGGATCAAATCATGATCCTTGATTTTTCCCCTACCAATGGTTGAGATCATCCCTCATATAAATCCCCCACCCCTGTAACACACAAACCTGCCCTTTCTCTATCTTCTTTCTCTCTCTTCTTTCTTTCTTTCCGGCCGGCAACAAGTGTTCTGTCACACCCCGCCCGAGGTGGGCCCAAGCGGAGAGTGACTTCTTGAGATCACAATCACAAATTATAACAAACGACCTCTAAATGAGACGTTTTGAAATATTATTGATATAGAAACCAGGATCTTACATGAAGTGTACAAAACTTATACTAGAGATTCTACAACATGATTAGCTTAATAGAAAAGCTCTTGAAAATCTTTGTTCTTTAGTGAATGCATATGTGACTCCCAAAAACCATGCTTCTTCTACTTATACTCCGAGTAATTAGTTCCCTGAGAATACACTAAAATACGTCAACATAAAGTTGGTGAGTTCATGGGTTTTCGATAAATATTTAAGTGGACCACAAGACCTGAGTGACCATTGTTTTTACAATGTCATAAGTAGTACAAAAACATTAAAAGAGTTTGTCTCGTGTCCATAAAAGAGTATAAATAATTTGTAAGACAAGTGTATCACAGCATGTTTTCCAGAAAAAAAACCGAGCACATGATTCCCTTTAGAGATTTCCGTGGACCACAAGGTTTCACTGATAATGTAACACATAGTTTAGTAGTAGTTTCGTATGCTATGCCTTGAATGCCGATGCCTTAACCATTGTTACCCCTTTAGTTTGTGTTTCACTCCAACACTGTAGTTTCAAATATTATATGTCCGTTTAACCCAGCTAGCATGACTAGCCCGGACAGGGGTGTCAACCCCGATAGTACTATCCATAATATTCGCGCGTTTGTTTCACGGCTCAAGTTAACAAGGGGCTTTCATGAGTGATTGTATACATAGACATACACAAACTATTTGTCACTTGTGTCCAATATAAGAGTAACCCATAATAGTTCAACAAATAATTCATGCAGCTCGTAGTTTAGAATATATACTATATCATACTAGAGTAATAAAACATGTTGTTTAATGTTTTTCCATCAAATATTCACATGGCCCATAAGATTTCAGTAGTAGTATAAAAATCATAACAGATATATAACCAATAGTTTTGTAAAATGACCAAACATGTATTCTTATCCCAAAATAGTTCAAAAGAGTTTAAAGTGGGACTATGAACTCACCTTGTAATAACGTCTAATGGATTAACGAGTAATCCGAAAGATCACTTTCTACGAACAAGAACAAGAAGTTTGAACATCACTTAAGATCAAAGTAACTTTACTAGTATGAACACCAACACCCTTAACCTTGAATTCCCTATTTTTGCTTTGAAACACTTGATAATCTTGTTAATAAGGGCTGTTTTCTAGCCTTCCAGCCGTGACAACCAAAGGTGCAAGAGGAGTTTTTAGAATGTTTAATATGAAGGAAGAATAGGTGCGATTTGGAAATGAAAAATGAGGTTCTATTTATAGCCAAAAGTTGTAGTGAATGAGTGGTGGTGCTGTTGTCGTGGGCTTCAAGGAAAGATGGTATCACCAACTTGTAAGCTACTAAGATTTTGTGGTGAAATTTGGTGATGACACGAAGGTGTTAAGGAGGTGATTAAGCTACTTGTGTTGATTTGTAGATGTCTTAAAGCTGTCGACATTCATCAAAGAAAAGTCAAGGATTTCACTTGTTGATATTTACAAATAGATGATGATTGAGCTGCTTGTAAGCTCCTTGTCAACATCAAGGAAGAAAGGAGGTGCTTAAAGGGTGAATAAGCTAGTTTTTGTTGGATCCTTGTCTACGGTTGGAAGAAGAAAGAAAGAGACAAGTTTTGTTGAAATATTTTTACCATCTTTGTTTATTAATGTTTGTAAGTATCATTAAGTGGATCATAATCAAGGTATAATAAGCTAAGCAAGTTTGTAATGTTAAGTAGCTAGGACAAATCATTTTTATTTATATTTATTTAATATGTATTATCAAATGATTTCTTACTTACTAATCTAGTGAATGTAGTCATCCCCAATAATTATTTTAGTGACATTTTGTGAGTTTATAAAAAAAATGACCCGAATTTTGGTGGTTGTTATAGTATCTACCCTTATCGTTCTTTTTCTCCGCGACTTAACCGCCGCCGCCGCCGCCGCCGCCACCACCACCACCACCGTTTTCTCTTTCTCCGGCCGGCAGCAACTGTTTCTCCCCTCTCCTTCTTCTCTGGCGAGACAACCACCGCCACCAGCATCTTCTCCGACCAGCACCACCGTCATCATCTCCGACCACGGCGCTGGCGCCGGCAGCAAGGGCTACGCCCGTACCGTATCAAACCGCCACCATCTCTTGGATCGCCGCCCATCAAATCCATACCATTCCCATTTGCGTCCGGTGACAACTAGTTTAGAACGGATAAGGGCAACGCCCGTACCGTATCCACCGGAAAACGGAACAAATTATCACCGGAGATGTTGTCGATGATTATGTCGCTGCCGCCGCCGATGAAGATGACCACCGTTGATTCTGACTATGAAGATGAACATCACATTATGACGTAACAAAGGCTAAATCTGATGATGAAGATCTGTTTTGATCCAAGGGCTGAGATTTAGCCCTTGGATCTCACCAAATTATAAGGATTCACCTGATTACAACTGTGTGTTTACAAGTGATTTAAGTGTCTAAAACAAACTGGGAAAAAAATACCATAACTTATAACTAATTTAACTATGTAAACAATCTTTTCTTTTTAAAGAAAGACGAGGTAATACTAGAAATAAATTTTTTTTTGATGTCCCCCAAAAAATGAGCCCGAGATGAGAGTTGGGATTGCCCTCTCTAAAGTTAACTCTAGTGTTTACAAATGCAAAAACCTTAAAATAATTAGTCAGCTATCGTTTTTTCAGGTCGTTTTTGTTGAAACCAAACCCGAACTAAACCCCCGAGCAGGTTATTGGTCAACGGGATCAAAACCGGGTTTGACCATGTCCATACCTGAACTGGTTTCTAATCGGTTTTTGGTCAACGTGGACCTTTTTTACTAGTTTTTGTTTTTTTTAATACCTAATCTTAAAATTGGGTTTCTAAACCGAGTTTTCTATAACCCAAACCGGTCTTGGTCAAATCTGAGTTTGACCCGTAAAAAGTCGTTTTCTTTTTAACCAGTTTTTCAAAATCCTTTTTTTTTTGTTACTCATTCGAAACACTCTATTTTTGGGCTTTTGAAAACATGTATTCCTTTGGGCCAAATTGGGGTGAGTACGGTTCGGTTTGAATCGGTTTTTGACTAAACCAAAAACCGAACCGTTATAATTCGGTTTTTGAAAACTAAAACCATTGGGTTTCGGTTTTTTCGGTTTGGGTCTATTTCGGTTCGGTTTTTCGGTTTTAGTCGATTTTTAACCACTTGTGGTTTGGGTCAAATTGAGCTTGAAAAGTTTATAAGTTTATATGCTATAGTTACACCATAATTAATTTCAACAAGTTTTCAAAACAATATTAGTAACAATAACACTACAACAATGACCACAAATCCATAAAAGTAAGTTGTACAAACTTCAAACAAATTTTATATATAACTATTTATATCTTTTACGCGTTGTTTAATTATATATTTATCAAATCAATATATATCTGTGTATGTGTTTTTCATTTAAAACATATAAATGATATATATATATATATATATATATATATATATATATATATATATATATATATATATATATATATATATATATATATATATATATATATATATATATATATATATATATATATATATATATATATATATATATATATATATATATATATATATATATATATATATATATATATATATATATATATATATATATATATATATATATATATATATATATATATATATATATATATATATATATATATATATATATATATATATATATATATATATATATATATATATATATATATATATATATATATATATATATATATATATATATATATATATATATATATATATATATATATATATATATATATATATATATATATATATATATATATATATATATATATATATATATATATATATATATATATATATATATATATATATATATATATATATATATATATATATATATATATATATATATATATATATATATATATATATATATATATATATATATATATATATATATATATATATATATATATATATATATATATATATATATATATATATATATATATATATATATATATATATATATATATATATATATATATATATATATATATATATATATATATATATATATATATATATATATATATATATATATATATATATATATATATATATATATATATATATATATATATATATATATATATATATATATATATATATATATATATATATATATATATATATATATATATATATATATATATATATATATATATATATATATATATATATATATTTGTTTAATTATACAATTATTAAAGCAAATTAATCTTGTTGTGTATTTTCACTTAAACATATAAATGATATTATTATATACACCTAAAAATGCAAATATATTAACATATTTACCAAAAATTAATAATAAAATGATATAAATATAAAATAAAGTAAACAATATATATTTTTGGTTCGGTTCGGTTTTTATGGTTCGGTTTTTCATTAGAAACCAAAACCGAACCATAACTTTCGGTTTTTAGAAAACCAAAACCAATGGTTTTTGGTTTTTTCGGTTTTTGGTTTTTTTCGGTTCGGTTTTTTTCGGTTTTCGGTTCGGTTTTTCCTGAGGCCCAAGCATCCCAACCACCACTTCATGGTTACCACTATCAGTCTATGACAGATAAATTCCATACAAATCTGAACCCACTTAATCTGATCGACAATGGCAACCAAGAACAATAACCAAATCATCATTTCAAAAACCTCAAATTAATCACATCACACTTATACCAAATAAACCTCTAATTTTTACATCAATAATAATAATAATAATCACTTCCATAAAACATAAAATTTATTAAAAATGAGAGATGATGATCCCTTACCAGTATCAATAACACCTAATAATAATAATCATAATAATACACCTATACATACATCTTCATCTTCATCATCTGTATCTATATCTATATCTAACAATAATAACAAAAAAGAAACTCCAGATTCAACAATTTTTAAAAAGAACAGTTACAAATTCTACGCATTTTCCGCCATTATCCTCCTTGCATTCTGGTCAATCTTCACCGGCACCGTCACTCTTCGTCTCTCCGTCGGCAACCTCAACCGGTTATCCGATGACATCGCCGGCGGTGGAGCTCCGGTTTATGACGATTTCGATGTGCTTGTGAGTTTTCATAACCCACGGTTTTTTATTTATATATTATATATATATATATATATATCACTATATATATATATATATATCTTTTGCGTGAATATAAACACTCGTATTTGGTTACATATATGAGGCAACTTTCCGGATAAATATATATATATATATATATATATATATATATATATATATATATATATATATATATATATATATATATATATATATATATATATATATATATATATATATATATATATATATATATATATATATATATATATATATATATATATATATATATATATATATATATATATATATATATATATATATATATATATATATATATATATATATATATATATATATATATATATATATATATATATATATATATATATATATATATATATATATATATATATATATATATATATATATATATATATATATATATATATATATATATATATATATATATATATATATATATATATATATATATATATATATATATATATATATATATATATATATATATATATATATATATATATATATATATATATATATATATATATATATATATATATATATATATATATATATATATATATATATATATATATATATATATATATATATATATATATATATATATATATATATATATATATATATATATATATATATATATATATATATATATATATATATATATATATATATATATATATATATATATATATATATATATATATATATATATATATATATATATATATATATATATATATATATATATATATATATATATATATATATATATATATATATATATATATATATATATATATATATATATATATATATATATATATATATATATATATATATATATATATATATATATATATATATATATATATATATATATATATATATATATATATATATATATATATATATATATATATATATATATATATATATATATATATATATATATATATATATATATATATATATATATATATATATAGATATATTATATGTATATCTAATCTAAAAGAGTATATATATATATATATATATATATATATATATATATATAGCTAGTAATATGTATAATATGTAATATATATATGTATATGTATATATATATATATATATGTATACATTAACAGCCGTAGGATGAAGTTACCGCGATTTTGGCAGGAAGCGTTTGTGGCTGCTTATGAGGATTTAGCTAGTGATGTTGTTCAAGTTAGAGAAGCTGCGATTTCCGAGATTGCTAAGATGTCGTTGAGCTCGATTATTGGTGTTGATCCTCCTCCTGTTAAATCTACGGTGAGTCCTGTGTCTCTTAAAGCCGTTGGAGATTACTTGTTGTTTACTTTGACATTGATATAGAAATGTGACATTAGAAAGGATTAAACTTTAGTTTTGTAATATAGTTTCCTTTAGGGAATAATATCTTGCCGGAGTAGAAATAGAGATAACTTTCGGGCTTATAACTGGGCGGTAGGATTCATATGCTTTCGAGAGATTATTGACTCATACGTGTTGAACTCGGGAACATGAAGTTGGATTAACCATAGGTTGAAGATTATATGTTATCTATAGTGATCAAGTATTGTTCTTTATTAAGTTTCTATGTATTGACTTCCTTTTAGGCGAACACGTACACCTCTGCCTTCTTTGTAAATTACCACACTATAGTATCTTGACCAATGAATTTGGTATAGTAACAGTTTTTACTACAGATATCTGTTTGTAACTATTGTTATTGCTCATAAGTTGGTATTTTCTGTAAACACGGAATTGTTTGATTGATGCAGAGGCAAACTAATGGGTTGTCTATTAACATATGTTGCGACAATACATACTTACTTAAAACACTTTACAAACTTCTTGTGGAATGATATGTAGCTATTGTTTACTGACCCTAAAGTAGTTTTTTTAAGTACCCTTTTATCAGAAATAAAAAAATGGTAACCAATTAGGTTAAGAGTCTCACAAAGCTGTTGACAGTCCCAAAAGTAGTTTGCTAGCATGCTTAAAGTCTAAACCACTAGCTGGATACATGAATGCACCACCTCTCAGCCTTTCTAGCTTACGGTTAACTTTGGATCAAACTAGGGCAATGATGCCGCGATTAGTTTAGGAGTTATCTTTTTAGTAATGATGATAAGAATAATAATAAAGTAAAAATAGTTGGGCAAGATTTCTCTAAGGATCGAACTGCAGATCTTATCAATATGACATATATAACCCAACGCCATTTGGTCCTGATTACTCTCTTCGAATTGGTTTGCCTCATGTTTAATATGAAGTATTTTGTAGTTTAGAAAAAGAAAGGAAGTTTGGAGACTCGATACACCTAGCCATAACCAAACATCACAAACCAGCGTGCCAGAGAGGAACTCTATTACATTTTCCAAATCTACTGTTCATGGAGTCGCATCAATTGCTTGTGTATATGAATATGAATACATTGATGGTGTCAAAACTTAACTTACACTTCAGTTCCAGTTCAATATTTAGGATTGAGGTCAGGCTTTTCAGTGGCTTAAGGGTGCATATCTGCGTAGCCAAATTTGAGCCAATTGATGGTAGGTCAGTTGGTAAAGTAAGTATGTATTTATGTGATAATGCTAGAGATGGCAGGTTCGATCATTAGACTGTTGGGGCTATTTTTAATCTGAAATGGATCAAACAAAAATTTAGTTAAAATGGTAAAGGGTCAAATTAACCGAAGATATTGAAACTTGAAGATAAACAAAAGGTTATCTTTAATGCAACCTCCTTGATCTTTCTACTCATAGAATTAGATTATCTTAATAATATTGCTTATATAATCATATTAATTAGTTTAATTGTTTACAAAAGACATAAACTGGACAAAAGTCGATCCATTACCCCATCTGTCCAACCTACCAATTTATCCAAAGAGAAGATACTCAAGAAAGTAGTTTCATAACATGGGCTCATGTAGAGGGAGTAGGACAAGTCATGGAGATGAAGGCATTACTACATCACGTTGATATTATAATATTTATTCTAATTGCTAAAATTTCTCTGCTCTTGAATCTTGATATATAATATATTCATATGCATAAAGCTTTGATTATTTATATTTCTAACTATAACATTATTGAGGCTGAGTGATGCTTACTAATCTGACCCTCCTTAGATGGAGGATCTTTATTTTATTTTATTTAAATTTTGTGTTAGACAATTTGTTGCAACTTGCAAGTTTATAGTATAGATTATAAATGAATCCTCATATTATTTGTTTTCATGCTTGGAACAGAATTTGCAAGAACTGAGTTTAAGGCATGCAGAGCAGAACAAGGTTGGGCTTCCATTGAAGTAGTCTATAACTTGAAGAAAACCGATGATTATATCCAAGAGTGTATCACCATTCTTTTATACAGGTTGAATCTACTCCTTAAATTTCTTTTGTTGTTTTGTAGTTTGTAAAAGGCAGGTTTTAGAATTTATACCACTGTTTCATATGTTCTTTACAAGAAAGATATCGACACTTTTCAATTGTATTTTTATTTATTTTGGAAATAGATTTGGATATTTACTTCCATCATGGATCTGTTTATTTTATACCGTTGAAACGAAGAAAAGATTCAAAGAAACTGTCTCTTACTAATAGTACATTGCTTTCTATTAGTTTCCACAAGCCCAGATTCAAGTTACTGTGTTGTCCTTGGCTGTTACCATCCTACCCCTACACTTTTGATCTTCTTGTGACTGCCTTAAACATGCACAAAGTTGTAATTGACACAATTGCACTGGTGTCCTGATTATTTTATATTTGAGCTTTAGTCAACTACTCCTAAAACCTTTCTCAAAGAGCTTGATGTCGCCCAGTGGGTGTATCACATTTTGATTTAGCACTTGACTTTAATGCGAGGATCTCTGAGCGACTGAGCTACACGCCCGAGTTATAGGCTCAGGCTGGCTGAGTCAATCATTTATACTCCTATCTATTACCAATAACAAATCTAGAACGCAATTTTGGCTTGAAAAGATTACCACAAATGAATAAGTATCACATACCTATAACCTGTAACTAGTTAAAGAGTTAAATGTAAAGAATGCACTACTTTTTTACCCTGCAAATTGTGCAATACATGGTTGATTGTTTAGTGTTGTGATCAAATAACACATATATCATTTAAGAGCGTACTGAAGTAATTACTCAAAGTAATAAATAAAAGTGAGAATGATGACATATCTCATAAAATGCATTCTATGAAAGCTACAAATTTATGAATGGGTTTTTCTAACTTGTGCCCTAAGGGCACACATAAGGGTGTCTCGGGAATTGAAAAAGGTAAGAATATTCTTCTTGAAAAATGCATTTTTCAAATCCCGAGAAGAATATTATTACCTTTTTCAATTCCCGAGAAGAATATTCTTACCTTTTTCAATTCCCGAGACACCCTTATGTGTGCCCTTAGGCACAAGTTAGAAAAATCCATTTATGAAATATAATAATGCCAACCAATTGAAAAAAATAGGGCATATAATATAGTGAAAAATAGATAAGGTTAGTTAATATAATGGTTATATGCAAAGATGAGCAAACACGTATTTTCATCATTTAATCAATAATCATAATCACTATAAAATAAATATGGTATACATAAAACAAAATCTTTTGTCTTGTCTATATTTATAGAAAGGAAAAGTTACATAAATGATTAATGAAAAGAAATAAAGCAATGTATAATATCACGTCCCTTCTTAGAGTGGTCTACTTTCATTTCCCTTTAATAAAGAAAGCAAAAGATAAAAACATATATGTACAGGATGGATAAGTGGGTACTTTATCAAATACTAATATAGACTAGATTTATCAACAAATAAATTTATTTCACCGATAGATGGAGAACTAGTAACGGGTCGGTTATTCAATAATGTTATTAACTGTATACGTTTATTGAATGGTACGGTATATTTCACCATTTTATAGACGATAATTCTCTTTAGCTTTTCTTTCTCTTTTATAAACAACGGATATTAAGTATTGAAAACGAAAATAGATTTAATTTTTTTGTTCACAAGTGAAATAGTTATTTGTACTGTTGTCTCTTTAAGCGACACGGGCATTTCATAGCTATTGTTTTGCTAATATGAAAACACACATTATAGTCTGATTTGACTTGTAACTTTATACATTTTTAATCGCTTATTTACTTGCAAAAGAAACAAAATTCGTATATGGTCATGTAAGATGCACACATCCAAGACTTTGTGTCGACCCCAGCTTGACCGATATAAAAACAAATCTTGAAGATGAAGGACGATGTAACATAGGCTCGTGTAAAGTATCGTTGAAATAAAAAGATAAAGTTCAGTACTATGAGTAGTGACACCTTCAGTAAAAAATGCATAATAATCTTTCTTGTAACATAAAAATCGTAACACATGTCAAAATAATTAAGGTGCATAGGAAGCTTTGTTTCTATAGTTATTGAGCATGAATGTTTAATCATTAATTTGAGGTGCCATTTGCCGTTGTTGTAGTTCAAATCTCACTTTCTACATTTGTAAAAGTGAACTACTGGAGGGTTTTTGAGAGTCTCGAGTTTCACCCCAGACATGCGTACGTGGTTTGAGCTCTGGATACTGTCCAATTGGATGTATTGTGATTTCTCGAATGCTATTTTTCTTTTTGAGTACTCCGTAATAGTTTTAACTGCTCTTTAAGTGATTTAAAATATTTACCCTTTCACCGTAAAAAAAAACAAAAAAAAAAAAAAAAAAAAAAAAAAAAAAAAAAAAAAAAAAAAAAAAAAAAAAAAAAAAAAAAAAAAAAAAAAAAAAAAAAAAAAAAAAAAAAAAAAAAAAAAAAAAAAAAAAAAAAAAAAAAAAAAAAAAAAAAAAAAAAAAAAAAAAAAAAAAAAAAAAAAAAAAAAAAAAAAAAAAAAAAAAAAAAAAAAAAAAAAAAAAAAAAAAAAAAAAAAAAAAAAAAAAAAAAAAAAAAAAAAAAAAAAAAAAAAAAAAAAAAAAAAAAAAAAAAAAAAAAAAAAAAAAAAAAAAAAAAAAAAAAAAAAAAAAAAAAAAAAAAAAAAAAAAAAAAAAAAAAAAAAAAAAAAAAAAAAAAAAAAAAAAAAAAAAAAAAAAAAAAAAAAAAAAAAAAAGAAACAAAATTCGTATATGGTCATGTAAGATGCACACATCCAAGACTTTGTGTCGACCCCAGCTTGACCGATATAAAAACAAATCTTGAAGATGAAGGACGATGTAACATAGGCTCGTGTAAAGTATCGTTGAAATAAAAAGATAAAGTTCAGTACTATGAGTAGTGACACCTTCAGTAAAAAATGCATAATAATCTTTCTTGTAACATAAAAATCGTAACACATGTCAAAATAATTAAGGTGCATAGGAAGCTTTGTTTCTTTAGTTATTGAGCATGAATGTTTAATCATTAATTTGAGGTGCCATTTGCCGTTGTTGTATTGACATCACATAATCAATATTAAGTGATAAGGTCTTTGACTTTGTAAGTTCAAATCTCACTTTCTACATTTGTAAAAGTGAACTACTGGAGGGTTTTTGAGAGTCTCGAGTTTCACCCCAGACATGCGTACGTGGTTTGAGCTCTGGATACTGTCCAATTGGATGTATTGTGATTTCTCGAATGCTATTTTTCTTTTTGAGTACTCCGTAATAGTTTTAACTGCTCTTTAAGTGATTTAAAATATTTACCCTTTCACCGTAAAAAAAAAAACAAAAAAAACTAAGGAAGTACAAACCAATCACTTGGTTCCTAGGAAAAGAATATCGATAAGTTTTACTGACCGTGAATCAGGTAAACGACAGTATTCCAACTCCGCTAGTTACTCTGAAGTGACACTTGCTTGTCCCAACCAGATCTAGTCTTCCATCATGTTATATATGTTTTATCACTTGTCATCAAATAAAAACAAATTTACCTAATTATTGCAAGTCCTCTCTTTTTAATCTCTTCGAGTGTAATGTTGTTGATGATTTGGGCACGACCAAGACCAAAATATAAACCTTGGTGTACCCGTTTTCTATAGATGTATGCGTTCATGATTCTTTAAACGATATAAGAGCACCTTATACTCCAAAAAGAGCGAATAAACATGGTTTTGAGATTTCTAGACATGTTCTACAAATTTTAAACAGAGTACTAATACAAACAATACTCATATAGTCATATTTACCACAAGTCCACAATGTCGATAGTTGATTAATTAAACGGTTAATTAAGATTCAATGATCAATAAACATGGTGTGCCAAATCTCGGAGAAAGCTTCCATGATCACACCATGATGATAGCGGCTATTCAACGACAAAAAACACTCTAAAAGTTGCTTCAAATCACTATCTTCGTACATTTGGTTCTCGACAATCATCTCCATCATCGATTTCTTGAAATCCTCGTATGGATTCTCGGATGTCTTCACAACTGCAAAGCTTTCTTTTACCTTTCCATCCACTTTACATGACATTAGCTTATTAAACACAGACAATCTAGCCGGTGATCCCCACTCTGGCGATAATTCCTCTCCACCTCCTACTCCAACGTTGTGCCTTGGTCGTAATCGTTCATCTGAGAAGCTTCTAGTAAGGATTTCAGGTTGTTTTTCATCTTCATCTTCTACTTTGTAGCTGGTGCTAAACCGGCAACTATAGGCGCGCTACAACAATTTAATATGCAAAATGGATAAGTTTATTTTTTTTCAAGTTTCACAAAAACACGTAAATTTTGTTTAGACACTTATAAACTTGCAACACACAATTTCACTTACATAGTGCCTAAAAACATATTATAAGTCTTAAAACACTCCACACTTGTAATTGGAGATATAAATGTTCTCAATTTTCTAAGTATCGTAATGAAATAAAAAAAAAAAATTGTTTCTTACGTATATGGTGGCCCTTTAGTAGTTCTATATATAGTGTACTATATGCTTAAACCGCATATTAATTAAGATTAGCCCATCCTTGACATTAACATATTTAGAACTACCTAAGGCTCTAAGAGTAACGTAAGCATTTTGGCCTTTCAAAATAAAAAACGGTATATTAATTATTAAAATTAAAATTACCTTTCTACTGCGGCGGTTTTTCTTTTTGGGAGATGGAGGGACAGGAAGTAACGGCATTTGAAATCCGTGGTCACTAGAGATTTTAGAGCGAGGGGAATCAACGTCATACAGTTTAGGAACGACATGCCTTTGCAAGTGTTCGTTGTCGTCCACGTGTTGGTTTGTGGACTTGGAAGCGTAGCGAAAGACATGGCTCTTGAAGGAAGATCGATCAGGTGTTTGTTTCGAAAATGGTGACGATTTCGCGCATGGAAATTCACCGGGTGACGGGTGTTGTTGTTGTTGGGGTAAGGTAGAAGGGTGGTCTTTTGTTCGACATGATTGGAAGAGTCGTAGTAGGATGAATTTCACCATTTTTAGTGGGTGGTTAATTGAGTGTGTGTGACAATGAGAAGTGGTTTGAGAAACAACATGGGAATATATAAAAGCTGATCATACATCATACACTTTCCTAATAACTGTTTTTTTATGAGGTGTAAATTTACTTATTTAGTATTTTTTATTTAAGGGTAAACATCCATATAAACCTCCATATATCTACAAAGATAAGTTTTTAAAGCGTTCAATCCTAGTTTTATCCTTAATACATTCAAAAAATTATTTTTTTGATGTTATTTTTAGTCTTTTGAGTACTTTTACACTATGTTTTTGAGTTTAAATTATAAAGGAAATGAAACGATTAGAAGTCATGTTATCTTCTTTCCAAATCACCCAAAAAATGGGAGAAACTTTTTTTAACAAAATCAACTAAAAAATCCTTTTAATTCTTTTCCTTTCATTTCATTTCCATCCTTAAGTTAAACTCAAGAATACAACTTATTTTACAATTCTTTGTGTTCTTTTCTTTTCTTCCTTTCAAAAAACTAACTCAAAGAACACAGTATTAGTCCCCTAATGTATTTTTATTACGTATTATTTATGGATCTCGTGGCTTTCGTCTACTTCTTTATCTCAAGATTCGCCACAGTATATCTATAATTCTTTGCATAAGACAATAACTCATCATAACCTGTTTGTAACGTCGTATACTACGTACTAATCGAAAAGATTTTGATTACATATATATGTCTTTTTCTTTTGTATGTACTAACTAAAGCTAACTAATGGATTGTCACAATAGTATTGTACTCAATTGATTGAAAGAGTAATTAATGTGAAGTTGAAAACGGTTTGGATTATGATTTACGAGTAACTTTTAACCAGAAAGAAAATAACTTAATTCCAAGTCACGGGTGTACAAGTTATCTACGAGTATTAAATTGATGACTTTCAATGTTTTCCTTCTATACTTTATTTATTCAACATACTAGTCCTAATACCCGTACGATGTACGGTAGCTATATAGATTGTATCATAAAAAAATTCGTATATGCCTCATACATGATTCGTGAGTATGAAATAAATTCAGATTAAAATAAATCGATGATCGAAACTAAATTATAATAAACAGTAATGATAAATATAATACGTAGTATATGTTTAGTTAGAGTTTTGGATTTACCTTAAATTTTTAGAATCACATCAAAATCGGAACTTGTAAGCATAGTGGGTGACGACAAATAGCCTTGTAATATCGAATTGTAAACTCAAATTTTAAAGTCTTCATCTTAATAACTTATTATAAGTGATATAAGTAATAGGAGTTGAAGAATTGAGAAAGAAAAAAAGACAATTTATTAATGAGAAAATGGTCAATCAAATAAGATTATAATGTTTTTTGTATTAATAAGCCAAGATTTAGAATTTAATTCTAAGTCTAATAAGGAAATTGAATTTATATACAACTAAAAAAGCTAATTTGATAAAATAAATAAATTAAAAGGACACGTGTCGATCAAGGATTACGCCACGTGTCGTTTCAAGAATATCTGAATCCTGTTTTAGTTTGTTGGTAGATAGATTGAAAAGGTGTTGTTAACATATGCCTTAAAACACAAATTATGATGTTTTTTGATCTCTTAAACTTTTATACTGTAATACATCTATAATATAACTAAAAGAGGGGGTTGGGGGTACACTTGGCACCCCTAATCCCCCCTAGATCATAATCCTCCCTCCTTATTAATCCTCTAATTTTTTAATATATATTTTAATAATCCTACAAATTTTAGTGCGTAAAATTTATGGGCTTACTTTTATAAAAGAATTTTTGTACAACTTAACTAGGCTTAATTAGCAAGTATAATTCATCATCACGGTGTAAAACAAAAAGAGAAATTTACATATATATCCCATTTTAAAGACATAATTACATATATATCCAAAGTGCAAGTTTTTAATGCATAAATACAATGCTTTTAAAGCATGTTTTGGATATATATGTAATTATGTCTTTAAAATGGGATATATATGTAAATCTCCCAAACAAAAATATAGATCCAATCATAATATCATCATAATAATAAAAATAATGATAATCTATAATAATATAACTAAAAGAGGAGGTTGGGGGTACACTTGACACCCCTAATCCCCCTCCTAGAGCCTAATCCTCCCTCATTTTTAATTCTCTAATTTTTTAATATTTATTTAATAGTTATATTTATTAAGGTCGACCTTTATATTATTAATAAAAAAAGACTCCAAAATTATTATTATTTTATTATTTATATATATATACAATCTAGGAAAAAACCTCACATATTCTCACCAAAAAAAACCTACGACCAAACCAAAAAAAAAAAGTCGACTACCAAAAGGTTCGACCTCCTCCTATACCAGGTAACATGTTTTTAATTTTTAAAGATCATCACTTTTATGAAATTCAATATATTATGAACTTAAATTATTATTATCATTATTAATATTATTATTAGTAGTATTGTAATTAAAAGTTGAAAAAAAAGGGTAAACTGGAATCAATATTTATATGGAGTTAATTTTCATATGTATCCTTCTTTAGTTTTCGTATTGATTAAATTGTGATATTGGTTATAGGGATTTAATATACTTGAATTCTAATTTTTTAGCTTTTGATTAATATACTTTGAGACTACCCGTCCATTAGACGAGTCTGAGCACTAGTAAATATATGTATTTATAATTCATATAAAAATGTTACAATAGTTATTAAATTTAACCAATGATTATTGATTGTTTAAGAAGTACGGACTTTATTAAATACATTTATGTTTTAGAGACCCAAGTGTAAAACCCTAAATTAAAAAGAAACAATCTACACGAACTCTGTTTCTTAAGATTAATAATAAACAAATTCATCTTTATATCTTAATCTTAATCTTAATCTTATCTTAATATATACTATAAGACAGTTGAACTAATAACTTATTAACCAATCAAATCGCTCAATTTTATCAAATTGACTTCCGCTTATGTCATCATTTAATTTAATTATAAATTAAAAATCCTAATAATTATTATCCAAATATATTATTATATTAGTATTTGTAGAAAAATCTCATTAATTTACACTTTTTTGCTATCAATAATTTACACTTTTTAGCCCTGAATACTTAATTTATATTTATTTTTAGCCATCAACTTGAAAAAGATTTTTTAAATTTTTAATCATTTAATTAATTAAAAAAATTTTAACATATGAAATATTGTCTACAAGAAAATATTTCAAAATATGAAATACAATATATGTGTTCAACATTCTAGAAGTATATTCTTTTAAATTTGTTTTTACTTACACTTTTTACATTTAAATTTATATATTTAATAAAATCTTATATTTAAAATGTTATAAATAATCCGTGTAATCAAATCTCTCGATTTTCTCGAATTTTCAATTTAGATTTTTCTTTACTTTTTATTATATAAATAAATATAGATTTACACATATAAATATCAATGTCGACTACATGACTAAAGATAAATATTAACTTATAAGAAATATTATAAATTGATACCTATAAATGTCGTACATTGGTATCCCAATACAATATTGATAATGTTGTCCAATTTAATAATATATTAGATTAGATTTTTATAAATTATAAATATTAATATTTAATATAAACACAATATGAACTCTAGATACTTATCCCAAACACAATAACAGATAACGATATACAACATCCTTATCCTAAACACAACAGGAATCACAGAACATGAGACGACCACAGAACAAAACATGATTAACACAGAGGGTTACTGGAATACTAAATCCAATATTATTATATGAAATATTTTCGAGATTCATTCTATCTCTCAATCAAAAAGGTACAAAAGTTTCTCCCTGTTTTATATATTAGTTTTGGGTATTAATGTTTAAAATTATAATTGTCACTCAAATTTAGAGTCCTAATTGTTATCAAAGAATATGAAAACAATCCTAATTGTTATCTAATTATCATAGGACAGTGATCGAAAATAAACTTATTCGTAGTATGGGCTTGCATCATGATCAAAAACATATACTTAAATGTCAAGTACAGGATCATAAGTATGTTTATATTTTAATTCTTAATCATCTTTCATAATAAATCACATTATGAGTACAAGTGGTTTCAAAAAAGTCTATAATAGATGAATTATTGTAACATGTGCCTTGTGGAATGACAACGACAAACACAATCAATAAGTCTTAGCTAATAATGACAGTGATGAACATGTGATTATTGTACTACAACTTGCAAAGTATAACACTTGAAACTGCATATCTTCAAAATTATAAGCTTTTATAACTTATCTGGTTCATGTCGACGGAGTGATTGATGTCATACAATTTCATATAATCAAGTATAATGGATGGTTGAACATATTAATTTCTGATCCGTTCTAATAAAACTTTCCATAGAAGACTAGTAATGTCGATGTGTATCCAATCTAGTAATAAATAAATAAGGTATAAAGGAGGAGAGATGTTGACAGAGTATAATCGACCGATATAGAGAACAAACAATGATGCTCTAAATTCTTTTGGTTTCATTTCATTATCAGATAACTATAAAAATTTCTAATGAATATAAATATTCTTCTAATCAATAGACCTCGATATTCACGAGTAATTCACACCATTTAAAAAAAGTATAATTATAAGCTATCAACCAGCAACTAGCAGTCATCAGCTATTAGCTAGTTTGACGAACGTATCCTAAGTTACTAATATTTACTAATAGAAATGGTAACATACTAACATACTTACACCAAACCAACTTTTTTCCCCAAGTATCCCTTAGTATCAGTAAACTATGTAAAAAGGACGGATGCGATTGATAGAATACAACTAGTACATAGTTCAGCCAACTTTTTCATTGAAGGGTCAAGTGAGTTGAATAAAAAGCTCAATCTTAGTACATTGTCTTCTCCATCTCCATGCTTCTTCATGCCGTACATTACATATATAGATTACAAATTGTACCCTCTAATAAATAATTGCCATTTTGTGAAAATTTGTGTTTTTCACGTCACTTTAAAAACTATTGTAACTTACTTTGTTTATATAATAATATCTTAATTATGCAAATCACAAACATGTTTTATTAAGATAAGTAAACTTTTTTGTAATTAAGTAAAGTTATTATCTTATAAAAACCAACTTACTAATGTCATTTAATAATTCTTTGATATATTTTTTCTTTTTCAAAAAATAACTTAACAAATTGTGTTATATACTTATTATTAAACCACTTAGGACAATAACAATAAAAAAAACATCAAACACCACCAAATATAATTTTTTGTTAAAGTTTCTTGTTTTTAATAAGAGTCAAAAACCATCTTCAACTTTCTTTGAAGAAAAACGAAAGTTTCTAAAAGAATTCAAATAAGTAAAAAGCCCAATTCCATACATCATAAGCCCAAATTCTAAAAAGGCCCATTATATACATTGAAATGACTAACAAGCCCCTCAAGGTTTATCAAAACCCATTATCTTTTCCCACCATCTCACTCTCACCGTCACTCTCCGTTATCTTGTAATCCACAAAAAATGATGAAAGCTTCATTCACCGGAAACTACGACGGCGACAATTCCGGCTCAACCGGCGCCACAGGATCCTTCGTAGTCAACTCCGGCGGCATTAACCTACGCGCTTCCATCACTGCCGACTCCGTCGCTAACCGTCCGTCTGTTAACGGCGTTACTTTATCATTAGAAAACCCTGGTTCTTTCATTGTTGACTATAACGTCCCTAAACAGGTACAATTTCATATTTCACTTCAATTTTACATTTCATATTATATATTTATATTTGATTAACTTCCTTTAGATGCGAAAAGTTAATAAGAGAAAATATTTTATTTTTTTTTATTTCTTATGAATTCGTTCACATTTCGAAATAAAAATGTAAATAAAAAGTTAAGTGACACCTAATAAAAAAAACCTATGCCACGTCAGCATCATAGTTAAAATAGACTTTTAATTTTTGAGATGATAAATATGTTATGTATAGTGAGCTAATTTGGTTTTAATTATGTAACTAGGATATACGATTTCAGTTCATGAATAGTGTCAAGGTTAAAGGAAAGCCGTTAAACTTTACGTACACGCATTCGGTAGGTGATAGACGTACGGCGTTAGACGGTATGTTAATGTTGGATACTAATCATAAGGTTTCGGCGAATTATCGATTTGAGTTAGGGAATTGTAAGGTGAAGTATTGTTATTTGCATGGAGGAGTGACGAGTGTTGAACCGAGTTATGATTTTGGTAATAATTCGTGGGAGTTGGGTGTTTCGAGAAGGATTGTTGATGCTAGTGTCGTTAGAGGTTCTTATCGGTCGGATACTAAGGTTTTTGGGGTAGATTTGAGGACGAAATCATTCAGTGGTGGGAACGTTAAGGTAAAGTTGTTTCTGAACTTACGTTTTACTATAATTATATTTGATGTTATTTGTAGTTTTTGAGTTCAGGTTGTGTTATATAATTGATTGGTATAATGGGCATGATGTATTTTATCATTGTAATGATAATGGTATTCGGAATTTCGGATTATATGCAACAGTGGAAGAAATAGTTGGAACGTTAAATCTTGTTTACTTGAAACGATATCCCCAGGAAATTGACAGAAAGCTATTTATTAAATACTAACATTCTCAAGTCGAGCGTATATTTTGTAAAGAGAATGAAATGGCCTGTGAATATAACATCCTCAAGTCGAGCATATATTTTGCACTAGATTTGGTCATTCCAATACCTTCTCAGTGTTATATGTGGACATAATTCTATAAGTACCATCAGTGCATACTATTATAGCTTTAACTCGATAGCAACTCTGTTAAAAATTTCAGCGCTAGAGCTACACTTGTTTTGTAGGATTTGTGTAGTTATACGTTTACGGTATATGGATGTGGGACCCTTGTTTTAAAGTGTTTTTAGCATAGCTGTGTATTCGTAGCTCCATCTCTAGTACACATTTCTTTTATTGTTTCTTCAAAGAATTTGATTTATAGAAAGGTTGGAAGAAGGGTAACACAAGAGAGAATAGATGACAGGTTTATTCATTATCATCGTTAAGGCACATTTTGACTTTTCCACTTGAAAATTCAGTCTTTAGTAATCGTTATTTGGGAACATTAGGAAGTGTTAATTGGACTTTAGCTATACATTATTGAAGCCTCAGTCTTGCTTCCCAGCTCCAATCATACTAAGAAGGTTAGGAAGATGTTTATCGATTGGAAACTTCTTGCGAGTGCAAATGCTCTTGCCTTTTTTTGTTGTTGCTGTCAAGAACTTTCTTGAGTTGAAAGCATTAGATAAGACATATATTCGTAAACAGATAGTGATGATTTGGTTTGATTACCCTTTATTCTGTATCACTTAATAAATTGGTTAGCCCACACAATATTAATGAGGAATTCATGATAATACTTAGCCAGAAGGATTTGGCGGCGAATATTACTCTGTCTCTACCTGGATTTACTTGAAGAGCACTAGTATTATTGTTATACTATTAAAAGTCCCTTCAATATAATTTCTGTAAAATGGTGCCTTAGAATCTGATTTTTTGGTTTGATGATGTTCACTTTCTATATTCATGAAGACTTTCATGTGGTATTTTGGTAATGTGGTCAAGATTTCTTATATGGTAAATTCTGACATAATAGATAATACAGAGGGTTTCTTTTTAATTGATACTGCTATGTTTTTCTTTTTATCTCCATTTATTTGCTTTTTATACTTGAATTGAATGAAAGAATAAAGAGCTATATATTTGACATTTTGGTGTTTTATATCATCCAGATTGCTGCATCAGTCAACTTGGCTGAGGAGAAATTGATGCCAAAAGTAACTGCAGAGACTATCTGGGATTTTGAGATGTAATTGCTGCAATTAGGAACACAAAAGGAAAAGGAAAGGAAAATGAAGTTTTGTTAGTAAGTACTCAATTTCCTAGTATTTATATTAAGAAAAGGTAGGTCAGGGTAGTTCTTGTATATATTGCGTATGATTTCTCCTTTGGTGATTGTTGGTGAATTATTAAGGCCAAAAATGGTTCTCTGTTTGTGAAAGGTTACAGCTATCACCATTCCTTTGAACTCTTCTTTGTTTTAAGAGAATTTGTAGTACGTTCTTAGCCTACTCATTTTCTTTTACATTAGCGTTTTTATATTAGATAGCAATTGTCCATTTATGTTTTCATTGAGAAATTCATCTTACTAAAGTAACACATATAGACGAACTTTATGGTTTATCAAGCCACTTGTATTGAAGAGCTTTACATCTGGATGAGTAGAAAATGGGACTAATTAGAAATCTACCTTTTCTATTAAATAAATGAGCATTTTGCTTGAAGCGCAAAACTTGCACATATCTGTAGTTAGGGAGCACTGTTCAAGAATTATTGCACGCATGTCCAGTAGCAACCACTAAAATTCGATGACGGCACATCTACGGTTTTTTTATATAGCATGAATAACCTTATGAAACCTAGTGTAAGAAGAAAATCTGCCTCGCGAAAATCTCTGCCACCCTTTCTGCATCAATTGAAGCTCCAAATAAGCCTTGTACTGTGAGCTTCACTTTCGCCTTTCATGTTACTGAACCATGAACGCTTTTTGTGTTGTCACCATGTCCTGGCCCAGACAAAGTATCAGGATAATACTAAATCAACCATGAAGCATACATTATCATGTTCTATAATGATGCACTTAAGTTATATTACCTTCAAGGTTCTAACCATGAGGTTACATTGCTTGTACACCCGGTGAAAAAAGGTTCTAACCATGAGGCTACATTGCTTGTACACCCGGTGGCTAGGATTACCAAATTAAATTGTTCTATTTTTCCACCCATGAAATCCATTGGTTGAACAGGTTAAACATGTTAAAAGTCAGCCATGTTGTACCTGTAATGCATAATTGCATACGACATTTTTTAATTACTTTTAGATTATTACTGTAATTATGTACCCGTTGTTTTTGTATTTATATTAAATGCAATACTTAGTTGTAAAAACTTCACAATGGAAAAATATAAAGGCGTTTGCAGTTCAAGCTAAAGAGATGTGTTTCAGCATGCCACTTAATCAGCCTGACCCATCCATCTTGCCACTTCCAGATTCTTGTGTTTACCTTGATTTGGCCAGACTGGCAGGCTTGATCTTGGATAGTGATCCGCCGCCAAGACTGGTGTTTTTCCAGTTGCATTATGAGTTCAAAGTTCATCTTCAGGTCTTGTAATCCTGACCCTACCATGCTTCCAAAAAGCACCCACAAAAATTGAATTAAGAACTAGTCAACAAAACTTTAAAGGAAACAACTGTAGCAAAACTACTGCAAATCCAACATACGACTATCCTATTGTTTTTCTAGGCATTTTATGCGACTGCACAGATATTTAATGCTTCTAGAGGGAGCTGACAAAATGCTATCAAGAATTGTTAAATCTTCCTTTTTTCATCTCTATAGGGACATTGTAATGTTCTTTTTTTGAGAATCAAATAGGGTATCAAAATGGGTGCATGTAGCTACAACCTGACCTGAACGCCTGGCACCCACCATTAAAGGTCCACACTCCACAGAGCAAACTCATGTTACACCCATGTTCATTGTTTGAGATAACTTGTTTTGAACCAAATCTGTGGAGACTATGCGTGCATACATTGAATTTGACACCATATTGTGTTTTATCTTGATGGATTTACTATTAATCTATATCTATATCTAACTACAATATAAAACATTTGTTCTCTCTTTTATTCAACTAAGTAGTTGATAAACCCAAAATGCTCTTTCTTTCCATTCATTATTTTAAACATCTCCAATTGATATACTTGAAATACCTATAATACCCTTAATGAAATTAATTCACAACATCTACCATTAACTCCTAAAATAACTACATTACCCCTTTTGCATCAATAACTTATAATACTCGCCGCCACCACCACCACCACCACCACCACCACCACCACCACCCTCGCCGCCGCCGCATCGTGCAGGTTCTCTTTTATATGTCTACTAAAACATCCTCTCAAGTCCGATCCCATAAACACCGAACCAAATTTTTTTGGTGTTTTTTCTCCAAATATGCATCGAATTATTGTCCTACAGGGAATTACACATGGATGGCAAACATGACTGGTACCATCCAGTTCATTATTATTCACCCTATTAATAAATCTACTAAATTAGTCACATTTGTGATTTTCTTGTTGAAGAGAAGAACATCTTCAGACCCACAGATTGATAAGTTACAAAAAATGATTCATCATTTGATTGTAAGATCTCTTCTCATTGAAGACTTTAAATGCGTTTCTTGACATAATAATGTCAAAGACACGCATTTATCAAATGATTCATCATTTGATTGTAAGATCTCTTCTCATTGAAGACTTTAAATGCGTTTCTTGACAAAATTTAAACAAGATGACAATGTCAAAGATAGGTAGAGTCCAAGTTAAACTTGACTCTTTTGCTATTGAATTATTATTTGTATAACAACACATATAACTCAATTGTGAAGATACTTGAAGCACTTGCCGAACCAGCTTGCTTCTTCTTCGCATTCAACTCAGCTAGATACTTTAGCCGTATGCTCATTTTGCCTAAAGGGTCTTTTAAGGTTTTGAGACTTAACACTACCTTGTTTTCTCTTACCTAAGTTCTTGCCCTTTAGCTTACGGTTGTTTTGCTTTCTGAACCTTTCCCCCCTTGATTATTAGAACTTGGGGTGTAGCAGATTTCTTTGGAAGCTCTTTCTCATACTCAATAACATGACATGAAGTTTAGCTGTGGTTTTACTCATGCTATGCATATTCACACAAAG
>CM067169.1:124718894-124738666 GCA_034093135.1 Erigeron breviscapus | reverse complement strand
AGATCAAATTGGATATTTCCATGTTTTTGGTTGCCCAGTTTTCATCCTAAATGATAAGGATCACTTAGGGAAATTTGATCCCAAAGCTGACGATGGCTACTTTCTGGGATATTCTTCTATAAGCAAAGCTTTCAGAGTTTACAACACTCGCACTCAAAAGGTAGATGAATCAATTCATGTTACTTTTGATGAAAGCTGTTCAGCTTTAGGTGATCTTCAAAATGAGTCATCTGCTGAAGTAATCCTCAGCGATCTGTCTGACTCATCTGAAGTATCAGCAACGTATCATGATGTTGCTGAACAACCTATCGCTGAGTCTTCAAATTTCTCACCAAATGATGAGTACATTGCTGCTCACATTTATTCAATAGATCCAGTTGAGCCTCTCCTTCGCACAGTTAATGCCACTTTCATTAACGTTCCTCTCTCAACTGAATCTCAAGATGCTGACCGAATCGCTGAGGAAACATTTCATGATGCCTCAGCGAATCCTCTTAGGAGACGCTGAGGATGACACTCCTCAGCAAGAGGTACCCACTGTTCTCAGTGACCCTCCTGTCAGCAACTCTGAACCTTTACTAACCATTGATCTCTCGTCTTATACTCCCACTCCTAGTGGTACTACCACCACAGTATCCGCTGTGAATCATTCTTCTATTCACACACCAGCACTCAAATAGACTGCTGATCACCCTCTTGACCATGTGATTGGTAATCCACACAATGGTGTCCAAACTCGCTCAGCGACAAGTAATACTTGTCTCTATGTCAATTTTCTGTCTCAAATTGTGCCTGCCAATATTGGTGAAGCCATGGCTGATCCCTCATGGGTGGAAGCCATGCAAGAAGAACTAACACAATTTAAAGACAACATGTTTGGTTCCATGTTCCTCCTCCCTATAAAGAACCCATTGGCACTCGATGGGTTTATAGGAATAAGATGGATGAAGCTGGTGTGGTCATCAGAAACAAGGCAAGACTGGTTGCTCAAGGGTTATACTCAAGCTGAAGGCATTGATTATGACGAGACCTTTGCTCCAGTCGCTCGTCTTGAAGCCATTCGTCTCTTTCTCGCTCATGCTGCTTACAAAGGCTTCATTGTCTATCAAATGGACGTCAAGAGTGCCTTCTTAAATGGTGCTCTTGATGAAGAAGTCTATGTTAAGCAGCCTCCTGGCTTTGAGGATCCAAAGCATCCTCACTATGTCTACAAGCTGAATAAAGCCCTATATGGTCTTAAACAAGCTCCTAGAGCTTGGTACGATACATTGTCTACCTTCCTTCTTGACCATGGCTTTCGTAGGGGAACCATTGATAGCACCCTCTTTATCTACAAGCATAAAGGTGATGTTCTGTATGTGCAGATTTATGTCGATGACATTATCTTTGGTTCCTTATCCACTAAGCTCTGCCAAAAGTTCAGCGCTCTCATGTCTAGTACTTTTGAAATGAGCATGATGGGTGAATTAACCTTTTTCTTAGGGTTACAAATTAAGCAACTTCCCACTGGAATATTTATCAATCAAGAAAAATATATTCGGGATATGTTGCATAAATTTGACTTCACCCATGTCACTCTAAAGGGAACTCCAATGTCCCCTCCTAATAATCTTCACGCTGACCCTGATGGTAAGTATGTGAATCCTACTTACTATCGTGGCATGATTGGGTCACTCATGTATCTCACAGCGAGTTGCCCAGACATCATGTTTGCAACATGTCTCTGTGCTCGCTATCAAGCTTCTCCTAGAGAATCTCATCTCCTCGCTGTGAAGCGTATCTTCAAATATCTCAAGGGTACACCCACGCTGGGTCTTTGGTACCCAAAAGACTCCAACTTCGAGTTAGTTGGATATTATGACTCCGACTATGCTGGTTGCATGCTTGATCGCAAAAGCACCAGTGGAGGATGTCAACTGTTGGGGGGGAAGCTGACTAGTTGGTCTAGTAAAAAGCAACACACAGTTTCCATCTCCACCGCTGAGGCAGAATATGTCTCTGCAGCAAGCTGTTGTGCCCAAATGCTATGGATGAAACATCAGCTTGCTGACTATGATTTGGAATACTCTAAAATTCCAATCATGTGTGATAATACAAGTGCTATTGCTATTACACACAACCCAGTTCAACACTCTAAAACTAAACACATTGATATTCGATATCACTTCATTCGTGATCATGTCATGAAAGGTGATATTGAAATCTACTTCATTCCAACTGATGATCAACTTGCTGACATCTTTACTAAACCATTGGATGAAACTAGATTCAAACTGCTTGTTAGCAAGTTAGGAATGTTAAATGGGGAATCAGCGACATGACTTGATCATGTATGCTAATTCAGCGAGCTTAAGTCAGTCTTACTCGCTGATCTCAAAGCAATGAAGAGCTAAAAGTCTTCATCTAGTCCAATAGCAAACGGCTATTGGTAAAGACTTATAAATCCGTTGATCCCTGTTGCTTTGGGAAAAGCAAATAATAGCAATGAAGAGCTAAAAGTCTTCATCTAGTCCAATAGCAAACGGTTATTGGTAAAGACTTATCAAATCCGTTGATCCCTGCTGCTTTGGGAAAAAGCAAATAATAGCAATGAAGAGCTAAAAGTCTTCATCTAGTCCAATAGCAAACGGTTATTGGTAAAGACTTATCAAATCCGTTGATCCATGTTGCTTTGGGAAAAAGCAAAATAAAAGCAATGAAGAGCTAAAAGTCTTCATCTAGTCCAATAGCAAACGGCTAGTGGTAAAGACTTATCAAATCCGTTGACGGCTGACAGTTTGCCAAAAACTGTAGTCAGCGACCAACGTTAGTTGTTAAGTCGCTGACAAAACCTTAAACCTGCTGAGCATTTAATAATTTTAAATTCTATTAAAACATAGGATATTTTCAAACTAAGTGTTTTCAAAGTAACTATGTTGGTGACGTGGCAAAGTCTTGAACCACATGTTTTATAAATTCAAACTGAAAGGTCACCTCGATCTTTGCTCTTGATCACGTCATTTGTCTGTATATGACAGTATGACTGACAGGTTATGACTGCTCAAATACGGCGCGCACTCAAGTACTTTTTCTAAATAAAATTTCCTTTTCTTTTAAACGTTACTCTCAAGATCTTTTTATAATATATATTTGTATAAAACTGTTGTTGATTACAACTGTTCCTCAACTTGAAAAGAGGAGAGAGAAATCATCATGACCCACAACCATACCCTATATATACAACCTTATTTCCATAACCTCATTTTCACGCTTCCTTATAACTGCTCACTCTCTCTCTAAATCAAAAATTTCTCTCTTTATCTGTTCATCTTTTCTCACAGGCATTCTATCAAACACCTTACACTCGTTTCATCTTCTCTCATTCATCCTTACAAAAATCTATGGCTCTTCATCTCAAATCTCTCAACAACTGAAAATGTGAGATCCCTCCTTCTTCCTCTACCGCCGTAGTACAAAACCCACCGGTTTCTGAACCACAAGTTCAGGAACAAGTTCCCATTACTTATCTAAACTCTCCAGTCTATATTCCGGTAAATGTAAATAAATCTTCAAAAGTCTCTTTTTCTCCCTCGAAGTTGATTGTTAAACCTAACAATCATCTTGGCTCGCTTGACGTACCAAAAGGTGCAAAAGGGTATAAGCCAATGCTGGATTTCATCCACGCATCTCCTGCAAACCACTGCATCATGGCGGACCCAGAAGATATTTTTGTCCATCTTCTCAGAGAATTCTGGTGGACTTGTGAATATAATGATGCAAACAAGTCCATCACTGGGTCCGTCCGACAGGGGGAGAAAACAATCACCATCACTCCTGCTTCTCTTCGTCTCACTCTTGGGTTTCCACAAGAAACCGATGATAATAAGTTTGTGGAACCAGCTAATGAAAATGAATGGAAGGCATGGTTGCCTTCAATTGGATATAATTATAATCTGAAGAACCCTCCAGCGATTCCAAGCAATCCATTAAAGCACAATCTCCCTGGAATCTGGAGAGTTCTGTTCACTCATGTGATTCAATGCATGGGTGGAAATTCTGGATCTTACAATCAGGCATCATCTACATCGATGCCCATAATCCACGCTCTTGCTGAAGGACGATTTGTGGATTATGCCCAGCTGATCTTCAATGATATGAAGAACAAGATCAGCATGAACAATAGGTCACACACTGTGCCCTTTACAAGATTCTTCTCCCCTATTTTCAAGGAGGCGCTGGGTGATGAGTATGTGCTACCAAATGCTTCAACAATTCCAACAGCAAGGGTTGGAAACAATATCTACAAGCAACCAGCTGAACACTTGGTTGCTCGCCTCACTCCACATATAAAAGAGGTACTCTTCTCTCTTAACTCTTCTTTATACCCCAAAGACAGCGACTGGGAGGCAGCACTTCTTTCTGATGAAGTGGCTGATACGGTCGCTGTGGACGCTGAAATGCCTTCTGAGGCTGGCTCGCTGGAAAACCCCCCAGCGACCTCCAAAGCCTCTAAAAAGACCAAAGATAAATCCAAGGCAGCGTCCTCAAATCAAACTTCTCAATCTTCACCCTCCGCTGACGTCCCAAAACGTAAGCGGAGTGTATCAAAGGGCAAACCAAAGGTTAGGAAGTCCTCACTGCCCAAGGACGATAGTACCCAAGCCACCCCATCAGCAGCCTCCCAACAGGCTGTTGACGAGTTAAATGGGAACAGCAGGCAGCCACCTCAAATTTCTGTAGGCGAGGTTGGTGAAGATATTGGGTCACCCCAACCCACTAGAGGTCAAAGTCCAACTCCACCCCCAAATAATTCCCCTTCTTCTTTATTACCCTCTGAGTCGTTGACAGCAGCCAGATCACAGGTGATGCTAGAGTCAACACATTCTACGGCCGATGATATCTTGGTGGAACAACACACTGAGATTGAGGCACCAGGTTCCCTTACCCAAAATATTGTTGTACAAGTCTCGGAAACTGTTAGTGCAGGGACCGAGACAAATACCTTGTTCACTGAAATGGAGATTGATGATGAAGATCTGGGCAGCGAGTTTGATCTCCAAGATCATGATGCTGAAATTAGACTCGCTGCCGCAGAAGAAAGTGAAGATGAGGCTTTTGTTAGTGGTTTCTTAGATGAAGAATTGGGATATGTGTTGATCTCCTCTCCTCCCACTGAATTTGAGGATATCCCAGAGACGCTGGGTGACATGCCTCCTCCACCATGTTCTTCTTACTCTGCCCACCGAATTCTCATGAACAAGATGGTTTTTATGGGGATTATGTGCCTGAGGTAAATGATGCTGAGCTTCAAAGAAGGTTGGAATTGTGTCACCTTCAAAGAATAAGGCCAGGTGTGTATGTTGAAGTTGAAGAAGTTGATGATGAAATCATCATGGAGGTGCCCCCATTGCACCATCCAGACTTTTTTAGAGTTCCCTGCTCTAAGTATCCAGTCTCTCTTAAAGATCTAAAAGTTCCCTCTGCTGATGAAGAACTTGTCACAGCTTGTACTAGTGTTAAAGTGCCTGGTCTTGATTATGTAGAAACTCGACAGCTACAAGAACTGCTGACAAGGGTGCAAATTTGCCAGAGCCAAGGCAATAGACATGGGTACTTGTATGCTTGGCTGGTAGATCAAATGGCTCAAATTCATATTGAGGCTCATGAAAACTTTCAAGAGTTGATAGCTGGAAAGGATTTGGTGACTGATGAGCTAGCTGAGCTCAAAGGTATGGTGTTTGGGATCACCAAAAATTAAGTCACTCAAACCAAGTCAAATGAGAATCTGTTTAGAAGAAATCAAGCCTTGCTGAATGCAAGCATGAAGAAGGTCAGCGTCTCTAATTCTGCCATGGCTGCCTCCTTGGACAAGCTGAAAAATGAAGTTTCTTCTTCAGCTCTTAAAGAAATTGTGCCAGCACTTTCTGAACTCTCCCAATCTAATATTCTCTTCACTGCTCAACTTCGCAAACTCGAACAAACTATCTCTTCCTTCTCCAAACAACAAAACAACTTTCACACCACTCTTACAAATGAAATTTCCTCCCTAAAAAATCAAGTCTTTTCTCGTACCCCATTTCAAGTCGCTGTTGACAAGAAGCTGTTGGAAGAATCTGTCAGCAGGACTAAGACACTTGAAAAAGAGGTTGCTGCTCTTAAGGGAATGATGGGTGAAATGCTGGGTCTCTTCAAGAACAACAAAATGGAAGCAGCAAGTCCCTCAGCTGCTTCCAAGGGGGAGAAAACTGCTGAAGAGGTCCCAGCAAGTCAAACAAATGAAAATGCTCCCCTCGCTGAAAATGAAAACGCTGAGATGGTTGTTGAACCGGCAGCAAGTGTTCAGGGGGAGCAAGCTGATAAGGTTAGTGAACCGGCAGCTAATGTTGAGGGGGAGCAAGTCAAAGAAGCTGAGAAGGTTGGTGAACCGGCAGCTAAGAAGGTTGTTGCTGAGAATGTACCAGCAAAACCCATAAATGTTTCTACTTTTAAACCCACTGCTGAATTTCATGCTGCCCTTGAAAAGAAATACGCTGATAAGGGTAAAGCAGCACTGGTCACTCCAAGCAAACCACCAAAGGTTCCTACTTCAGCAAGGGAACAACAAGAAAAACTTATGATTGGAGCCTTTCCAAAATCCACAACTGCTACTGATGAACAGTCTCCTGAAGAAGTTGTTCGTCAACATGAACGATTAAGCAAGAAGAAAGAAGAGGAGCTGTCTCAGAAGTTCATAAGTGAGCAGATTGTTAATGAAGAATTAAAAGATGCTGATAATGAAACTAAAAGATTAGCTCAGCAATCTGGTGGCTTGGAAGCTTTGAAAAAGAATGAAGAACAATTCTTTGCCAAAAGAGTTAAAACTTTTGAAGAAGGACAAGCGACCTACCTCGAATCGAGAAAGGTGAGGCAAAGGAAAGAAGAGATCACGTCTGTCAGGGTCTCGCTAACCCAACAAGGGATGAATCTTTCCTTACAAAGACAAGGTGTGCCCAAGTTGTATACGCTGAAAAATGTTACTAAAAATACACTTGGGCCAACTGAATGGATTGAAATTTATAAGCTGATCAAGGATAAGAAAGCTGTAAGTTATGAACCGCTGATCAAAATGGCAGGTGAGCAAATAAGACAAATACATCAAATGGAGAAGAAATATAAAATTAAAGACTCCTTGCTCAGCGCTGCCAGACATCCATATCCTCCTCCTCCTCCTCAGCAACCAAGAAGTGGTGTAAAAAGAACAGCTCTGGTCAAGTGGCTTCTCAGCGCCCATTTGTTCTCAGAGCTGTCCCAAAGACTGACATAGATACTGAGCCACTGCTGAATCTAAGAATGCCTTCTAGGACCCTCTTTGTAGATGGAGTTATGATGACAAGCTAGGAGGGTTCTGTTTTTGCAATGTCCATGGTCATGAACTCTTTTTCAGGACCAATGAAATTGGAATTGCTCCTTCTGCCTTCCTTTTGAAAATAAGGAAGTATTGTGTTCAGTCTTCCAATGATCCCAAGTTCATAAAGTTGATTGATCAAGAGCTGCTGAAGCCTGAAAGACAACAAGACAAAGCTTTCATAGAGGCCAAGCAAGAGTCGCAATGGGATTAAGGAGACTTGTAATCTTTGTAATGCTATCTTATTGTAAAGTTGTTTGTCAAATAAATAAGATCAGCATTCCCTCATATCTATCTATGTACTTCTAAAAGTAACTCATACTCAGCTAAGTCTCCTCAGCGAATAGGGGGAGATTGTTGAGTCATGGATTCGCTGAAGATTACTTGCTGAGTCAAGTAGTCGCTGACAACCTCAGCGAGAGGTTTCATCAGCGAGCCTTCAGCGATCACTATTATCTTCAAGTTAAAGGATAAGTTCAATGACTCGCCGCCATGTGTTGTAAGTCAAATATGGGCGGGAAAATGAAGATAAGAAGACTGGTCCCCAAGGACACGTGTTGGAAGATCAGATTGAAGACAAGTGACCTTGTACCGTTTTGTACTATGAAGTTTTCTCTTTCATGCCGTTTTGGGAAAGAAACAAGATGGCAACAGAAGAACTCTTCAGACCAGTCAGATCCACCAATAGATGGTTGACTACCATCATGTGTCAACATCTATTGGGCTGTCATGTGATGTCTCTTCTCTCCTATATAAAGACATCACTTGACCTAGCCGCAAATTAGTTGGTTCATTCTACAATAGTCACTTTGTGTGTTTTCTCTCATTGTAGAATTGTAAATTGTTAAGTCTTTTGTGTGTGCAAAAACTTAACAATATTTCCTTTCTTCTTTATTGTAAACCAACCATGTATTCACCGTTTAATTAATACTACTTATGATTAAACGTGTTTACTTTATTGTCTTTCTTTCTTAAGTAATTTACAGTAGTTGTTTAATTACTTATATAATCGTTGCAAACTAGGGACTTTCAACTATACTATAAACGAACGGGTCCACTGCCCGTGAGTGAGTGTAGTAGAGAAGTTAACCTTGTAAATTATAAATTTAAAACTTGTTAGGAATTTAAGTTAACAAATCTCGCTCATCACATATGAGATAACATCATAGAAAGTCATGTTAATTAGAAAAAAAAGTTGGGACCCAACATAAAGATACAAACATTTTATGGAATGAAAAAGGTCACTTCCAAATCAAGCATAGTATGTGTTGCCGGTCTTCATCATCTTATATTCTTATGGCTTCATCTTTGCTTATCTGTCAAACCAAGAGTTACTTTTTGGGCTGCCATAGGGGGCACTATCCCTACTATTAACATGTAAAAGGAGTCACGTACCATTGCAAAATTTACTTTTCAAAAAAAAATTATCTAAACATTAGGGGGAAGGGAGTGGTGTGGCTTAAAATCCCAACCCTCCCAAATCCCACCAATTAAATTTCTCCAACTCATTTTTCCTTTTCAACCCTCCCAATCAACCATCCCAACCATTTTTCATGGCATTCATCACTTTCTCAACCCTCCCAAATTATTTTTTTTTCTTTTTCATTTAATTTAATCAAACATTTTTTTAACAAAACAATATAAATAAAACATAAACCATACATCAACTACTAAAATAAAACAAGGTTCATTACATACTTAAACAAATAAAATAAAAAAAGGTTCGACACATGCTTAAGAAAATAAACGATAACTAAGTAGATAGATTGAAAACATAAAAATCACTCATCAAACTCCCATCCATACTTCGCCGCAATCGAACGTTTTTGCTCAAGCACCCACGCTAACATTTTTTGATCGGTGATGTGTGCGTGTGGGTTGTTATCCCAATTAAATGTCGTGCCTTCGGGCGGTTTAGTTGGGAGTTTCTCCTCCTACTAGGTATTGAGGGTGAGGGGCTCTCTAGCGCGAACCCGGTTAAGACAACGTAAGCTAGATCCCCTGTTGCGAGCAAATGATCCACACCTTTCAAAAAAATAAGCTCTAATAATTGAATGTTTTATACATTATACGAGAATGTCTCTACGGGAATTAAAGTTATCTTTTGTTGTATCGTGGTCGTGGTTGAGAAGAAAGTGTGGTTCCCCGTGTATTAAAATCTATGGAAAATACAAAAATGGTATTAACAGTTTAATGTAAAGAAATGCATCGTTTGAGGTAGAGCTCACTTAACAGATATAACCTGACGACCTACAAACCAAAATAAGCATTTCTTTAATGTCTTGAGTATCCTACATCAAATATATATAGTGTATAAATACTAAAAGGGAGGATATATACCTGTTGTAAGAGGTAGACAATTGTCTGCACTTCAAGCAAAGATTTTGCGTTTTTTCCCCTCATTACACGAGGGATTGTGGTGGACTGATATAACTAGTAATCAGTTCTCTTTCACAACCATCTGATACCATTCTGTAACACCCCAACATGGCGGAATCATGGGGTATCACTTAGAAAAGCACAGCATGACATGGAAATTATGTAGAGTCAAACTATATGCATTCAATAGATTGAAACAATCCACAAGCTCATTCAAATATATTACAATAATCAACATTCATCAAAATACACACTCAATCCATACTCAAATCAAGGAGAAGTTGCAATTGGCCCGTGAACGTCAAAAGAAGTATGCCGATGTAAGGCGGAGACCGTTGGAATTTGAAGTTGGTGACTTTGTACTTTTGAAAGTGTCGCCATGGAAGGGTGTTGTACGTTTTGTAAAGAGAGGTAAACTTGGGCCAAGGTATATTGGTCCTTTCAAGATTCTCGAACGGGTTGGAAAAGTCGCCTACCGATTAGAATTACCTCAAGAGCTTAGCGGTGTTCATGATGTGTTCCATATTTGTAATCTACGTAAGTGTTTGGCGGATCCTACACATTATGTGCCTATGGACGAAATTAGGGTTGATTCGAGTCTAAACTTTGTTGAAGAACCGGTAGAGATCATGGACCGTCAAGAAAAGAAACTCAAGAAAAAGCGCTACACCATTGTGAAGGTTAGATGGAACGCTAGACGTGGAGCCGAGTACACTTGGGAACGAGAGGATCATATAAAATCTAAGTATCCCCATTTATTTAGTAATTAGTATTTTGTTGAATTTCGGGACGAAATTCATTTAACGGGGGAATAATGTAACATTTGCCAAAATTGACCAAGTTTGACTCGAAAATTTAACATAAACGATTTTTGAAATTTATATAAATTGTTGTGCGTATTGTCGTATTTGAATGAAACGTGAAATTTGTTTATGTTTACGGGAACGTTTTAGTGTTTAAATGGTTAACGTTTAGCTATTTGTCGGAATTAGCGGAGCGGGAGCCCCCATTTTAGACAATGAGGCCGGCCCCCCCTTAGTCACCCACTCTCCCTCCCCCTTAATCATTTCATCCTCCCTTTTCTTAAATCTAGGGGGAATTTGTTAGGTCGAGAATCGACCATGTATAATTTGTTCAGAAATAGCTTGAAGTTTAGTGAAGACATTAGTTCAGAATTCTGAGATGCCTCAGAATTCCTTCACTGAAGCTTCACTTCAGTTCAGATCAAGACAAATCTGAAGCATTCATTCTGAAGTCAAAGACTGAAGTATGAAGAAGAGAATCATCTCAGAAGCGAGCATCAGAGTGATTCTACCAGATCGAAGACTGAAGCATCTCAGTGTTAAAGTATTTACAACACTTTACACTGATTACGAGGAAGACTTTTACCTTACACAGTTACCAAGTTGATAGACTTATCTATTAATAAAAGGTACAAAGTATAGGTATGGAACCTAGTACGATAAGTCACATCAAGTGACTTATATACTCTTCCTAGTGCAGCATGTAAGGAATTATGACTTAATTCCTTAAATGCTCACAACCACATTTGTACGACTTTGTCCATGTCATCATGAACTAAGTCTATAAATATAAAGTCTTCTCATAACTTGCAAATTGCTTGAAACCTTAGCATTGCAACTTGTGAGATATACTCTAAGTAAACTTACGAGTATTTCCAAGTCAATTAGATCACTTGTATTTCTGGATTGTTTAGATACTTACACTTGGGTGTTTATCTTTGTTCCGCAACAATCCTTGTATTTGTTTATACATCAATAAATCAAATACATTAGAAAACAACGTATCTCAATGCTTTATACTTGATTATATTTATATATATATCTTTATATAGTTTCTGCCATTTGTTCTTACATTTATTTATATTGTCAATTGTTTCTTGTTATCCATATCTGGATCGTAAACTTAACTTGTCCATTCAAGATAAGTTGTACTTGCCAGTCGGGTTTGTCATTCATCTATATTTGGGACTCACAATTGGTATCAGAGCAGCAAGGTTGAATTACACAAATTCTTTAACCTTTGATCTGCTTAGATGGCTGACTTTGAACAAGAACGACCTGACCCTAATAATGCTACCTCCACCCCTATCATCAACAACAATATACCATCACATAATGTACACGTACACTTTCCAAATAATCCTGTTCCCAAGTTTGATGGGAACAGTGAAAACTTTCAAACATGGAAAGCATGCATGTTAAAATATATTGCTGGTGTTGAGAGACATTTACCAGACATTCTAAAAGAAGGACCCTTTGTCCCTATGAATGCTTCTACTGTTGTCAGAAATGCCGATGGGACTCCTAGGCAGTCACCTAAGGAGAAGGATCATTGGTCTGAAGAAGATCATAGACTTGTAGACCTAGACACTAAGCTACAAAATATGATCTTATATGCAGTTCCAGAAACCCTAATGCCCACTCTTGTCTTACTTGAAAACTCTAAATTAATGTGGGAGGAACTTATGACACAGTTTGAAGGCACTAATGAGATAATTGTCACAAGAAAAGTTGCTTTAAACAAAAGATATGAGTCTTTCTTTGCTATACCTGGGGAGTCTTTAACTCAAACTTACATCAGGTTTACAAATCTGGTAAACCAACTGAAAGCCCTAGGTGTAACCAAAGACAAAGAAATTTTGTTAGAAAAATTTTGTGACATTTTACCTTCTAAATGGGAAAATTTAATCTTGGTCTTGAGACAAGGCAAAACATTACACAGTCATACTCTTGCTTCCCTTTATGGAGCATTCAGATATACTGAAGAGAACAAAGCTGAAAGAGCTTTGGCTGAGCAGGATGCCAAGAACCATGTTTCTACAAGTTCTGGTACGGTTCAGTATTCTGAACCACAAAGTACTGCTCTACTATCTTCTGAGAGTGATATTTTTGACTCGATGAAGAAGATGGTTTCTCAAATGTTAAAAACTGGTGTCTCTGCTAATGTCACTCATGATTGTGATGAGGATGACAATGATGATCTGGTTGCCATGCTGGCTAAAACGTTCAATCGTTTTAAGGCCAAATCAAATCGATCTGGCAAACCTTTGCTTCCAGCGCTTCTATTGATAAGTCTAATCTTGAATGCTTTAAATGCGGCAAGAAAGGACATTTCATGAAGGAATGCAGATCTAGTCAACCATCATCATCACAATCTGCTCCTAACCACTCTATCTTTCAGAAATCTGATGACAGCTATAAGGCCAAATACAAGAAGTTAAAGGCACATATGGCTCTCATGGCACAAGACAACTCAAGCAACAGTTGTATGGTTGCCAAAACTGAAAGATGGGAAGACTCTGATGAATCATCTGATGATGAAGAGGAAGTTAGGGACATGTGTTTCATGGCACAAGAAGACCAAGGTCATTTGGTCAAAACTGATGTTGAATCTGGTCGCTGGGTGGATATAGTGATGAAAAAGGTCAGTAATTTTGGCTATGAAGAAAACGAGGAACACAAACTGGACCTTCTGGTTCTTTTAGAGGCTGACATCTCATTTGTTGAGACTGTGCGTTCAGAAAGCCTAAAAATGTTTGAAAACAATACCTCTGAACTGAACGCCAGTCAGGCCAGACTGAAGGAACTGAAAGATATCCATTTGGCCCTAAAAAGTTATCAATCTATGGTTGCCACTTTAGAGCTGGAAAAGGAAGAACTAAAAACTATCCTTGAAAAAGAACAGAAAATAATCAAATCATGGATGAGTGCACCAAAACCAGATGCTGCAATTAAAAACACTTTTGCAAATCAAAAAACAGCATATGAGTCTGGTGATCTTCACATGGCATCTATAATCACTGATTTAGATGCACTTCCAAAAGAAATGAAACCGGAAATTATTTTCCTAAAGTTGGCAAACAAAAAATTGTGACTAATAAGGTCAAGGAACATTCTGAGGGAAAATCTGAAACAGCTCAGACAACTGTTTCAGAAAAGAAGGCTAAATCCAAAAAGCCATCCCCTCAGACTTCATCTAAGGTTCCCAAGGACCAAAAGAAGAAGAAAAATATCTCCCCCACTGAGCCTTCTACCTCAGATTCTGGTAAGGCTCAGGTGTCTAATGATGAATCTATTCTGTTAAGGTTAGAAAGTCAATTTCAACTATTGGCTAGACAAGTGCAGAGTTGTAATGCACGTTTAAAAAATGTTGAAACCACTCCTCTTCAACCTAAACAGAATGCAAAACCTTTCTCCAAACAAATCAAGATAAAATCTGAGAAGAAAAAGGTTGAGCACCCCATCAAACCAACAACTTTTGTGTCAACTGAGATAATGACTGAAATCCCATTTGACCCTTCTGTTCCTCATATACCAAAGAAATCTGAGGCTGCTAAGGGAGAGTCTAGTGAACCCATCCATAGATGGGTTCCCAAAAAGAACTAATCTTTGATTGTGTGCAGGGAGACCGAAAGAAGAACATATGGTTTCTGGACAGTGCTGCTGGCCGAACCATGACTGGTTATCAGACCCTGCTAGAGGAATATAGGGTGCAAGAAGGGCCCTCAATTGTTTTTGGAAATGATGGAAATGGAAAAACTGAGGGATATGGTGTGGTGAATAATGGTCAAGTCAAATTCACACGAGTTGCATATGTGAACGGTTTGAAATATAACCTAATCAGTGTCAGTCAACTATGTGATGATGGCTTCAAGGTTTTATTTGATATTTCACAAGGCACCATATTCAACAAAGATGGAAAGGTGGTACTGATTGCACCAAGGAAGGGAAACATTTATGTCATTGATATGAATCCATCTATCTCTGAACAATGTTTCTACACAAAGGCTGATGAAGACACAAATTGGTTGTGGCACAAGAGATTATCCCATCTGAACTTCAAAAACATTAATAAGTTGTCAAGAAAACAACTTGTTGATGGGATACCCTCTATGTCTTTCAATAAAGACAAGCATGTCCAGGTTGTGAAATGGGTAAGCAGAAAAGAGCTTCATTCAAGACCAAGCAAAGCTTCAGTATAACTGAACCTCTTCACTTACTTCACATGGACCTTTTCGGACCAGTGAATGTTCAGACCAGAGCAGGAAAGAAGTACACCCTTGTCATAGTAGATGAATATTCAAGATATTGCTGGGTGATTTTCCTCAAGTCCAAGAGTGAAGCTGCTGCTGAAATTATTGCTCTCATCAAACAAATTGAGCTCAAGTACAAGCGAAAAGTTTGTCAGCTCAGAAGTGACAATGGCACTGAATTCAGAAATGCCACTCTGGAGTCCTTCTGCACTGAAACTGGCATATCTCAGAACTTCTCCTCAGCACACACACCAGAGCAGAATGGTGTTGTAGAAAGAAAGAATCGTACGCTGATTGAAGCTGCTCGAAGTATGCTGAATGAATCTGGTCTTCCCAAGAATTTCTGGGCTGAAGCTGTTGCAACTGCTTGCTACACTCAAAACAGATCTATTTATGTCAAAAGACATAAGAAGACCTCCTATGAAGTACTCAGAAATAGAAAGCCTAATATTGGATACTTCCATGTATTTGGGTGTCCAGTATACATTCTGGATAACTCTAATCAGCTTGGAAAATTCGATGCAAAAGCTGATGAAGGGTACTTCCTAGGATATTCATCAAATCGCAAAGCCTTTAGAGTCTTTAACAAGAGACTTGAAAAGGTTGATGAGTCAATTCATGTTACCTTTGATGAATCCAACTCTGCAATCTTTAAAATTTCATTTCTGAACCACCCTCAGAAAGTCCAATCAGTTTTGGTGATTCTGATCCTATTGCAGAAACTGATCAGTCACCTGAACCAGCTTCTGAACATCTCCGTTCAGAACCAGTGAAAAACAAGCCTAGCAACATTCCATTTTATCCTCCAGTCAGCTTCAAACTACCTTCTGAACTGACTATTGGATCAGATGTACATGCTGCTTCTCCTATGATATCAGATTCCTCTGAGCAACCTCAATCTGAAGAATTTCATGATGCAAGTCATGATATGCAGGAAGAAGAAGAAGCTGAAGATGTATTTTCTGAAGCTCCTCCTGAAGTTACTCAGAGAAGTTCTTGCACTGATATCATTATACACCCTGGTCAATACACTAAGTGGACTAAAGCACATCCTATCGAGCAAATCATTGGGGATTCCACTAGTGGGGTTCAGACCAGAAGAGCCACAAGCGATCAATGCTTGAACGTCAGTTTCTTATCTCTAATTGAACCCAAGAAGATTGACGAGGCTATGAAGGACCCAAGCTGGGTTGAAGCCATGCAAGATGAGCTCAACCAGTTTAAAAGAAACGATGTATGGGAACTCGTTCCATGTCCCAGTAACCTGAAGAAGGAACCAATTGGGACAAGATGGGTCTTCAGAAACAAGATGGATGAAGATGGTCATATCATCAGAAACAAAGCAAGACTTGTTGCAAAAGGATATGCACAAGAAGAGGGAATAGATTTTGATGAAACTTTTGCACCAGTTGCTAGACTTGAAGCTATCAGAATATTCTTAGCTTTTGCAGCTCATCATCAATTCAAAGTCTATCAAATGGATGTCAAAAGTGCCTTTTTGAATGGCGATCTAGAAGAAGTAGTGTATGTGCATCAACCACCAGGGTTCATCAATGAAGAAAAACCACATTGGGTGTACAGACTGAACAAAGCTTTATATGGTCTGAGACAAGCACCCAGAGCCTGGTATGATACTCTTACTAAACATCTTCTTAAGAATGGTTTTAAACGAGGTGCAATCGATAAAACTTTATTCATATTGCATGATAAAAGTGATATTCTTTTAGTACAAATTTATGTTGATGATATTGTGTTTGGTTCTACTAATGAGAAGATGTGTAAAAACTTTTCTAAAATCATGTCTTCTGAGTATGAAATGAGTATGATGGGAGAACTAACATATTTTCTGGACTTCAAGTAAAACAAACTGAAGATGGTATTTTCATAAACCAGGAAAAATATGTAGAGATTTATTAAAGAAATATCAATTAGATTCAGTCTCATCAAAAGATACCTATTTCTGCTCCATTAACTTTGGATTCTGATCCACATGGAAAACAAGTGGACCATACAAAATATCGAGGTATGGTTGGTTCACTGATGTATTTAACTGCAAGTAGACCAGACATAATGTTTGCAACATGCCTTTGTGCTAGATTTCAGTCTGATCCCAGAGAAGCACATGCAAATGCTGTTAAAAGGATCTTCAGATACCTTAAGGGTGTCCCCAGATTGGGTCTTTGGTATCCCAAAGACTCCAGTCTAGATCTAATGGGTTATTCAGATTCTGATCATGCAGGTTGCAAGATAGACAGGAAAAGCACCACTGGTGGATGTCATTTCCTTGGTGGCAAGTTAGTAAGCTGGACCAGTAAGAAACAGACTGCAGTATCTCTATCTACTGCAGAAGCTGAGTACATTTCTGCAGTAAGTTGTTGTGCTCAGATTCTATGGATGAAAAACCAGCTGACTGATTATGGTGTTACTTACACAAAGACTCCAATCTTTGTGATAACACCAGTGCCATTGCCATATCTCACAATCCTGTGATGCACTCGAAAACCAAGCACATCGACCTCAGGTATCATTTCATTCGTGATCATATTCTGAAAGGAAATATTGAATTGCACTTTATTCCCACTGATAAGCAACTCGCTGACGTTTTTACAAAACCTTTAGATGTCAAAACCTTTAAACATCTAGTCAGTGAGTTGGGTATGTTAAATCCTTAGACTGGTAATCTTGTTATGAACGCCTCAGTGACACTGATCTGGTTCACCAGTCTGAGCAATCCATGTAATTTTTGCTCGCCTAGCTATCGAACGCCTTTGTGATACTATCTTGGCACTTATTAATTCATGGATCATCACTTCAGGGGGAATGTTAAATATTTTTCAAAATGTAAAATAAACCTTCATTTTTGAGGGGGAACTTTTTGCTCAGAAAAACGAATTTAACTGAAGCACTTCAGAAAATCAAAATATTTCAGTTGAATTTTATTGACTGAGATGATTCAGATCTCTTTGGAACTGACCATGCTCAGAATTTGTTTAGTCATCACTGAAATACAAAAACCTTTCAAGATATTTTATTTTGATACTTGGTCAATTGTGTGTACACGTGGCCTATTGCATACTATGTTTTTAACTTACGTTGGTCATGCTGATGTGTCACACAAGTGGCGCCGTAAAAGAGAAAGAAATGAGTACTTTTATTGAAAAAGTGTACAGGGTGGGGTCCCTCAAACGTCTCTGCATTAAATGCTGACTTGACCCCAGAAATTGTTTTTAATTGGAAAAATCCTTTTGTTCCATCTTAAATACAAATTCCTTATTCATTCTTTCATTTACTTCGTTTTTCATTTACTCTCTAATCATCAATCTCTCTCATCTTTACTCTCAAAATTCCTAAACTCTTCTTATTCCTTTTCAATTTCAACTCTCAAAACAATGGCTAAATCATCTTCTTCTTCACACAAATCACTCATAACTTTCGAATATATTCCATCGAGTGATGTGAAAACTTCTGCTATATGGCCTAAGAACTTCACTCCATCCCAAATCCGATTCAATATGAGCAACTTTTTGGCTCAATTGAATGTTAAATCTGAAACCTTAATGGGAAGAATAAACAACTTTTGGGAGCAATCCCTTTTCCATTATGCACTGACCGCTAATCCGCAAGCAATGTATCATCGATACTTGCTTGAATTCTGGTACTCAGCAGTGATAAGCAAGGATGAACAATCCATCTCTTTCACTTTAAATGAGGGCACCAAGAAGTGTGTCATTACTCTTGAGGGGTTCAGAACTTCCCTTCATCTGAACTACCTCAAACCTCCCCAGGTGTTTGTTAAAAGGCTCAAAGGAGTCAATTTCAGGGAGGTTCTGGTCGCCACTGGTCATGGTGATATGGAGGATGATAATGGAAATTTGAAGACCTCTGGACATATTTTCATGTCTGGTTTTGGTATATGTTGGAGGTACTTCTGGACACAAATAGTGGAAAGTCTTGGTGGCAACCATGGAGGGTTGGACCAACTTTCACTACCCCAAGTAGAGATGGGGTATTATATCTGGAATGGGATGCAAGTGGACTTTGCTGAGATTCTCTTCTCTCAGTTGATTACAAAGTTAAAGGGGAAGAGAAGTCTACATGTTGCATTTCCAAGATTTTTAAGCTTGTGCTTCAAGGATATACTTGGTGATGCTTATGATCAAGCTGGATTTGATGCTTCAGTACCAGAATATAGCAGAGATTTCTCTAAAGCAACAATTACTGAAGGTGAGCCTGAACTCTCCTCTGCTATGATTCAGGTATTTGCTAAAACTGTTTCAGCCACACTAGCTGGTTCCAGAAAGGTCACTAAGTGGGCCACAAAAGAATGTGGGACCCGTTAGTGTACCTACGGTTGAACAAATCGTTGAATCTGGTGACGATGCAACTGCTTCTGCAGCTGTTGAACCAGAATCTGGTGAGGGTACTAGTGACCCAAACCAGGGCATATCTGACCAGATCGCACAAGTGAATGCCTTCTGGGATGACGATGAGCTACCTCAAGAGAATCTCGATTCTCTTGCTGACTTTGAGTTTGACGAGGGCTTATTGGAGGCGAATCAATCTGATTCTGAGCCAGCCCCCATCCTCGCAAACGCCCCTCCTCCCCCAGAAATCCAACCAGAAAATGAGCCTTATGTTCCACCACCACCATCTCACCAAAATCCTATCTTTCCACCAGGCACCACTCCCGCATATGTAACCGATCCTTCTTTCACTCCTTCACTTCAATTTCTACACCCACAAATTCACAACGTACCACCACCAATTAATTATGATGCCCCTTCAGAAAAAGACTTGGATTCTGAGACGGAATCTGAGAGTCCAACAGATGTTCAAATGAACAAGGTTTTAAAAGGGCTTGGTAGTTTACCTTTTGTGGCTCCTGCTTCTGCACAACCCCCACCTCCTTTCAATGTGGAAGCACAGTTAGAGAAAACCCAAACCGAAGTCCAAGGCCTTATTCTTAGGGTAGAG
>CM067169.1:124665080-124717894 GCA_034093135.1 Erigeron breviscapus | reverse complement strand
TCAAGTTGTGTGTCAAGGCGGGAAGTTTTCAAACCACAAGAAGACAAGAAGTTACATGGTGGTTCCTCCAACTGAACATTACCTTATATGGCAAAGGTACAGTTGGGACCAAAACAAGGGTTTCTCTCTTTCATACCCGTTTTGGTAAAGAAGACAAAGGCTCCTGGATCAAGTACAACGAGCCTATGAGAAGTCGACAACCACCATTCTATCACTATCATTGTAAGGCTGTGTTGCCCTAATTCCTCTCCTATATAAAGCAACACAGCCGCATCATTCATACAGTGAGTTTATCACCACAAAGTGTGTGTGTCACTTTATTTTCTCTCTTGTAATTGCTTAAGTTTATAGTGTCTAGACTTAGCAATTATTTAGTTCATTTGTATTCTTGTAAGACAAGTTGTAATATCGACCATGTATTCATCGTTTAATCAATGAAACATATGATTATACTTGCTTAGATATTTGCATTTGAACTTATTCTTGTTCATGTTCTTTACTTTCTATTCTTAACTTTCTTGTCTAGATAAAACAAATATAAGTGTGCAAATTGTGGACTGTCAAGAAACATTATAAAATGTACTCTCTTTTTTTTAATATAATTGGATCATTTTTTATCTTTTTATTATACACTCTCCGTTTTACCTAAAACGCATGCTACATTGGGGCTATAATAATTGGCAACCACTTTTTGACTAGAGTAAGCCATTGACCCCAACTGTGTACTGTGACATTCACTGTATGACTGAGACATGTCGGCCATATTCATGGCAGGACAAAACGCTACGTTTTATGTAAAACATAAGGTTAGTTAATCCTTACACAGATAATATACATGGATATTATCACTCATAAACTCGATGTTTATGATTGTTTGATTATACATTCGCCATTTCATGTAAAACACTTCCGAAATTGAGGGTATAATAATTGCCTGGGGTTATGTGACAAGAGTACGAATTTGACCCCACCGCTATACAAAACTGAGACTGTACCTTACATTGTACGATAGGGACATGTTGCCAAATTCATGACAGGACCACAAACGCTACGTTTTATGTAAAACGTAGATATAATTAATAAAACTCCATGTCGGACTTTACATTACGAAAAGAAGATTTTTGACTACCAAACTATATCCTCCAAATGGTAAAACTGTAACCCACTATATGTGGTACAAAACTCCCCATTTATGTAAAACGTAAAAGTAATTTTAAAAATTTCATTTTAACAAACATTACCCAACTAGTCCCTCCATTTTTCTATATATATAATGGCTATGCTAGGAAATAAATATTTTTTTGCAACGAACAAACCCTGTATCCCTATTTTTAATAAAACAAACAGTATGTCTGAACTCATCGTCATCTGGCCCATCATCACCACCTATGATAACATTTCATGCATTGAAAGCACAATGTAAAGAAGATATGGAAGACGGGTATGAACTTTATCACAAAGTTAATGATTGTAAAATTCTGTTGGAACAAAAGAAGCTTGTGTACGAGAAAAAAATCAAACAAATTAACAAAAGGGGTATCAAAATCATCCCAAGTGAAGAAATGCATGTTGAATATCTCGGGTCTACATTACCAACCATCGATGAAATAACTTCTGAACTTGATAAATTGCTAAAGTTGATTGATAAAAAAATCGACTATGCGCAATATTGGCAATTGCTAGCTGAAGATGGTTTTCGTTAGTAATTTTATTTAGTCGTCTTTCAATATGTAGACTATTTATTCCGTTATTATGTAACGTATTATCTTTATTTAATAAAAATATTAAAACCATATTACATTTTTAATTGCCACGTATAGGATAAAACGCAGGGATAACTGTCCCTATAATGCTATAAATACATGGATAGAGTTTATTAACTTCCCATTTCCATTCATTGTGCCACCAGAATATGGCTTTACTCCATCATATTTGCGTATCCCCCACACGCTCTTTGCTTTGTAAAATCATTCAACAAATAATCATGCATTCGGATGGCGTGACTCAACATCAACAATACGACATCCATTTTACTTGATGCACACGTGTCAGGTCAAACGGCTACGTGAAAAATCTCTTTGTTATGTCCGAATACGTGGGGCTAAAAGAAAAAATACGTTCTTTTTTCCCACTATTAGTCAATCAAAGAGATAGCAAGTGTGGTTGGTGGGCGTAGTTTCATGTTGTTTAATGTATATTTAGTCACAGTTTAATGTAAAATGGCACCTACGCTAGAATACGCATGAGACCTCAACTGTAGATGTAACCAATATTTATAGTCATTTTCATATATGTATGAAAAATTTATTGTGAAAATAAAAAAAAATTGTTTGTAAGTTATTATTATGAAATGTAAGTGCATGATTCTGTTGACAACAGCAACAGCGATTTGATCAGTATATGTTTATGTTTTGTAATATGTAATCATAGACTTATGTTATGTTTAAACTTGTTATTTGGACTTAAATAATGTGAATGATTACATATTGATCAGAGTTTTGGTATGTTTAATGTTTACGACTTGTATGAATGTGATTATAAATAACATACAGATACAAGTGATAAACTAGTCACGTTTTGAGTAATTAAAGTATACTTAAAAGATGACAAAAGGAAGTGTGTACAAACTCGTGCTACAGTAACACGAGTTTGTCTAAACACGTGGTCATCACGTGTTTACATATTAACACGCGTTTGTTAATGGGCTATGGGCTTTAAGACATACGGTCCATATTAGCACGCGTTTATGAACAGTATAGTATAAATACACACACATAATACGTATTTTATAACAGTGATATTAGATAATACACAGAAACTCTGTGCAATTGTAAACTCGCGCGCGTTTAAGGTCTTAGGTTGTTTTAACAACGAAAGACGATAATATAATTAAGCAAACAGGTTATCACGAGAGGATTCCGCACTCTCGTCATAACTATAAGCGTTCTCGTTGACGATCAGTACACAAGGACCTACAAGTGGTATCAGAGATACTTCAAGCAATATATAATCAAGTTAAGGACCATATAGCTGACAATAGAATCATTAGATGCTTATCAACTCTCTCGTGCAATAAGAAATAGTGTTGACACAACTACTTGACACATAAAATTGTAAGTACAAAAATAAAAATAAAATAAAATAAAATAAAATAAAATAAAAAAAATAAAAAAAATAAAATAAAATGAAATAAAAAATAAAATAAAATAAAATAAAATAAAAATAAAAATAAAATAAAATAAAATAAAAAATAAAATAAAATAAAATAAAATAAAATAAAATAAAAAAAATAAAAATAAAATAAAATAAAATAAAATAAAAAATAAAATAAAATAAAATAAAATAAAAAATAAAATAAAATATACAAAAAGATATTTCTTTGAGAGATCTAATATGAATCAGCATTCTTCATACCATTTAGAAGAATCAGCTTTTCAAAGCGAGTCTTATCAAATGATTTAGTATACAAATCAGCTAGATTATCATCAGTTATAACTTTTTCCAAATGAATTAACTTCTTTTGGGCACAGTCACGCAAAAAATGAAAAAAAAAAAAAAAAAAAAAATAAAAAAAAAAAAAAAAAAAAAAAAAAAAAAAAAAATAAACATAAAATAAAAATAAAATAAAATAAAATAAAATAAAATAAAAAATAAAATAAAATAAAATAAAATAAAATAAAATATACAAAAAGATATTTCTTTGAGAGATCTAATATGAATCAGCATTCTTCATACCATTTAGAAGAATCAGCTTTTCAAAGCGAGTCTTATCAAATGATTTAGTATACAAATCAGCTAGATTATCATCAGTTATAACTTTTTCCAAATGAATTAACTTCTTTTGGGCACAGTCACGCAAAAAATGATGTCTAATGTCAATATGCTTGGTGACTTTATGCAAGACAGGGTTATTAGTTATATCTATAGTTGACTTATTATCAATCTTAATAGGGGTATCAAGAAAATCCATACCGATGTCTGCTTCTTACATTGCCACGATACAAGTCTCCCTCCTAAGAATTGACATCCGCCAGTCGTAGACTTCCTATCATTGTTACAACCTCCAAAGTCCGAATCAGTGTAAGCAACAAACTCAAACGTTCCTCCCAACGGATACCATAGACCAAGTCCTTGGTTTCCCTTAAATATCTGAGGATCCGTTTTACAGCCGTTAAATGTGACTCTTTCGGATTTGCTTGAAATCTAGCACACAGACAAACAGCAAACATGATATCTGGACGCGAAGCAGTTAAATACATCAATGAACCGATGATCGCCCGATAATAAGTAGCATCCACAAGTGTATCTTTAGAATTAGGAACTCCTAAACCATGATTCAACTGAATAGGAGTACCATAAGTCTTGGATTCTAACATTTGAAACCTCTCCAAGATGTCATTGACATACTTAGTCTGGTGAATGAAAAAACCATCTTTTCGTTGATCAACTTGCAGTCCAAGGAAAAATTTTAATTCCCCCATAGCACTCATTTCAAATTCCTTCTTCATACTCATTTCAAAATCCTTGCACATCTTAATGTCAGATGAACCAAAAATGATATCATCCACATAAACTTGCACAATTATATAATCTTGCTTCTGCCATTTGATAAACAACGTGCTGTCTATCGATCCTCTTGTAAATCCATTTGTCAACAAATATGTTGACAATTTCTCATACCACACTCTTGGTGCTTGATGTAATCCATAAAGAGCTTTATCCAGACGATATGCCCTTCTTGGATAAATTGGATCTTCAAACCCCGGTGGTTGACGAACGTACACTACTTCCTTAACTTCTCCATACAAGAAGGCACTCTTAACATCCAACTGATACACCTTTATTCCTTTGAAACTAGCATAAGCTAAAAATAGTCTTATAGCTTCAATCCGAGCAACTGGTGCAAAAGTTTCATTATAGTCATAACCTTCTCGCTGTGCAAAACCCTGAACAACTAGACGTGCCTTATTTCTTGTAACAATCCTTTGTCATCTCGTTTGCATTTAAATACCCAACGAGTTCCAATCGGTTCCTTACCTTTAGGCACATCAACTAATTCCCATACTCCAAGTTTTTCAAATTGAGCCAATTCTTCTTGCATAGCCTCAACCCAAAACGGATCTTGAAGTGCTATCTTAACATTCTTGGGTTCTTCTTGTGAAATAAAACATGAGTATAAACACTCAGTTATTAAACCTGTATCCTTCACTTCACAGAATAAACTAGTCATCTCCTTATTTAACTGATTTCTAGTTCGGACAGTTGCTGAAGCTTCACCAAGAATATTTTCAACTGGATGATCTTTAGTTGCTCTATGTTGAGGAGTTTTGTGACTTGGAAAATCATCACCCATATTTGGAACAATTTGGGTGGGAGACTCTCCATCAGCTTCAGAAGATGAAGAAGACGATGAGTCAAGCGGGTCATCATCTGGTAGTGGAATTTTAGTTGGATCTCTTGAACCACTGGATTGACCAACCTCAGTTGTAGGAACAACTCCGGTTGGTGGTACATCATCAGTAGGAGATGCAGCTGGGAGCAACCTCAGAATCATAATTCAAGTGATCTCGAACAATAACAACATCTTCATCAATAGGAGTACCAGGAAAAGAAATTGGACCCTTAAGTGAAGTAAACACACTATCATAAGCAAAACTTGACTCAGAACCAGCATGAGTAGCCGGTTTATAACTGACAATCACGACATTAGTACCAAGATCGACTCTACCAGTCTGAGAATTGAAAACCCGACGAATGGGTGTTCCTGGTTTATATCCAAGAAAGAAACCTTCTTCAACTTTAGAATTAAACTTTGGTTGAGGAGAAGTTTTCAGAAAAGTACATGGAACACCAAACGGTTCCAATCCAGACAAATCAGGTTTTCGTTTGTTGAGAAGTTCATAACAAGTTTTATTAAACCTTTTAACAGTTAACACCCGATTTAACACATGACAAGCTGTGTTAACAGCTTCCGCCCAAAACATAGTCGGTAGCCCTGAATCAGCAAGCATAGTTCTGGCAGTCTCGATCAAGGTCCTATTCTTTCTCTCAGCAACTCCATTTTGCTGAGGTTCATACGGAGCACTAAATTGATGTTGGATTCCTTTAGACAAACAGAAAACATCCATCACCGAGTTTTTAAACTCCGTGCCATTGTCACTCCTGATTCGTTTGATCTTCGTGTTGTAGAGATTCTCAGCCTCAGTGAAAAAGTTAATCAGAATCTCCGTAGTCTCATCTTTGGTAGCTAAGAAGAAAACCCATGAAAACCTTGAATAATCATCAGTGACAACCAAGCAGTAGTACATTCCCCCTCTACTCCTAACATTTACTGGACCAAAGAGATCCATATGAAGTAACTCAAAAGGAGCGGCAATTGAATTTTGTGTCTTGGGCTTGTGAGGCTTTTTCTGTTGTTTGCCTTTCAAGCATGGAACACATCTATCTTCCAATTCAAACTTCTTTTTAGGAACACCTTGAACCAGATCATTCTTCACAATGTAATTCATCTTTCGGAAATGTAGATGTCCCAATCTTCTATGCCATAAGAGAGAATCACTTTCGCTTGCCTTAGACAACAAACAAACTTCCTTCTGCACATTCTTGGTTCCTAACACTAAACCATAAATATCTCTTTTACGAGGAGCAGTCAACAATATCCAATCATCTGGAATAACAAAACCCGGTTTCAAAACGAATGCAGCTTTGTTGTTGAAGAAAACTGAATTTCCTCGGTCACAAATTTGTGATACACTCATCAGATTATGAGTAAGTTCTTCCACGTAATTGACATTCTTTAAAGTAAGTTTTCCATCGACGACATCACCTTGTCCTGAGATATGTCCGCCCTTGGAACCAGCAAAATTTACATGTGAACCTTTAATATTTACAAAATCGGACAGAAGTCTTCTGTCCCCTGTCATGTGCCTGGAGCAACCGCTATCAACATACCAAATACTTATAGGAATTGGTGGTAGCCCCTGCACATAAAACAAAAGCGGATCAGTTATCAAGGACAACCCAAGCCTTTATAGACTTGGGTTTACCATTCTCGTCCTTCAAGCATGGAACACATCTATCTTCCAATTCAAACTTCTTTTTAGGAACACCTTGAACCAGATCATTCTTCACAATGTAATTCATCTTTCGGAAATGTAGATGTCCCAATCTTCTATGCCATAAGAGAGAATCACTTTCGCTTGCCTTAGACAACAAACAAACTTCCTTCTGCACATTCTTGGTTCCTAACACTAAACCATAAATATCTCTTTTACGAGGAGCAGTCAACAATATCCAATCATCTGGAATAACAAAACCCGGTTTCAAAACGAATGCAGCTTTGTTGTTGAAGAAAACTGAATTTCCTCGGTCACAGATTTGTGATACACTCATCAGATTATGAGTAAGTTCTTCCACGTAATTGACATTCTTTAAAGTAAGTTTTCCATCGACGACATCACCTTGTCCTGAGATATGTCCGCCCTTGGAACCAGCAAAATTTACATGTGAACCTTTAATATTTACAAAATCGGACAGAAGTCTTCTGTCCCCTGTCATGTGCCTGGAGCAACCGCTATCAACATACCAAATACTTATAGGAATTGGTGGTAGCCCCTGCACATGAAACAAAAGCGGATCAGTTATCAAGGACAACCCAAGCCTTGATAGACTTGGGTTTACCATTCTCGTCCTTAACGAGCATTTCAGTCCAATATCCATTGCTCCCAGTAGGTGCCTTGGATGTTTGCTGAGCATGCTGTAAAGGTCTATTCACTTGTTGAAAACGAAATGTGTTACGGTCATAGTAGTTCTGTCGTTGATGCCTTGAATTTGCATTTTGTGATGACTGACCAAATCTATTTCTAGGAGAAATATATCTTGGTGAATCATTTCTTTTAGTCACCGGTGGAGCAAGTTTAACATTAGCTTGATTACCCATCCCATTAGAGCTACTTGACACTATCTGTCGTTTACCATTTCTTCGCTCAAAAGAAACATGAGAATTAGGGGATGATCCTCTACTTTGAGTTGACTTATCAGGAGAAACTGACTGTATAGAGGACTTCCTAACTCGGTTGGGACAACAACTATACACATGTCCCTTTTCATAACAAGCAAAACAAGATCGTTGTGCTGACTTACTACACGATTTCTTCAGTCTTGTAGAAACACTATCCATCAATTAACAATCTCCTGCTATTTGCATGAATATTAGCATGTAAACAAATACGCAAAATCTTCCTATATCTACTTTCCTTAGTGGTCCATGAAGGTCTAAACAGACATTCAGTGTCATATAACCTTCTCTGATCATCTCTGGAAAGGTTCACAATCTGCATAGGATCAAATACACGTAACAAAATAACTCTCTTATCTCTATCTCCATACATCAATGCTTCACCAGTGTCCCTGTGAATCTCCCAGTGATCAAGTGTACTCAAAACATCTTGAGGCCATTTCTTGACTGGAACCTTCAGTACACGCTTAATTGATCTTTGAGTAAATTCTATCGTACCATCATCTTTTGTAACTTTCTTCAAGGATCTCGGCGTTATGTACACACTGGTTTTATCAAAATTATCATAGAACCTTTTCCTATAATCGTCTTGCAACTTTCTACTCCAGTAAGTTGCATAACCATTACCACTCGGATTAACAAGCCTTTTCCTTCCTAAATCCATTAAATCGGATTCACTAAGGCTTTTAAAATATTTCTTCATAGGCTTTAAGTACTGACAACCATCATCTCTTTTAATAATAAACAATTTCAGCTCATCATCGAAAAACCAACTCAAAATAGTAGTAACATACTTATGAGCATCTCTATCACTAACAAAATCCCAAAAGATAGATGGTTTCATACTTTCTCCTACCAATCCTCTTGCGGTATTCTTCTATCAATTTGATGTAGATGATCTTCATCCCTACTTGGCACTGGATACTTTGTCACATCAAATTCCTTAGAATCTTCAATACTCCAGCTTAGAGTAATTCCATCTTCATCATCTCCAACTTTGGCAAAAACCGTAAAGTGTAGAGTTCTTGAACTTGGAATAAAAACTCGTTCATCTTGAACCTCTTGTTGATCATCTGGAACTTGTTGATCTTGAGCTTGTGCTTGTTGTTGCACAAAATCATCATCTTGAAAAATATTAGTCCAGTCCAAATCAGGAATCATTTCACCTTCTTCCAAACTTTCATCATCTTCAGAATCATCATATTGAACCTTAGATGTACCTGCACCTATCTTTTGAAGCTTATCTGAAATTTAAAAGTTCAAATATGCAAAGACAAACAACATCAAGACATAAAAGATAACATAAATACAATAAACTATATCATAAATATAATGTAACAATTAAGTACACCAATATTTATCTTATAATTTTTATCTTATTTACATCTAAAGTACACAAATCATTAAGCTCTTAAGGTTCAAAATCCAAATCTGAATCCGAATCCGACTCTGACTCTGAAGGTGTACAAGTTAACCCTAACTGCTCTTTCATTTGATCCTTATATGATCCTGGATCATAATAATCATCAGGATCCATAAAATCTGCCATAGCTCTCAAATGAGCTTGTGAATCATATCCCAATCTCCTCTCTAGTCTATGCACTATTAATGGGTGCAACTCTGACTCTGAAGACTTATTGGTAGTAGAATCAGAATTGGAGTTACCTGAATTGGAATCTCTATCATCATCATCATCAGCAAGAACTACATCTGGAGCAACCATCACAGCTTTTCCTGAATCTTTCTGAGTCCCAGACGTACTAGCACCAGCTGTACCAGCAATCTCTGACTCTCTCTGTCTTGGCATCTCCCCCTGAGTCGTTGCTTCTGCTTGAGCTTCAGTTCTTGGCTCACCATCAGCATTTGCATCATCATCATGATCTTCATCCTCTTTCCTCTTCAACTCTGTCTCCCTACAACCATCTCCCCCTTGAGCCAACAACTGCCTAAGCTTTTCTCTTAGTTCAGCACTTTGACGCTTTTCATCTGCTAAATCAGCAACTAACGTCCCTACTAACCCTTGCATTGCCTTCATTTGAGCTTCCAATGTCATAACTTTTGTCTCCAAACGATTCATCTTGAATTGAGTCAACATAATCTGCGCAGGTTCAGAAGTAGACGCAACTGTTGGTCTAAAGTGTGCAACTCCAGAAGGTCTGGTAGGAGGTCTTGGAGGAAATTGAGAACTGCCGATCAACGGCGATTGGAGTGGACGAAGAAGTGTCGTAAACGCAGTGCTTACAGGAACAACAGATCTAATCAAAGCACTCTGCGTATGTTGAGGAATTGACACTTGACTTGATTCAGCTTGAGTAACTGCAACTGAAGGTCGACGAAATTTTTTTCTTCTATAAAGCAGAGTACCCTGTGTAGATGACGCAGACACAGTAGCAACAACAGGTACCTCTGATTGTACAGGTTCATCAGCAACTAACGTCCCTACTAACCCTTGCATTGCCTTCATTTGAGCTTCCAATGTCATAACTTTTGTCTCCAAACGCTTCAGCCAAATGAGCAGGTAAAACCTTTCCCGACCTAGGCGCTTTCTTTCGTCTTTGTAAAGGAATCTCCTCTTCCTGTGGTTCATAAGTAGGATCACTCTCCTCTTCAGTGCGAAACCTCTTCAAAGCTCTTTCAACAGGAGAAGTATCATTTGCACGACTCGTTATATCAACATCTGAATCACTCTCTGTAGCCTCTGGGTCAACAGCCTTTCCTCTTGAACTTTCTGCAGCAGCACTAGCAACATTAGCCCTAGCAGAGTTCAGAGGATCATCTACATCCTCCAATAATCTATCCAACTCTTGATCTCTTTCAAGCATTTGAATCTACAAACAACTCTAAGTTATCCAATGCGTGAAAATTATCCACTTGCGCAATCACATCATTCGGATTTAACGCAGCATTCACAAAAGCTTCACCAATATCAGGATTAGCACACGCAGCCCGGTCTAACAAGTCTTCCATTGCTTCATTATCTGCCCGAACGTCTTCAGCAGCAGCTTGGACTGGCTGAACTTCAGGTTGAGCCTGCGGTTGGACTCGAGGTCGAACTCGTCGTTGTCGTTGAACCTGAATTGGAACTTGAACTTGAGGTCCTGGTGGTGGTGGAGGTGGTGCATCATTATTTCCACCTCCTGCGACCTCATCTTCATCTTCCCATCCAACAGCTGGAGCTCTATAGTTTGGATTTATCAAATGTCCAAACAATGGAACAATCTGTGGATTTGGATAATTGTCTTTAACTTTCATCATCATTGACCAAATTCTATTCGGTGGAGAAACAATCACATACACATCTTCCAATACTGGCAAATTCTGTACAAAATGATGAATAATCGCCATTGTTAACCTTGGCAAAATCATAAACCTCTGTGACCCTGTCTGAGTGATCTGGGTCCTCAAAATATCGAAAAAATAGTTCGAGAATGAGTATGGCCTATTCAAGGTCAAAGCCACCATCTGCGAACCGACTTGTTTATTCAGCTGATCGATCACCCTGCACTTTCAAGTGGTATCAGAGCAGGAGAGGCTTTATGTCTCTGATTCGTGGTTCGTTTTTAGGGTTTTTGAATGAAAAACTTCGATCAGATCTGTTCTGTGCAGATGAGATTACCACGCGTTTGGGAAAACACGCGTTTACAAACCCTAATTTCACGTGTTTACTTTTGATCACACGCGTTTACCATAGGCTCACGCGTTTGAAGATTGGTCCACGTGTTTGACGGAGGCCCACGCGTTTGGTTTAAAACTGCGTCACTGTAGCACGCGTTTGGTTTGGAGAACGTGTTTGAGATTAGTGTACCACGCGTTTGAGTCCAAGCACGTGTTACTGTAACACTAGCACGCGTTTTATGTCCAAGCACGTGCATAGAAGAACGTGTTTGAGTTGTCGAAATGGAATCGAGGTTCAAGTATGTTTCAGTGTGGAAGGATCACAGCAGAAGACAACGATACATTGAAGCATAGAAGACAGGGTTGTAGAAAAGCTATAAAAAAAAAAAAAAAAAAAAAAAAAATTTGGCGTTCGAAAAATTTTCGGCCCGTTTTTGTGCGATTTCGGCACGTTTTGGATGAAAATTTTCGGCAATTATCAAATTTTTCCCACAGCCTTAGAAATAAAAATTTACGTGAATACCAATGTTTCACGTAAATGTGTTTTCCTCGGAAATTTGGAGGGAAAACGAATATACCCTGTTTGGCGAAGAGCTGCTGCTGTAATGAGCTCTAGGCCATTTTGAAGAACCTCTATGAATAGGAGATCCTGTAACCTAAGCTTATACTACCTTTCCAAGTTTTGCAGAGAAAAGGGGGGGGAGATACTTTTATCAACCAGATTTCTGAGCTGAACTGGTAATTGGTATATCACAGAAGGGCTAGATTTCAGAATTTTACAGAGAAAAGGGGGAGATAAAAATTTCAGATTTCTGAGTAAAATTCTGTGCTACTTGAGAGACAAACCAAGATCTGTGTTTAGATGATGGTGTGCTTAATGTGAAATATGCTCAAGTATCAAATAGATGGCAGTTGTGGAAACTTTGTCGAAATATTAAGAGCAACGAAGTTGGTCATCTGTTGTTAAGTAATTGAAGATTGAACCTATTTATATTCCAAGAATAGAGATGATTATTAGGCGATCATTTATTGTGATTGCGAGATTAAAGATCTTTATATTTGGTGGTGTATACAACTGAAGGGGAGATCTGATAGGAAAGACTTCGGGTGGTTGGTGGAATTGTGAAGGTACAAGACAAAGTCAGATGCTGCTAGTTGAGACAGGATTTTTGGTACTGCAGTTTGTGATTCAAGCTACAGAGTTTCTTATTTTTGTGAGAGCTGATTGATTTGATGCTGATTGTTGGAAATTCAACTTCTCTATTATATGCCGGTTAAGCAAGTCGAGGAATGTCTCGAGCAAAGTTCCAAGCAGGAAGAAGATTGCATATGTTTAATTCGGAGATGGCTACTGTTGAGGGGGAGAACTACAATGAGATGTGTTAGGTTAGTTGGTTGTCACAGAGATACAGAGATTTGGAGTTTGAAGATCAGAGTGTTGTGTCAGAAGATCGAGTCTCAACAAAAGAAGACCCGGTATCATTAGTTAAGGGGGAGTTTGCTTTTGCAGGTTTTCGATTGCTAAATGATTATCGGTGAATGAATTGAGTGCATCGGTCAAGGGGGAGACTGTAAGTGCACGTTCTGGTGCACAATTTGTGTCCGATGCATCTCAATTAAAGGGCTGTTACTTTACAGAGATTATCCAGACAACTGGACAAACTCGTGTGAACAGTACCACGAGTCTGGACAAACTCGTGTGAACAGTACCACGAGTCTGGACAAACTCGTGTGAACAGTACCACGAGTCTGGACAAACTCGTGTGAACAGTACCACGAGTTTGGACAAACTCGTGTGAACAGTACCACGAGTTTGGCCAATCACGTGTTACTGTAGCACGTGTTTGGTCCACGAGTTTGAAGCCCAGCCCATTTATAGCCTATATATAGTGTTCTTAGGTTTCGGTTTTAGGTAATGATTTTAGTTGCAACAGATTTCATTCACGGCAGGCTGAGGTATGCGCAAACCTCAGTCCGTAAGTCCACCATATTATTCGATTATCAAGAGTCGTCTCGTTGATTGTAATCCGTAATCATCGTAGATGTATTGTAAACGGATTTATTCATTGTAATCATTCGACTAATGATAAAGGAATCAGATTTATATCTCCTATTCATATTGATTTCGTGTTCATATATATGTGATTCATTCAATTGCCTCAATAACGATTATGTTTGGATTCCGCACTTACATAGTCGTAGGAATCGCGAATCGATCGGTCCCCTGCACTTTCATGAAAGAATAATATTATATAAAGTAAATAGCAAATACGTTTTCAGTTCAAACGTATTGCATTTTTTATGGTGCAAATTAATTTAAAAGCTGAATGTTTGTGAATGCATTTGTCGTTAACATACAACGTTTTACTTCAAACGGAGCGTTTTACGTACACAAGTTAGTGGGTGACAGGCTGACACTCACACAGTTGCATGCATGGATATAATGTGTCAGATTAAATCTGCATGATTTTCATCAGTTTTGTCGTTTAAAACCTACGTTTTATCTAATGTGTCAGATTAAAATGTAGTAATATTGTTTGATCAAATAATCGCACATGGCTCAACCGAAGGTGTGAGAGGAATTTTAGGTGTTTTGTTGGCGATTCCCTTCCGGTCAGAGGGCCGTAGGCCGCTTTACGCCTATGATTGTTAACTCCTTTTCCGATTTGTAAGGCTTAGGGTTTGTTTATGGAGGTTAGGGATCTGAAGGCCGGATTAATGATTAGGGTTTTTCGTGTATGTTGCGTATATATCCCTTCTCGTGTAATACATCCTCTATTTATATAGAGGGTAAAAACTTGGAGAGGAGGGTAAGAGAATTAGGGTAAATCTCTTCCTATTTTGGCAATATCTTTGAAGTATGGGAGATATGTTTAGGACTCTCAAACCGTGTCCTAGTTTATAGGAGTGTTTGATTTCATTCCCTTTCTGGGAGATCGGATAATCATGGAAAGAATTCGTGTGTATTCGTTTATTATTTGTGATCATCTTTGGGAGCTCCGGAATTACGGAGGTATACATCGTAGCTTCGGCTACGGATAGGTCTGCTTGGTACAATGTATTAGTACCTTCGCTGCTTATGAAGGGTCCTTCGTATCCAGTCTTTTATACGGAGGTAAAGCTCCGTATGCGGTATATCATCAAGCCCCCCAGTCTAATTGGAGAGGCTATCTGTAGACTGTCTTATTAGACTTCAAAAAACAATGGTCACTCCCCAGGTCATTTTTTCGGGGGTCTAACGTATGGTAAGTTAAACCTAATATCGTGAGATATTTATCCCATAATTTTGTTTGAACGGTTAGGATATGACTAACAACCGGAGCTATAAATATTCTTCGATATTTATATATATTTCTGTAAAAAATAGAAAGTGTTTTATCTTTCAAAGGCGATATCTTCTTCACCATTTTTCCCGTCTTCTTTCTTCTTCCGGCATCGCTTCCGTTAAAAAGGTGTAGTTTTATCCGGATCTCTTCTTTTAATCGTCATTCTATATCATAGTGTGATCGGGGATATGCTGGAGCTTTACAACTTGAAACCCTAGTATTGTCTTTGACCAATAGAGGTCTTTAGATCCAGGTTTCTCTGTTATTTACTCAATCCTTATTTCAGGTTTCCAGTGATTCCGTATTTGGATCTTATAATCCCCATTTGTCGTCTGGTCTGCTCTTCCTTTTCCCCCTTCGTCCTTTTTTTTGGCGTTGTCGATGACTTCGAGTGATGTTGTTTGATTTATGTCTGGCCATCCCCCATTCTGTTGTTGATGTTACTCGCTATTTGTGTGAAGCATTTCTATTGTATCTTGTTGTTTGATGTTGTCTCTGCTCTTCTTCCTTTGATTGTCACCTGTTGTCCTTCACTGGCGTTCAGACAGATGATTAATAGGCAATCATTTCTTGCCCATCATGTTGTGAAAGCTACTCCGTCTTTTTCGGCTTCAGGCTCGGAGATTCCTGCTGGAGGCCCAGCGTTCAAACCGCTGATGTCACTGGTTTGCAGGCGAGCGAGCTTATTCTTCATGAAAATGATCCGGATCTTGTTCCTGTTGTTGAGGTGTCTGATTGTCCTACTAACGGGGATAACTGTGATCCTTCTCTTGGTGAACAGGGCACCGTTGCTGGCCGCCTCAAAAGCAGAAAGAAGACTTCCGCTCGAGGGCCTGGTTTGCCTTCCTCTAGGAAAAGGTCGAAACGATCCGAGGATGTAGAGGAAAATATCGGTATGTATTTGCTTTATTTGCCCGTTCTTAAAAATTTTGTTTTGTCTTGTTTATCTATTTGTGTTTTTGCAGGATTTAACCCTTTTCTCCAGGCTCCGGATGGCCAATCTTGTCATCATAACATTAGATCTGTTGCTCCTTCTGAGTGGATTTCAAAGCTGATGGGTATGGATTTGGCAAGGCTTTCCGAATTTTTCAATCAGTCTTCCTTCTGTGCTTCTATAATTGGGAATGTATTGGATTCGAGGTTGCGCGAGCTTTCAGAGGATGGTGGTCCTTCATCCGAGCAGATTGATAAGCTCAAAGCAAAGAAGTTATCTTTAGAGTTCAAGGTGTCGGAATTGAAAGTTAATGCGAACGGTTTGGCTGCAGAGTTGAAGTCCGCCCGGGAGGTGGTTCGAGCAAAGGGAGATGAGATCAACGTGCTGAAAGAAGAGTTGGCTACCAAGAATGCGCTGTTGGGGCATGATCGTTCTGCCTTTGTGGATCTGAAGGAGAGGTATAGGCAGCTTATTGTCGACATAACTCCCCATGTTTGCAGTCTTTGTTAGGTCCAGTTCACCTGGAACTGGCCAGTCACCAGTTTCCACTGACCAGTTCACCAGTTGCATCTGGTGACCAGTAAACTGGTGACCAAGAAGATTTGTCGAGAAATATATTGAAGTCCAGTTGCACCGTACAGTTAACGCAACTGAAGACTTCCTCTAGTTGAGAACTGACCAAGTTGAAGAAACATTCCAGTTGAAGTCGAAGACAACAAATGGAAGAAAGAGAATGACAATGGCAGCGAAGCCCAGTTGACATTCTAGTCAGTTACAAACTGGAGACCTTCAGTGGAAAGCCCTTACAAAGCTTTACACTGATTACGAGGAATTGACTTGTATACTTTATGTACCTTTACCCGGATAATAAGCCTTATCTTATTATTTAAGTATTAAAAGGTACATAAAGGTGGTTGTGTAAAGTCACTGTAACATGCGACTTTACAACACTTTTTAAGGAATTAAATGCTATTCCTTAAATGCTTCCAACCACTTTTGTACGGCTAAAGTTAACATCCATATGTTAACTTTGCCTATAAATACAAGTCATTGCACAACCAAGAAAGACAAGTTATTCAAGTATTCGTCTAAGTTATTTCTCTCTCAAACGAATAACTTCTTACTTTGCAAACCTGCAATATTCTTGGTGAACTTGTGCAATATTCTCTCAATCGCTAAAAGGAACATTTCACTACTTTAAGTGTTTCGATTGTAGAAGAGAAATTCCGAGTATAGATCAATTGTATTTCATAGGTTGTTAGGATATTTACATTCGTGTATTATCTTGGTTCCGCATCAACCTTGTAATTTGTTTAATATCAATAAATAAATTACACTTGAAAACTACATATTGTCTCATCAAGATTGTTTACAAGTTATTTGTATTATTGCATTGTTCTTTACTTATTGTCTTTTATATAAGTAATCTATCTAGAACTTGGTATACACTTATCTAACTGGTCGTCTCCAGTTTAGTAAGTATATTGCAAAGTAACTCCACCATCGACATAGAGGTGTCTTCAGTAGTACCAATCTAACAAGTTGGGACTTACAAGTGGTATCAGAGCAGAAGGCTAATATACTTGCCTAGATCTGCAAAGATGAACACTACTGAAGGTGGAGATGGTTCTGGTTTAGGTGAAAACCCATTGAACAATAATTCACCACCTTTTCAAAATGTTAACACCAACCCTCCTCCTCCTCCTTCTACCCCAAGCCACGTCCATGTACATTACTCCAACACTCCTGTTCCAAAATTTGATGGAAACAGTGAGACCTTTGGTACATGGAAAGCTAGAATGCTGTTGCATTTTGGTGGTATTGAGAGGTATATGTTGAAAATCATAAAAGATGGACCATATATACCTATGTCTATTGGGGTGAGTCCTCTTCTTGATCCAACTGGAAGAAGAGGCTCAAGGGAAAAGCCAGAAGACCATTGGTCTGATGAGGATCGCAGACTGGTGGACTTGGACACCAGACTGAAAAACATGATCCTTGGGGCTGTCCCTGAAGACCTAATTCCAACACTTGTGTTGTTTCCCAGTGCCAAGTCTATGTGGGATGAATTAGTGATTCAATTTGAAGGAGGTGATGACACCATTGTCACCCGTAAAGTTGCATTGAACAAGAAGTATGAATCCTTCTTTGCCTTGCCCAACGAAAGTTTAACTGGTACTTATACCAGATTTTCTAGCCTCATCAATCAGTTGAGAGGTTTGGGTGTAGAGAAGGATAAGGATATTCTTCTTGAAAAGTTTTGTGATATTCTTCCATCTAAATGGGAAAACATGGTTCTTGTCTTGAGACAAGGTAAAACCTTGCACTCTCACACTCTTGCATCGCTCTATGGAGCCTTCAGATTCACTGAAGATAATAATGCTGCAAGACTTGTGGCTGAGCAAGATGCCATGAACCATGCTCAGAGTCCCAAGGTTGCTAATGTAATTGAGCGACCTTGTGCTGCTTTAATGTCTGCTGAGAGTGTCCAGGCACACTCGATGAAGGAGATGTTAAACAGCTTCTTAAACTCTGGGCTGACCACTGAAAACAGTGAAGGTTATGATGAAACTGACGATGATGATCTGGTCGCCATGATTGCTAAAACCTTTAATAGGTTTAAGCATAAATCTAAAAGATTTAATGGCCCCAACAATGCTTCCAGCTCCAGCTCTCTGGATAAGACCAATCTTACATGCTATAAGTGTGGCAAGAAAGGTCATTTTATGAAGGAATGCCGATCTAGTCAGTTGAATAACCAAACTGGCCCCTCTGTCCCTAATTACAATCGGCCTGATGATAGCTATAAAGCTAAATACAAGCAGCTTAAGGCCCAGATTGCCCTTCTGTCCATGGATAAGAAAAAGGACCAGTGCTTAATTGCACAAACTGAAGGAAAATGGGAGTACTCTGATGACTCATCTGAGGATGAAGAAGAGGAAAGGGACATGTGTTTCATGGCCTTGGAAGATCAACAACAACAGCAGCATGTGGTGAAAGATGATGTCGTCACTGGAAGATGGGTGGACATCATACTGAAAAAGGTATGTGATTATGATCACCAGGTTGACCCTGAATTAAAACTGGACCTGGCTGAATCATTAAGTGGTGATCTGGCATTTGTAGAAACTGTTAGAGCAGATAGTGAAAGATATTTAGACACTATCTTAATTGAACTAAACAATGTCAAACCACAACTGAATGATTTGCAAAGTGTCCAGTTGGCTCTCAAGGAGTCAGTTTTAAAAATTGAGGCATTAGAACTTGATAATCAAAAACTTTCTGATGATTTTGAAAAAGCTCAAATGATTATCAAGTCCTGGGTAAAAGCATCTGGCAAAAACTATGATGCATTTTCAAGAACCATCGATGCCCAGAAAAATGCATGGAAATCTGAAGATCTGAAGATGGCAGCTCTTATACCAGATCTTCATGCATTGCCTCCAGCTCTCCAGGTTGAAACACCTTATGATCAACCTGAAGCTGTTAAAACTGAAACCAATGAGACCACCCCCATTGAGGTTAAAACTGGAGCCAAACAGGCTAAAGCTCCAGTCAAAAAGGCCACTGTTAACAAGCCTTTACCTCATAAGTCTAAGGAGCCCAAGACCCGAAAGACTAAATCCCCAGTTGAACCAATGTCCAAGGTTCAACTGCCTGAACAAAACAATGTTTTGGTTAATTTGGAAAGGCAACTCCAACTTTTGTCTCGGCAGGTTCAGAGTTGCACTGCCCGAATTAACAATCTGGAAGGAGGTTCACCACCTCCAGTTTTAAAACAAAACATTAAATCACTCCCTTCTGTACCTAAACAAAAGAATGTTCCATCTGGAACAAAATCTGGTAAACACAAGGTGAGTAAATATCAAATACCAATCGTTTTTACTTCTGCACCTGGAGCTGGTGATAATGCTCCAGATGTAGCCTCCAGTTCAACACCTCAACAATCAACTGTGGCTTCTGTAGAGAAGTCCAGTGGACCCATCAAGAAAAGATGGGTTCACAAAAATAACTAATGATTTTTGTGTGTGTGTAGGGCGATCGAAAGAAGAATATCTGGTATCTGGACAGCGCTGCTGGCCGGACTATGACCGGATGTAAGCCCCTACTGGAAGAGTTCACTGTCCAAGATGGACCGACAGTGACGTTTGGTAACGATCAATCTGGAAAGACTGAAGGATATGGTGTGCTCAATAATGGACAAGTCGAATTCAAAAGAGTTGCATTTGTGAATGGTTTGAAATATAACTTGATCAGTGTAAGCCAACTTTGCGATGATGGCTTCAGGGTATTGTTCGATATTGCACAAGGCACCATATTTAACAAGGATTGGAAAGTGGTGATGATTGCACCAAGAAAAGGGAATGTGTACATCATGGATATGGAACCTGCTCCAAAAGAGCAATGTTTCTATACCAAAGCTGATGAGGACACCAACTGGCTATGGCATAAAAGGTTATCCCACCTTAATTTCAAGAACATTAACAAGTTGTCTCGCAAACAACTGGTTGATGGGATACCCCAGATTTCCTTCAATAAGGAAAAGCCATGTCCAGGGTGTGAGATGGGCAAGCAGAAGAGAGCCAGTTTCAAAACTAGGCAAAATTTTAGCATCACTGAACCTCTTCACATGCTTCATATGGATCTCTTTGGTCCAGTGAATGTTCAAACTAGAGCTGGAAAGAAATACACTCTAGTTGTGGTTGATGAATTCTCCAGATATTGCTGGGTGGTATTCATCAGATCCAAAAGTGATGCACCTGCTGAAATCATCTCCCTTATCAAAAGAATTGAGCTCAAGTACACTCGAAAAGTTTGTCAGTTGCGAAGTGATAATGGTACTGAATTCCAAAATAAGGTACTTGAAACATTTTGCACTGACACTGGCATTTCTCAAAACTTCTCATCAGTTCACTCTCCAGAGCAAAATGGAGTTGTTGAAAGAAAGAATCGTACACTGATAGAAGCGGCCAGAAGCATGCTATCTGAATCTGGTCTTCCCACCAGTTTTTGGGCTGAGGCAGTTGCAACTGCTTGTCACACCCAAAACCGGTCAGTCTACATCAAGAGACATAAGAAGACTGCCTACGAAGTACTCAGGAATCGTAAACCAAACATTGGATACTTTCATGTGTTTGGTTGTCCAGTTTATATACTGAACGATTCCAGTCAGCTTGGAAAGTTTGATGCAAAAGCTGATGAAGGGGTATTTTTAGGCTATTCAGATATTCGAAAGGCCTTTAGAGTTTATAATTATAGACTCCAAAAGGTGCATGAGACAATTCATGTCACATTCGATGAATCAACTGAAGCAATCAACAAGAGACCAAGCCTTGATATTTCTCCAGTCATTCCAATCAATTTTGGTGAAACTGACCAAGTTCATCGGTCAGTTGTTTCACCAGAAGATGCTTCCAGTTACAACAAACTGGAACCAGTCAAGAAGAAGAAAAGCACTAGTGACACATCATTTTATCCCTCCATCAATTTTAACTTACCACAAGAATTGGTGATTGGATCAGATGTACGTGCCACTCCAATATCAGCACCAGTTCAAGCCCCTACTTCTCCAGTTACTCATGAAATACCTTCAACTGAGGAATTTCATGATGCAAATCGAGACCTCATTGACTCTGATGAGGATGTAGAAGCTGTTTGGACTGATCCTTCTCCAGATGCTGCTGCAACTGAAGAAGATCTCCAGGTACCTTGCACTGATATTGTAGTTCACCAGCCTAGTCAATACACTAGATGGACTAAAGCCCACCCAATTGAACAAATTGTGGGTAATCCAACTAGTGGGGTTCAGACTAGAAGAGCCACCAGTGAGCAATGCTTAAACGTCACCTTCTTATCTTTAATTGAACCAAAGAAGATTGACGAGGCTATGGCAGACCCAAGCTGGGTGGAAGCTATGCAAGAAGAGCTCCTCCAGTTTGAAAGGAACAATGTTTGGGAGCTTGTTCCTTGTCCACCAGGGTTAAAGAAAGAACCTATTGGTACCAGATGGGTCTACCGAAACAAAATGGATGAAGATGGCCATGTTGTAAGAAACAAGGCCAGATTAGTTGCCCAGGGTTATTGTCAAGCAGAGGGCGTTGACTTTGATGAGACTTTTGCTCCAGTTGCAAGACTTGAAGCCATTAGAATATTCTTGGCTTATGCAGCCCATCTGCAGTTCAAGGTCTTCCAGATGGATGTCAAAAGTGCGTTCCTTAATGGAACATTGGAAGAAGAAGTTTATGTGAAGCAGACTCCAGGTTTCATCGATGAGAAGCATCCTCATTGGGTTTATAGACTGAACAAAGCATTGTATGGTCTAAGACAAGCCCCAAGAGCCTGGTATGATACTTTAACTAAACATCTTCTCAAAATGGCTTTCAAAGAGGTGCAATAGATAATACCTTGTTTATCTTGAAAGAAAGAGGTAATATCTTATTGGTACAAATTTATGTTGATGACATTATTTTTGGTTCAACTGATGATGCAATGTGTAAAAAGTTTTCTAAAATCATGTCATCTGAGTATGAGATGAGTTTAATGGGTGAATTAACATTTTTCTTAGGTCTTCAGATTAAGCAAACTGAAAATGGAATTTTCATAAACCAAGGAAAATATGTCAGAGATTTGTTAAGAAAATACAAATATGATTCAATCCCATCGAAAAACACACCTATTGCAGCACCATTGAATTTGGACTCTGACCCAACTGGCAAACCAGTTAACATAACTGACTATAGAGGTATGGTTGGTTCACTGATGTACTTAACTGCCAGTCGACCAGATATAATGTTTGCAACATGTTTATGTGCCAGGTTTCAGGCTAACCCTAAAGAATCACATTTGCACGCTGTAAAGCGTATCTTTAGATACCTGAAAGGGTGTCCTAATCTTGGTCTTTGGTACCCCAAAGGCTCAGGATTAGATCTAATGGGTTATTCAGATTCTGATCATGCAGGTTGTAAGATTGATAGAAAATCCACAACTGGTGGTTGTCATTTCCTTGGAGGAAAACTGGTGAGTTGGACCAGCAAGAAGCAGACTTCAGTCTCTATGTCCACTGCAGAGGCAGAGTACATTTCTGCGGCCAGTTGTTGTGCCCAGATTCTCTGGATCAAAAACCAGTTACTAGATTATGGTCAGAAGTACACCAAGACCCCAATCTTTTGTGACAACACCAGTGCAATTGCTATCTCTCACAATCCAGTGATGCACTCAAAAACAAAGCATATTGACATCAGGTATCATTTTATTCGTGATCATGTTATGAAAGGTGATATTGAAATTCATTTCATCCCCACTGACAAACAGTTAGCTGATGTTTTTACTAAACCTCTCGATGAGAAAACTTTTAAACATCTCATCAGCGAACTGGGAATGCTAAACCCTTAACTGGAGCTTTCTTTGTTATTGAACGCGTCAGTGACACTGATGAAGTTCTCCAGTTGAGGAGGTCCAGATTATCTTTGCTCGCCAGGCTATCGAACGCCTTTGTGATACTATCTTGGCACTAATTGATATCTGGATCATCATTTTAGGGGGAAAGACTCAAAATAATTTTCTGACTAAAATTCGTTTTTGTTTGAAAATGCAACTGGAGAACTCTTCAGTTGGAACTGGAACTGGATTGATCCTCCAGTTACCAGGTTCGGTCTTTGTCAAATTTTCATAACGTTACAAATACTTGGTCAATTTATGTGACACGTGATGATACTCGAGTGTTTTTAAACTACTTGATATCGTGATCTGACGTGTTGAAACCATTTTTAAGTACTTGACAACTGTTTGTGTTGGGAAAACAAAAAGTGTGTGGGGTTATGGGTAAAGTAAGCCGTCGTAGCATTTAATGCTGACATGGTAACATTTAATGCTTACATGGAAAATTATATTTTATTTTCAAAATATCTTCAAAAATATTTGGTTTAATAAAATATGATTTGTGGGTTTACATTGGGATCTTGAATCCCCTTATAAATACCCTCATTTACTTCATAACACATTTACTTTCTTTTTCATTCTCTTCATTTCTCTTCATTTACTCTCTTCATTTACTTCCAATCATAAATTTCAAATTCATTCTTCTCTTTGCTTCCAAATTCAAAACCCTAAAAATCCTCAATTTCAATTTCATTCTATGGCACCTAAATCATCCCGCTCAAGAGATGTAAATCTCTTGACTGCTCCTTACAATCCCTCACCAGATGTCGCCCAGGCACCTGGTGCTCCTTATAGCGCAGCCTTAAAATTAAATCCAAACAATCCACTGGCTAGCCTACAAGGCTCTCAAGGGTCTAGAACCCTTATTGGAAGAATCAGAAAATTTTTGAAGGATTCTCCAATAGGACCCTTATTCACCAGGAACCCACGCAAGATGTATCATGATTACTTGTGTGAGTTCTGGTTCACTGCCACACTTTCTTCTGATTGTTCATCCATCAGTTTCACTTTAAAGGATGGAACAATCAGGTGTACTCTGGATGTAGAAGTGTTGAGGGATGCTCTTCGCCTCAATTACTGGAGAGAGGGTGAGTCTCCAGTTGTTTTTAAACTACTTGATATCGTGATCTGACGTGTTGAAACCATTTTTAAGTACTTGACAACTGTTTGTGTTGGGAAAACAAAAAGTGTGTGGGGTTATGGGTAAAGTAAGCCGTCGTAGCATTTAATGCTGACATGGTAACATTTAATGCTTACATGGAAAATTATATTTTATTTTCAAAATATCTTCAAAAATATTTGGTTTAATAAAATATGATTTGTGGGTTTACATTGGGATCTTGAATCCCCTTATAAATACCCTCATTTACTTCATAACACATTTACTTTCTTTTTCATTCTCTTCATTTACTCTCTTCATTTACTTCCAATCATAAATACTGCTTCATTCTTCTCTTTGCTTCTCATATTAAAACCCTAAATTTCCTCAATTTCATTTATCCTCTCTTCATATTACCCTTATTTACTCCAAAACTCATTTATTCTCTTTTCATTCTCTTCATTTACTCTCTTCATTTACTCTCTCATTTCCTCTTCATTTACTCTCTTCATTTACTCTCTTCATTTACTCTCTCATTTCACTCTCTTCATTTACTCTCTTCATTTACTCTCTTATTTACTTCATAACTCATTTACTTTATTTTTGGTTTTACATTGGGATCTTGAATCCCCTTATAAATACCCTTATTTACTCCAAAACTCATTTACTTTCTTTTTCATTCTCTTCATTTACTCTCTTCATTTACTCTCTTATAAATACCCTTATTTACTCCAAAACTCATTTACTTTCTTTTCATTCTCTTCATTTACTCTCTTCATTTACTCCTTCATTACCCTTATTTACTCCAAAACTCATTTACTTTCTTTTCATTCTCTTCATTTACTCTCTTCATTTACTTCTTCATTTACATTGCTTCATTTACTCTCTTCATTTCCTTATAAATACTCTCTTCATTTACTCCTTCATTTACTCTTTCATTTACTCTCTTCATTTAGTCTGTGGTCTTGACCAGATCAACTCTTCACAAGCTGAAATGGCTTATTGTTTGTGGAAGGGGTTGAGGGTGGATTTTGCTGACATATTGTATAGAAGTCTTGTGCAGAAGCTGAAAGGCTCCAGGGGTGTTTGTATCCCCTTTTCCAGATTTCTTTCTTTGTGCATCTGGTCGAAAGTTTGGGTGGTAGTTCAGGTGGTCTTGACCAGATCAACTCTTCACAAGCTGAAATGGCTTATTGTTTGTGGAAGGGGTTGAGGGTGGATTTTGCTGACATATTGTATAGAAGTCTTGTGCAGAAGCTGAAAGGCTCCAGGGGTGTTTGTATCCCCTTTTCCAGATTTCTTCTTTGTGCATCTGGTCGAAAGTTTGGGTGGTAGTTCAGGTGGTCTTGACCAGATCAACTCTTCACAAGCTGAAATGGCTTATTGTTTGTGGAAGGGGTTGAGGGTGGATTTTGCTGACATATTGTATAGAAGTCTTGTGCAGAAGCTGAAAGGCTCCAGGGGTGTTTGTATCCCCTTTTCCAGATTTCTTTCTTTGTGCATCTGGTCGAAAGTTTGGGTGGTAGTTCAGGTGGTCTTGACCAGATCAACTCTTCACAAGCTGAAATGGCTTATTGTTTGTGGAAGGGGTTGAGGGTGGATTTTGCTGACATATTGTATAGAAGTCTTGTGCAGAAGCTGAAAGGCTCCAGGGGTGTTTGTATCCCCTTTTCCAGATTTCTTCTTTGTGCATCTGGTCGAAAGTTTGGGTGGTAGTTCAGGTGGTCTTGACCAGATCAACTCTTCACAAGCTGAAATGGCTTATTGTTTGTGGAAGGGGTTGAGGGTGGATTTTGCTGACATATTGTATAGAAGTCTTGTGCAGAAGCTGAAAGGCTCCAGGGGTGTTTGTATCCCCTTTTCCAGATTTCTTTCTTTGTGCATCTGGTCGAAAGTTTGGGTGGTAGTTCAGGTGGTCTTGACCAGATCAACTCTTCACAAGCTGAAATGGCTTATTGTTTGTGGAAGGGGTTGAGGGTGGATTTTGCTGACATATTGTATAGAAGTCTTGTGCAGAAGCTGAAAGGCTCCAGGGGTGTTTGTATCCCCTTTTCCAGATTTCTTTCTTTGTGTTTCAGGCAGATTCTGGGTGAAGAAGAGTACAGAAATACAGACTCTTCGTTCACAAGGCCAGATGTTTTGAGGAATCTAGACTCACTAGTGTCTGAAGCTGGTGAGGTTGAAATTCCTGAGCAGATGCTGCTGGCGTTTGCTAAAACTGGTGCACCTTTGGAAAGTGAACCAGAAAGACAATTGGGCGGGCCTCAAAATAATGAGGGACCCTCCAGTTCGTCTCCAGTTGTGGTTGGTGATAGAACAACCATAACTCAAGCCGTTCCTATCACGTCTATCCCTGGTGACGATACTTCGGTATCTGATCCACCAACAGATGTACCCATCCAGGAAACTGGGGAAGGTCATCTGGAGCCTGACCAGGTAACTGGTCAGCCCTCTGTCACATTCATGGATCTGGACATGGGTGTTAACGACGAGGAAATCCTTATTGAATCTTCGGATTCAGAAGGTACAGAAACAGACTTGGAGATTCTTGGTGCTTCTGTACAAGCACAAGACCCTTCATCTCCAGTCTGCCCTCCAGAAGCATCAATTTCACTTTCCCCATCTGAGCATAATGTGCCTACTTATATTTCCTTACCAATAAATACCGCTCCTCTACCAACTGGGCAATTCTCCTTTGCTCGAGAAATGCCCCCACCACCGTCGCCGTTGTTCACACCTGAGCTTTCTCAGCATGAACAACACATTGAATTTCCTATCCTTTCTTCTTCTACCACTCCTCCAATATATTCAACTGCTGGCCTGACAACTGGGGAGACTTCCATTAGTTTGCCTCCTCCAGTTGCTCCAGTAGTAACTGCTCGTGGTCCAGTGACACCTTCTTCCTTGTCACTGGACACTCAAGTTGTCTCTATACAATCCGATCTCCAAAACCTTCTAACCAGGGTGGAGGAGATTCAGAAGACACTTGAGAAGAACACCAAGTCCTTCTCCAGATACCACAAAGACTCATTGACAAATATCAAGGTGGTTGATCTGGGGATAAACAAGTTCTCATTAAATGAGGACTTGGTGTTTAATAAATTGAATGAGTTGGTCACTGGCAGCAATAATTTGGCAGGTACATTGAAGGAAGCCTTTGACCTAACTCATGCTAAGGTCACCAGTTCTATCTCAAGTCTACTTACCAATACTGTCAGAACTTCTGAAGTAGACTTGAAGGAAATTGAAAGGCAGGTCAAGGAACTTGTTGAGAGACCTGGCCTAGATTTAACTGGCCTTGGTGAGCAGATGGTATCTTCAGTTGGTCAGAAAATGGAAGATATGTTGGGTGCTAGGGAAGATCGTTTGGTTGAAAGGGTGATGTCTGAGATCACCAAGCTGGCCACTCCTCAGGTTGATCTGGCCCCACTTACCAGTGAGATCAACCAGTTGAGGGGCAGCATTGAAGGTTTGAGCACCCAAGTATCTCTTCACACTGAATCATTGAACAAACTGGCCAATGAAGTGGAGGATTTGAAGAAGAGGGATGATGATTTGAAGGAAAAGGTGGGTGCTGGTGTTGATGAATTGAAAACTGGTCAAGACAAAGTTGTTGCAAATGTCTTGGCCCAGTCTAAAGAAACCAGCCACCTTTGGAGGTCCTTCCGTATGATGTGTGGGATATTTAAAGAGTGCAAGGACATGCAGTCGTGGCAGCCTCTTGACCGGTTGCCATCACATCCTTCTGAATGGGAAGCTATTAGGGCAGGTCTCGATGCTGCCAAGGGGGAAAAAGGTCCAGTCCTTGCACCACCAGTTCTACCAAGAAGGGAATTAAGCTTAGCTGCCAGTACTGATGCTGGTGAGCAAACTGGTGATGCTAGTGTAAGGGGGAATGTGTTGGATAAGGGAAAGGCCAAGGTAACTGAAGAAGCCCAGCCGGCCACTGAAATGGAAATGCTTGAGACTGGTAATGTTGATGTACTGCCTCCAGTTTCAGACAGTGATAGTAGAAGACTGGCCAGACTTGGTGATAGTGTTAAAGAACGTAAGAAAATAAAACAAAGGAACCAAGCTGAAGCCAGGGCACATCTCACTCAATTGAATTTGCTAGATATGAGTGATGCCAATCTTCTAGGCATCACTAAGGAGGAGTATCTCAGTATTAAGAACAATCCTAGGATAGTGGACCAGTTAAATGAAATGCTAGATGTTGAACTGGAAAGACACTATCATGAGGATGAGGCTGAATTTGATGCCAGGAGCTTGAACATTTCTTTGGAGAGGGCTAAGGAGCTAAGGGCCAGTGGGATTCTGAAAAGAATTGCCAATGTAAAGAAGGTTGTGAAAGAAGTGATGAATCCACCAGTTGTACAAAGAAGGATTCCACAACCTAGAAGACCACTGACCAAAGCTGCCAGGGATGCTGATCTTAGCACATTCATTGAACCAACTGGCGAGGTAACAAATGAAGACATTAAGTCCGCCGTACTGGCTGCTGGTGCTGGGAGTATTAAAATCACTAATGAAACTGAAGCAAGAAACTACTACTCCCAGATCATGTCAACCAGGAGACATGGTGGTACTATAACAAATGTCAATATCACAATTAAGCCAGGCACCAAGGTCTTTCGAGTTGAAGTGAAGTATGCTGGTGGGCCACTAGTAAGAACTGATGATCCTGGTGTGTTGCAGTTTGGGTTCAGTGAATGGGTCGAGATGGTGAAGGTGCTGGATGCGAAGGCACAAAAGAATAGGTTTGAGAAGGCATGGGTGAACTTCCTAAAGGGCAAGATTCAACATAAAGAGAATCTGGAGCAAAGGCTGAATATTGACCCTGAAGACACTCAACCTATTTCTCTTGTGACCAAGAGAAGAAGAACTGGCGAAGGGCCATCAGTTTAAGTTCTTTCTTCATTTTTATCTTCTTGTAATTTGTTTAATATCAATAAATAAATTACACTTGAAAACTACATATTGTCTCATCAAGATTGTTTACAAGTTATTTGTATTATTGCATTGTTCTTTACTTATTGTCTTTTATATAAGTAATCTATCTAGAACTTGGTATACACTTATCTAACTGGTCGTCTCCAGTTTAGTAAGTATATTGCAAAGTAACTCCACCATCGACATAGAGGTGTCTTCAGTAGTACCAATCTAACAAGTTGGGACTTACAAGTGGTATCAGAGCAGAAGGCTAATATACTTGCCTAGATCTGCAAAGATGAACACTACTGAAGGTGGAGATGGTTCTGGTTAGGTGAAAACCCATTGAACAATAATTCACCACCTTTTCAAAATGTTAACACCAACCCTCCTCCTCCTTCTACCCCAAGCCACGTCCATGTACATTACTCTAACACTCCTGTTCCAAAATTTGATGGAAACAGTGAGACCTTTGGTACATGGAAAGCTAGAATGCTGTTGCATTTTGGTGGTATTGAGAGGTATATGTTGAAAATCATAAAAGATGGACCATATATACCTATGTCTATTGGGGTGAGTCCTCTTCTTGATCCAACTGGAAGAAGAGGCTCAAGGGAAAAGCCAGAAGACCATTGGTCTGATGAGGATCGCAGACTGGTGGACTTGGACACCAGACTGAAAAACATGATCCTTGGGGCTGTCCCTGAAGACCTAATTCCAACACTTGTGTTGTTTCCCAGTGCCAAGTCTATGTGGGATGAATTAGTGATTCAGTTTGAAGGAGGTGATGACACCATTGTCACCCGTAAAGTTGCATTGAACAAGAAGTATGAATCCTTCTTTGCCTTGCCCAACGAAAGTTTAACTGGTACTTATACCAGATTTTCTAGCCTCATCAATCAGTTGAGAGGTTTGGGTGTAGAGAAGGATAAGGATATTCTTCTTGAAAAGTTTGTGATATTCTTCCATCTAAATGGGAAAACATGGTTCTTGTCTTGAGACAAGGTAAAACCTTGCACTCTCACACTCTTGCATCGCTCTATGGAGCCTTCAGATTCACTGAAGATAATAATGCTGCAAGACTTGTGGCCGAGCAAGATGCCATGAACCATGCTCAGAGTCCCAAGGTTGCTAATGTAATTGAGCGACCTTGTGCTGCTTTAATGTCTGCTGAGAGTGTCCAGGCACACTCGATGAAGGAGATGTTAAACAGCTTCTTAAACTCTGGGTGACCACTGAAAACAGTGAGACCTTTGGTACATGGAAAGCTAGAATGCTGTTGCATTTTGGTGGTATTGAGAGGTATATGTTGAAAATCATAAAAGATGGACCATATATACCTATGTCTATTGGGGTGAGTCCTCTTCTTGATCCAACTGGAAGAAGAGGCTCAAGGGAAAAGCCAGAAGACCATTGGTCTGATGAGGATCGCAGACTGGTGGACTTGGACACCAGACTGAAAAACATGATCCTTGGGGCTGTCCCTGAAGACCTAATTCCAACACTTGTGTTGTTTCCCAGTGCCAAGTCTATGTGGGATGAATTAGTGATTCAGTTTGAAGGAGGTGATGACACCATTGTCACCCGTAAAGTTGCATTGAACAAGAAGTATGAATCCTTCTTTGCCTTGCCCAACGAAAGTTTAACTGGTACTTATACCAGATTTTCTAGCCTCATCAATCAGTTGAGAGGTTTGGGTGTAGAGAAGGATAAGGATATTCTTCTTGAAAAGTTTGTGATATTCTTCCATCTAAATGGGAAAACATGGTTCTTGTCTTGAGACAAGGTAAAACCTTGCACTCTCACACTCTTGCATCGCTCTATGGAGCCTTCAGATTCACTGAAGATAATAATGCTGCAAGACTTGTGGCTGAGCAAGATGCCATGAACCATGCTCAGAGTCCCAAGGTTGCTAATGTAATTGAGCGACCTTGTGCTGCTTTAATGTCTGCTGAGAGTGTCCAGGCACACTCGATGAAGGAGATGTTAAACAGCTTCTTAAACTCTGGGCTGACCACTGAAAACAGTGAAGGTTATGATGAAACTGACGATGATGATCTGGTCGCCATGATTGCTAAAACCTTTAATAGGTTTAAGCATAAATCTAAAAGATTTAATGGCCCCAACAATGCTTCCAGCTCCAGCTCTCTGGATAAGACCAATCTTACATGCTATAAGTGTGGCAAGAAAGGTCATTTTATGAAGGAATGCCGATCTAGTCAGTTGAATAACCAAACTGGCCCCTCTGTCCCTAATTACAATCGGCCTGATGATAGCTATAAAGCTAAATACAAGCAGCTTAAGGCCCAGATTGCCCTTCTGTCCATGGATAAGAAAAAGGACCAGTGCTTAATTGCACAAACTGAAGGAAAATGGGAGTACTCTGATGACTCATCTGAGGATGAAGAAGAGGAAAGGGACATGTGTTTCATGGCCTTGGAAGATCAACAACAACAGCAGCATGTGGTGAAAGATGATGTCGTCACTGGAAGATGGGTGGACATCATACTGAAAAAGGTATGTGATTATGATCACCAGGTTGACCCTGAATTAAAACTGGACCTGGCTGAATCATTAAGTGGTGATCTGGCATTTGTAGAAACTGTTAGAGCAGATAGTGAAAGATATTTAGACACTATCTTAATTGAACTGAACAATGTCAAACCACAACTGAATGATTTGCAAAGTGTCCAGTTGGCTCTCAAGGAGTCAGTTTTAAAAATTGAGGCATTAGAACTTGATAATCAAAAACTTTCTGATGATTTTGAAAAAGCTCAAATGATTATCAAGTCCTGGGTAAAAGCATCTGGCAAAAACTATGATGCATTTTCAAGAACCATCGATGCCCAGAAAAATGCATGGAAATCTGAAGATCTGAAGATGGCAGCTCTTATACCAGATCTTCATGCATTGCCTCCAGCTCTCCAGGTTGAAACACCTTATGATCAACCTGAAGCTGTTGAAACTGAAACCAATGAGACCACCCCCATTGAGGTTAAAACTGGAGCCAAACAGGCTAAAGCTCCAGTCAAAAAGGCCACTGTTAACAAGCCTTTACCTCATAAGTCTAAGGAGCCCAAGACCCGAAAGACTAAATCCCCAGTTGAACCAATGTCCAAGGTTCAACTGCCTGAACAAAACAATGTTTTGGTTAATTTGGAAAGGCAACTCCAACTTTTGTCTCGGCAGGTTCAGAGTTGCACTGCCCGAATTAACAATCTGGAAGGAGGGTCACCACCTCCAGTTTTAAAACAAAACATTAAATCACTCCCTTCTGTACCTAAACAAAAGAATGTTCCATCTGGAACAAAATCTGGTAAACTTAAGGTGAGTAAATATCAAATACCAATCGTTTTTACTTCTGCACCTGGAGCTGGTGATAATGCTCCAGATGTAGCCTCCAGTTCAACACCTCAACAATCAACTGTGGCTTCTGTAGAGAAGTCCAGTGGACCCATCAAGAAAAGATGGGTTCACAAAAATAACTAATGATTTTTGTGTGTGTGTAGGGCGATCGAAAGAAGAATATCTGGTATCTGGACAGCGCTGCTGGCCGGACTATGACCGGATGTAAGCCCCTACTGGAAGAGTTCACTGTCCAAGATGGACCGACAGTGACGTTTGGTAACGATCAATCTGGAAAGACTGAAGGATATGGTGTGCTCAATAATGGACAAGTCGAATTCAAAAGAGTTGCATTTGTGAATGGTTTGAAATATAACTTGATCAGTGTAAGCCAACTTTGCGATGATGGCTTCAGAGTATTGTTCGATATTGCACAAGGCACCATATTTAACAAGGATTGGAAAGTGGTGATGATTGCACCAAGAAAAGGGAATGTGTACATCATGGATATGGAACCTGCTCCAAAAGAGCAATGTTTCTATACCAAAGCTGATGAGGACACCAACTGGCTATGGCATAAAAGGTTATCCCACCTTAATTTCAAGAACATTAACAAGTTGTCTCGCAAACAACTGGTTGATGGGATACCCCAGATTTCCTTCAATAAGGAAAAGCCATGTCCAGGGTGTGAGATGGGCAAGCAGAAGAGAGCCAGTTTCAAAACTAGGCAAAATTTTAGCATCACTGAACCTCTTCACATGCTTCATATGGATCTCTTTGGTCCAGTGAATGTTCAAACTAGAGCTGGAAAGAAATACACTCTAGTTGTGGTTGATGAATTCTCCAGATATTGCTGGGTGGTATTCATCAGATCCAAAAGTGATGCACCTGCTGAAATCATCTCCCTTATCAAAAGAATTGAGCTCAAGTACACTCGAAAAGTTTGTCAGTTGCGAAGTGATAATGGTACTGAATTCCAAAATAAAGTACTTGAAACATTTTGCACTGACACTGGCATTTCTCAAAACTTCTCATCAGTTCACTCTCCAGAGCAAAATGGAGTTGTTGAAAGAAAGAATCGTACACTGATAGAAGCGGCCAGAAGCATGCTATCTGAATCTGGTCTTCCCACCAGTTTTTGGGCTGAGGCAGTTGCAACTGCTTGTCACACCCAAAACCGGTCAGTCTACATCAAGAGACACAAGAAGACTGCCTACGAAGTACTCAGGAATCGTAAACCAAACATTGGATACTTTCATGTGTTTGGTTGTCCAGTTTATATACTGAACGATTCCAGTCAGCTTGGAAAGTTTGATGCAAAAGCTGATGAAGGGGTATTTTTAGGCTATTCAGATATTCGAAAGGCCTTTAGAGTTTATAATTATAGACTCCAAAAGGTGCATGAGACAATTCATGTCACATTCGATGAATCAACTGAAGCAATCAACAAGAGACCAAGCCTTGATATTTCTCCAGTCATTCCAATCAATTTTGGTGAACTGACCAAGTTCATCGGTCAGTTGTTTCACCAGAAGATGCTTCCAGTTACAACAAACTGGAACCAGTCAAGAAGAAGAAAAGCACCTGTGACACATCATTTTATCCCTCCATCAATTTTAACTTACCACAAGAATTGGTGATTGGATCAGATGTACGTGCCACTCCAATATCAGCACCAGTTCAAGCCCCTACTTCTCCAGTTACTCATGAAATACCTTCAACTGAGGAATTTCATGATGCAAATCGAGACCTCATTGACTCTGATGAGGATGTAGAAGCTGTTTGGACTGATCCTTCTCCAGATGCTGCTGCAACTGAAGAAGATCTCCAGGTACCTTGCACTGATATTGTAGTTCACCAGCCTAGTCAATACACTAGATGGACTAAAGCCCACCCAATTGAACAAATTGTGGGTAATCCAACTAGTGGGGTTCAGACTAGAAGAGCCACCAGTGAGCAATGCTTAAACGTCACCTTCTTATCTTTAATTGAACCAAAGAAGATTGACGAGGCTATGGCAGACCCAAGCTGGGTGGAAGCTATGCAAGAAGAGCTCCTCCAGTTTGAAAGGAACAATGTTTGGGAGCTTGTTCCTTGTCCACCAGGGTTAAAGAAAGAACCTATTGGTACCAGATGGGTCTACCGAAACAAAATGGATGAAGATGGCCATGTTGTAAGAAACAAGGCCAGATTAGTTGCCCAGGGTTATTGTCAAGCAGAGGGCGTTGACTTTGATGAGACTTTTGCTCCAGTTGCAAGACTTGAAGCCATTAGAATATTCTTGGCTTATGCAGCCCATCTGCAGTTCAAGGTCTTCCAGATGGATGTCAAAAGTGCGTTCCTTAATGGAACATTGGAAGAAGAAGTTTATGTGAAGCAGACTCCAGGTTTCATCGATGAGAAGCATCCTCATTGGGTTTATAGACTGAACAAAGCATTGTATGGTCTAAGACAAGCCCCAAGAGCCTGGTATGATACTTTAACTAAACATCTTCTCAAAAATGGCTTTCAAGAGGTGCAATAGATAATACCTTGTTTATCTTGAAAGAAAGAGGTAATATCTTATTGGTACAAATTTATGTTGATGACATTATTTTTGGTTCAACTGATGATGCAATGTGTAAAAAGTTTTCTAAAATCATGTCATCTGAGTATGAGATGAGTTTAATGGGTGAATTAACATTTTTCTTAGGTCTTCAGATTAAGCAAACTGAAAATGGAATTTTCATAAACCAAGGAAAATATGTCAGAGATTTGTTAAGAAAATACAAATATGATTCAATCCCATCGAAAAACACACCTATTGCAGCACCATTGAATTTGGACTCTGACCCAACTGGCAAACCAGTTAACATAACTGACTATAGAGGTATGGTTGGTTCACTGATGTACTTAACTGCCAGTCGACCAGATATAATGTTTGCAACATGTTTATGTGCCAGGTTTCAGGCTAACCCTAAAGAATCACATTTGCACGCTGTAAAGCGTATCTTTAGATACCTGAAAGGGTGTCCTAATCTTGGTCTTTGGTACCCCAAAGGCTCAGGATTAGATCTAATGGGTTATTCAGATTCTGATCATGCAGGTTGTAAGATTGATAGAAAATCCACAACTGGTGGTTGTCATTTCCTTGGAGGAAAACTGGTGAGTTGGACCAGCAAGAAGCAGACTTCAGTCTCTATGTCCACTGCAGAGGCAGAGTACATTTCTGCGGCCAGTTGTTGTGCCCAGATTCTCTGGATCAAAAACCAGTTACTAGATTATGGTCAGAAGTACACCAAGACCCCAATCTTTTGTGACAACACCAGTGCAATTGCTATCTCTCACAATCCAGTGATGCACTCAAAAACAAAGCATATTGACATCAGGTATCATTTTATTCGTGATCATGTTATGAAAGGTGATATTGAAATTCATTTCATCCCCACTGACAAACAGTTAGCTGATGTTTTTACTAAACCTCTCGATGAGAAAACTTTTAAACATCTCATCAGCGAACTGGGAATGCTAAACCCTTAACTGGAGCTTTCTTTGTTATTGAACGCGTCAGTGACACTGATGAAGTTCTCCAGTTGAGGAGGTCCAGATTATCTTGCTCGCCAGGCTATCGAACGCCTTTGTGATACTATCTTGGCACTAATTGATATCTGGATCATCATTTTAGGGGGAAAGACTCAAAATAATTTTCTGACTAAAATTCGTTTTTTGTTTGAAAATGCAACTGGAGAACTCTTCAGTTGGAACTGGAACTGGATTGATCCTCCAGTTACCAGGTTCGGTCTTTGTCAAATTTTCATAACGTTACAAATACTTGGTCAATTTATGTGACACGTGATGATACTCGAGTGTTTTTAAACTACTTGATATCGTGATCTGACGTGTTGAAACCATTTTTAAGTACTTGACAACTGTTTGTGTTGGGAAAACAAAAAGTGTGTGGGGTTATGGGTAAAGTAAGCCGTCGTAGCATTTAATGCTGACATGGTAACATTTAATGCTTACATGGAAAATTATATTTTATTTTCAAAATATCTTCAAAAATATTTGGTTTAATAAAATATGATTTGTGGGTTTACATTGGGATCTTGAATCCCCTTATAAATACCCTCATTTACTTCATAACACATTTACTTTCTTTTTCATTCTCTTCATTTACTCTCTTCATTTACTTCCAATCATAAATTTCAAATTCATTCTTCTCTTTGCTTCCAAATTCAAAACCCTAAAAATCCTCAATTTCAATTTCATTCTATGGCACCTAAATCATCCCGCTCAAGAGATGTAAATCTCTTGACTGCTCCTTACAATCCCTCACCAGATGTCGCCCAGGCACCTGGTGCTCCTTATAGCGCAGCCTTAAAATTAAATCCAAACAATCCACTGGCTAGCCTACAAGGCTCTCAAGGGTCTAGAACCCTTATTGGAAGAATCAGAAAATTTTTGAAGGATTCTCCAATAGGACCCTTATTCACCAGGAACCCACGCAAGATGTATCATGATTACTTGTGTGAGTTCTGGTTCACTGCCACACTTTCTTCTGATTGTTCATCCATCAGTTTCACTTTAAAGGATGGAACAATCAGGTGTACTCTGGATGTAGAAGTGTTGAGGGATGCTCTTCGCCTCAATTACTGGAGAGAGGGTGAGTCTCCAGTTGTTTTAGCCTCCAATATAAATTTTCGTCAAGTACTCCTTGAGATGGGTCATAGGGAGTGCTTGGACAGTGATGGTTTGTTAAAGACCAAGGGGGCGATGACCATGAAGGGCCTTACACCTTCATGGAGGTATTTCTTTGTGCATCTGGTCGAAAGTTTGGGTGGTAGTTCAGGTGGTCTTGACCAGATCAACTCTTCACAAGCTGAAATGGCTTATTGTTTGTGGAAGGGGTTGAGGGTGGATTTTGCTGACATATTGTATAGAAGTCTTGTGCAGAAGCTGAAAGGCTCCAGGGGTGTATGTATCCCCTTTTCCAGATTTCTATCTTTGTGTTTTAAGCAGATTCTGGGTGAAGAAGAGTACAGAAATACAGACTCTTCGTTCACAAGGCCAGATGTTTTGAGGAATCTAGACTCACTAGTGTCTGAAGCTGGTGAGGTTGAAATTCCTGAGCAGATGCTGCTGGCGTTTGCTAAAACTGGTGCACCTTTGGAAAGTGAACCAGAAAGACAATTGGGCGGGCCTCAAAATAATGAGGGACCCTCCAGTTCGTCTCCAGTTGTGGTTGGTGATAGAACAACCATAACTCAAGCCGTTCCTATCACGTCTATCCCTGGTGACGATACTTCGGTATCTGATCCACCAACAGATGTACCCATCCAGGAAACTGGGGAAGGTCATCTGGAGCCTGACCAGGTAACTGGTCAGCCCTCTGTCACATTCATGGATCTGGACATGGGTGTTAACGACGAGGAAATCCTTATTGAATCTTCGGATTCAGAAGGTACAGAAACAGACTTGGAGATTCTTGGTGCTTCTGTACAAGCACAAGACCCTTCATCTCCAGTCTGCCCTCCAGAAGCATCAATTTCACTTTCCCCATCTGAGCATAATGTGCCTACTTATATTTCCTTACCAATAAATACCGCTCCTCTACCAACTGGGCAATTCTCCTTTGCTCGAGAAATGCCCCCACCACCGTCGCCGTTGTTCACACCTGAGCTTTCTCAGCATGAACAACACATTGAATTTCCTATCCTTTCTTCTTCTACCACTCCTCCAATATATTCAACTGCTGGCCTGACAACTGGGGAGACTTCCATTAGTTTGCCTCCTCCAGTTGCTCCAGTAGTAACTGCTCGTGGTCCAGTGACACCTTCTTCCTTGTCACTGGACACTCAAGTTGTCTCTATACAATCCGATCTCCAAAATCTTCTAACCAGGGTGGAGGAGATTCAGAAGACACTTGAGAAGAACACCAAGTCCTTCTCCAGATACCACAAAGACTCATTGACAAATATCAAGGTGGTTGATCTGGGGATAAACAAGTTCTCATTAAATGAGGACTTGGTGTTGAATAAATTGAATGAGTTGGTCACTGGCAGCAATAATTTGGCAGGTACATTGAAGGAAGCCTTTGACCTAACTCATGCTAAGGTCACCAGTTCTATCTCAAGTCTACTTACCAATACTGTCAGAACTTCTGAAGTAGACTTGAAGGAAATTGAAAGGCAGGTCAAGGAACTTGTTGAGAGACCTGGCCTAGATTTAACTGGCCTTGGTGAGCAGATGGTATCTTCAGTTGGTCAGAAAATGGAAGATATGTTGGGTGCTAGGGAAGATCGTTTGATTGAAAGGGTGATGTCTGAGATCACCAAGCTGGCCACTCCTCAGGTTGATCTGGCCCCACTTACCAGTGAGATCAACCAGTTGAAGGGCAGCATTGAAGGTTTGAGCACCCAAGTATCTCTTCACACTGAATCATTGAACAAACTGGCCAATGAAGTGGAGGATTTGAAGAAGAGGGATGATGATTTGAAGGAAAAGGTGGGTGCTGGTGTTGATGAATTGAAAACTGGTCAAGACAAAGTTGTTGCAAATGTCTTGGCCCAGTCTAAAGAAACCAGCCACCTTTGGAGGTCCTTCCGTATGATGTGTGGGATATTTAAAGAGTGCAAGGACATGCAGTCGTGGCAGCCTCTTGACCGGTTGCCATCACATCCTTCTGAATGGGAAGCTATTAGGGCAGGTCTCGATGCTGCCAAGGGGGAAAAAGGTCCAGTCCTTGCACCACCAGTTCTACCAAGAAGGGAATTAAGCTTAGCTGCCAGTACTGATGCTGGTGAGCAAACTGGTGATGCTAGTGTAAGGGGGAATGTGTTGGATAAGGGAAAGGCCAAGGTAACTGAAGAAGCCCAGCCGGCCACTGAAATGGAAATGCTTGAGACTGGTAATGTTGATGTACTGCCTCCAGTTTCAGACAGTGATAGTAGAAGACTGGCCAGACTTGGTGATAGTGTTAAAGAACGTAAGAAAATGAAACAAAGGAACCAAGCTGAAGCCAGGGCACATCTCACTCAATTGAATTTGCTAGATATGAGTGATGCCAATCTTCTAGGCATCACTAAGGAGGAGTATCTCAGTATTAAGAACAATCCTAGGATAGTGGACCAGTTAAATGAAATGCTAGATGTTGAACTGGAAAGACACTATCATGAGGATGAGGCTGAATTTGATGCCAGGAGCTTGAACATTTCCTTGGAGAGGGCTAAGGAGCTAAGGGCCAGTGGGATTCTGAAAAGAATTGCCAATGTAAAGAAGGTTGTGAAAGAAGTGATGAATCCACCAGTTGTACAAAGAAGGATTCCACAACCTAGAAGACCACTGACCAAAGCTGCCAGGGATGCTGATCTTAGCACATTCATTGAACCAACTGGCGAGGTAACAAATGAAGACATTAAGTCCGCCGTACTGGCTGCTGGTGCTGGGAGTATTAAAATCACTAATGAAACTGAAGCAAGAAACTACTACTCCCAGATCATGTCAACCAGGAGACATGGTGGTACTATAACAAATGTCAATATCACAATTAAGCCAGGCACCAAGGTCTTTCGAGTTGAAGTGAAGTATGCTGGTGGGCCACTAGTAAGAACTGATGATCCTGGTGTGTTGCAGTTTGGGTTCAGTGAATGGGTCGAGATGGTGAAGGTGCTGGATGCGAAGGCACAAAAGAATAGGTTTGAGAAGGCATGGGTGAACTTCCTAAAGGGCAAGATTCAACATAAAGAGAATCTGGAGCAAAGGCTGAATATTGACCCTGAAGACACTCAACCTATTTCTCTTGTGACCAAAAGAAGAAGAACTGGCGAAGGGCCATCAGTTTAAGTTCTTTCTTCATTTTTATCTTCTTGTAATTGTTGTACATTCTGTTGTAACTTATGTAAATTGTGCTCCTTGTATAAATGAAGTTACCAGTTTGTAACCACAAGGTAGATAAAAGATTAAAATCTAACAAACACAAAAAAGAAAAACCTAAGGCATTTGTTGATCTATAAAAATGCCTTAGATACCTTAGATAGATTTAAATCAAACAAGTCTCTATAGTTCACACTTGTATAGATACAAAAACTAGAAAAGACTTGGACTATATTTCTAGACAAATAGGGGGAATTTGTTAGGCCCAGTTCACCTGGAACTGGCCAGTCACCAGTTTCCACTGACCAGTTCACCAGTTGCATCTGGTGACCAGTAACTGGTGACCAAGAAGATTTGTCGAGAAATATATTGAAGTCCAGTTGCACCGTACAGTTAACGCAACTGAAGACTTCCTCCAGTTGAGAACTGACCAAGTTGAAGAAACATTCCAGTTGAAGTCGAAGACAACAAATGGAAGAAAGAGAATGACAATGGCAGCGAAGCCCAGTTGACATTCTAGTCAGTTACAAACTGGAGACCTTCAGTGGAAAGCCCTTACAAAGCTTTACACTGATTACGAGGAATTGACTTGTATACTTTATGTACCTTTACCCGGATAATAAGCCTTATCTTATTATTTAAGTATTAAAAGGTACATAAAGGTGGTTGTGTAAAGTCACTGTAACATGCGACTTTACAACACTTTTTAAGGAATTAAATGCTATTCCTTAAATGCTTTCAACCACTTTTGTACGGCTAAAGTTAACATCCATATGTTAACTTTGCCTATAAATACAAGTCATTGCACAACCAAGAAAGACAAGTTATTCAAGTATTCGTCTAAGTTATTTCTCTCTCAAACGAATAACTTCTTACTTTGCAAACCTGCAATATTCTTGGTGAACTTGTGCAATATTCTCTCAATCGCTAAAAGGAACATTTCACTACTTTAAGTGTTTCGATTGTAGAAGAGAAATTCCGAGTATAGATCAATTGTATTTCATAGGTTGTTAGGATATTTACATTCGTGTATTATCTTGGTTCCGCATCAACCTTGTAATTTGTTTAATATCAATAAATAAATTACACTTGAAAACTACATATTGTCTCATCAAGATTGTTTACAAGTTATTGTATTATTGCATTGTTCTTTACTTATTGTCTTCTATATAAGTAATCTATCTAGAACTTGGTATACACTTATCTAACTGGTCGTCTCCAGTTTAGTAAGTATATTGCAAAGTAACTCCACCATCGACATAGAGGTGTCTTCAGTAGTACCAATCTAACAAGTTGGGACTTACACAGTTGTTGAATGGTGCTGAGGTTGGAAAGAGGATTTCAGACTTGTGTAATGCCAATAGGGTAGATGCTGAGTCGGAGTTGATCCGCACCCTTGCTGCGGAAGGCCGTATAACTCTTAGCGGTTCCTAGCTTGGTAAAAATACTGCCGGTCTTTTCGACAAAGCCATGAGTGCGCTGGAGAATATGCATTCTTCATATGTTCGCGCCCTTTCTTCAGATCCTGATGCGTCCCCTACTCGATTGATGCAAATTTCTTCCTCGTAGCTTGTTCTGCTTGTTGGACTTTTATTATTTTTCTGTTTGTTGGACATAATCCTTTGCTACTTCGAAAAATTTGTAGTTGTTAATCTGCTGGATATTGTTGCTATCTCCTGTTTGTTGCACATTCTTCATTTTGTATTAATTTCTTATAGTATCTTGATAGAATCTCTCATAGATATCTTATGACAGTCGCCTTATGACGTGGTTGTCTAATGGCAGTCGTCTTATGACGTGATTTGTCTTATGGCAGACGCCTTATGACGTTGTTCTCTTATGGCAGTCGCCTTATGACGTTATTTGTCTTATGACAGTCGTCTTATGACGTGAATGTCTTATGGCAGTCGTCTTATGACATTTTGTTGCTTTATGGAAGCGTTATCAGGCGTCCCCTTAACTTCTCATAAAGTTTTTTGTTATACATGTATATTTTTGTTAATACGCGCGTTTTTGTGTTTTGATCGATCTTTGAAAGTTTTTATTTTCGTAAAAATAATTGGCAGGAGGACATTACATAGTAAAGTTCATAACTGCTAGCTTTCATTTGTTACTTCGTATTCATTCGGAGTCTTTTCTGCTTCGTGCAAGAAATTTGTTTGCCTCTTTGGGAGGTGTATTTTCTTACGGAGCGGGTTATCACCTGGGTATAACTGTATCAGTTTTGCCATTTGCTGGTGCAGCCGCGTTTCCTTCCCTCGTTGGAATCCTTTTCTGTCATCTGCAACTCCCCTTTTGAGGGCCAAGTCGGTACTTCTCTGGACTCTGGCCTCCTCCTGATCTGATTTGTTAGGTTTCCATCATGTTGGCTCCGTTCTTTAATTGGCAGTCCTTCTCTTGTGATGCAATTTCCATCATCTGATTTGTTAGGTTTCTTTAATGGCGCCAATTTGTTTGATCAAATAATCGCACTATGGCTCAACCGAAGGTGTGAGGGGAGTTTTGGGTGTTTTGTTGGCGATTCCCTTCCGGTCAGAGGGCCGTAGGCCGCTTTACGCCTATGATTGTTAATTCCTTTGCCAATTTGTAAGGCTTAGGGTTTGTTTATGGAGGTTAGGGATCTGAAGGCCGGATTAATGATTAGGGTTTTTCGTGTATGTTGCGTATATATCCCTTCTCGTGTAATACATCTCTATTTATATAGAGGGTAAAACTTGGAGAGGGGGGTAAGAGAATTAGGGTAAATCTCTTCCTCTTTTGGCAATGTCTTCAAAGTATGGGAGATATGTTTAGGACTCTCAAACCGTGTCCTAGTTTATAGGAGTGTTTGATTTCATTCCCTTTCTGGGAGATCGGATAATCATGGAAAGAATTCGTGTGTATTCATTTATTATTTGTGATCATCTTTGGGAGCTCCGAAATTACGAAGGTATACATTGTAGCTTCGGCTACGGATAGGTCTGCTTGGTACAATGTATTAGTACCTTCGCTGCTTACGAAGGGTCGTTCGTATCCAGTCTTTTATACGGAGGTAAAGCTCTGTATACGGTATATCATCAAATATCATTACCTCCAAGAAAATGGGTGAAATGAAACAGTGATTGGATAGATGTTTTGTCAGATAATATCCACAAGTGTTGTCCCTATATTTGTCGTTTAACATTAACGTTTTACCTAAAATGTGGTTTATGTTAGTCCTCCGAATAAAGTGACCAGAATAGTAGATGTCCTTCCAAAAAGTAATACAATTTTTAAAATCCAAATACCAAAAATTGTTTTGAAACATACAACGTTTTAGTTAAAATGGAGCATTTTATGTAGACAAGTTAGTGGGTGACAGAATGACACTCACACAGTTGCATACATGGATATAATGTGTCAGATAAAATCTGCATGATTCTCATCAATTTTGTCATTTAAAACCTACGTTTGATCTAAAACGTAGTAAAATCATTACGTCCAAGAAAATGGGTGAAATGAAACAGTGATTGGATAGATGTTTTGTCAGATAATATCCACAAGTGTTGTCCCTATATTTGTCGTTTACCATTAACGTTTTACCTAAAATGTGGCTTATGCGAGTCCTCCGAATAAAGTGACCAGGATAGTGGATGTCCTTCCAAAAATTAATTCATTGTTTTAAATCTAAATACAAAAAAAAATTACAAACGTTTTGGTTAAAACGTAGCGTTTTATGTACAAAAGTTAGTGGGTGACAGACTGACACTTACACAGTTGCATGCATGGATATAATGTGTCAGATAAAATCTGCATGATTCTCATCAGTTTTTTCATTTAAAACCTGCGTTTTATCTAAAACGTAGCATTCTGCTGTCCTCCCATTATCTAACCTGCGTCTTATATAAAACGGGGTTTATATCATGACTATAAGTACATACCTTCTAATTATAAAATTTCCAGTGCCAAAAGTTGTATCCACCCAAAATGGGAAAAAAACACATTATCTTCATATCCCCCCATCCAATTCCAAAAGTAGCGTTGTATTCGGACAACGTGACTTCAACCTTGTGGCGGAACATCCGCCCAAACAATCATGGAAAGACACATCGCGGTTCAAAAGAGGACCGGGTGACTATACTTTTACGTTATGGGAAATTAATTTTGCACGTTTTATACAAAATGGGACCATTCACATGCACCAAATGGGGCATTCACATTGTTTCTGCCACAAAGTGTGTCAGTTCAAAGGTTGATGATATATGAAAATTTGTCGTATTTATATCATGTTTTAGATAAAACGTAGCATTATTGGTCCTTTAAAGCATGTGTCTGACAAGTGACAGCCTACAAAGTGAAAGTCAAAGGCCACAGTACAGAGAATATACAATAGTTATTATTGCCATTTTCCTAAATTTCACATAAAACGGCGCGTCTGTGTGTAATAAACATAGTGGGTAGCACAGTGTTACGGACAGATTGTGTCAGATACTATCTATTAGTTATCTGTACACATACCACGTTTTGTATAATATGGTCCATTTTCTATCCCAAAATGGACTTTATAATTGGGTTATAAATATAGTATTGTTACCTTACTCTTGCATAAGGTGATACCCCAAAAATGGAAAAAATATGGCTCTTAATATATCCCTCCCGCCACACAATTCTAACACCAAACGTATTGACAAATTAAAATTTACTCGGATAGCGTGACTCAAAATCATTTGTAAATGCCTCCTTTTGGCTCGTACTCCCCGATGAATGAACGGGAAGTTCCAAAGAAAACTCCAAGAGGATGCAAAAATATAGGATAGGCAATTTATTGGCCAAATATACATTTCCAAATCCGTGTCATCATCCAGAGTTATTACGTGGTATAACAATGGTTTGATTATAGATATTGGAAATATCAAAAACAAACGTGCGATGGGTATTTCTCAAATTGTGGATTCGATCTCCTCGTCTGCGTTTTAGTATAATTTTGTTTATTTGTTCCATAGACGATTTGCATGGTTTAAAAAAAATATTGGGGCTACTTTCTAATTGTATTCATTTGTTTATTCAATTTAGTATTCAAATTTAGACGTTTTATAAAACGGGACCTTTGATACGCACTAAATGGGGCATTCGTAGAGTTTCTTGGATAAAATCACTCAGTTCAAATCTTCATGATATCGGATAATTTGTCGTATAGGTTCTATGTTTTACATAAAACGTAGCATGCGTGGTCCTTTAAAGAAAGTGACCAAAAAGTCACAGACTATGCGTACTCTGATGGAAAAGGAGCTGGGCAATTATTATATTCCAAATGTCAGATGCGTCATACCTAAAACGGTGCATCATTATTTATATGAAAAAAAATAGCAAATACTTATAAAATGTGTGGCAAACTCTGCCTATTACTTTTTTCACCCACTGCCATTACGGAACAAAACGCCCTGTCATATATAATACTCACCGTTTTGTTCTAAAAACAACTATTGATTTTACGTAAGTTACGACTGTTAATTACACTTTTCATTTATCTGTGTATCCGAAACATTAAATAAATGAGCAAGCAAAAAAAGAGTTTATATTTATATTTATATATATAAGAATCATATAACACCAAATTTAATTGTTTAAACATCGTTAATAACAAACATAAAACTCCTGGTAGATCTATTTTCACCATTTTAGCATCAAATGCATACAGGAGTTAAAGATGTAAAAATCAAGTATGGTCTGTGACCACGTGGTCTTTCATATACGAGTCGTGGTGTTCACTCTGTAGAAATCACACCATGCTGATGAAATATCGACCGTTGGTGGCCACAATGCTGCGTCTAAAACTGATGTTAAGTCACGTTATCTGATTATATGGTAGTTTCATCTGTAAGTCCCAACTCAATAGATGGTACTACCTGAAGACACCTCAATGTCGATGGTGGAGTTACTTTGCAATATAAGCCCTGAATTGGAGACGACCAGTTACAGAGAATATATACCAAGTTCTAGATAGATTACTTATTTAAGTGACAATAAGTAAAGAACAATGCAATAATACAAATAACTTGTAAAATAAATTGGTGAGACAATATGTAATTTTCAAGTGTAATTTATTTATTAACTTTAAATAAATTACAAGGTTGTTGCGGAACCAAGATAATACAAGTATGTAAATATCCTAACAACCTATGAACTACAATTGATCTACACTTTGAATTTCTCTAAACAATCGAAACACTTAAAGTTGTGAAATGTTCCTTTTTACGATTGAGAGAATATTGCACAAGTTCACCAAGAATATTGTAGGTATGCAAAGTGTGAATTCTTTCGAAGTGTGTTCGAAGAAGTAATATTCTTGGTGTGCAATGACTTGTATTTATAGGCAAAGTTAACATTGGGATATTAACTTTGGCCGTACAAATGTGGTTGAGAGCATTTAAGGAATAGCATTTAATTCCTTAAAATGCAGTGTAAAGTTGCAGTATAAAGCAACTTTATTCAACCAGCTTTATTTACCTTTTTGTACTTAAATAATAAGATAAATCTTATTATCCGGGTAAAAGCACATAAAGCACAAAAGTCAATTCCTCGTAATCAGTGTAAAGCTTTGTAAGAGCTTTCCACTGACGGTCTCCAGTTTGTAACTGGGGGGGGGGGGGGGGGGGGGGGGGGGGGGGGGGGGGGGGGGGGGGGGGGGGGGGGGGGGGGGGGGGGGGGGGGGGGGGGGGGGGGGGGGGGGGGGGGGGGGGGGGGGGGGGGGGGGGGGGGGGGGGGGGGGGGGGGGGGGGGGGGGGGGGGGGGGGGGGGGGGGGGGGGGGGGGGGGGGGGGGGGGGGGGGGGGGGGGGGGGGGGGGGGGGGAGGTTTGTAACTGACTAGAATGTCAACTGGGCTTCGCTGCCATTGTCATTCTCTATCTTCCACTTGTTGTCTTCGACTTCAACTGGAAGGATTCTTCAACTGGCCAGTTCTCAACTAGAGGAAGTCTTCAGTTGCGTTGACTGTACGATGCAACTGGACTTCAATATATTTCTGGACAAATCTTCTGGGTCTCCAGTTTCACTGGGTCTCCAGGTGCAACTGGAGACTGGCCAGTTTACCAGTAAACTGGTCCTAACAAATTCCCCCTATTTGTCTAGAAATATTGGCAAGTCTTTTTCAGTCCTTGTATCTGTACAAGTGTGAACTGGAGAGACTTGTTCGATTAAATCTATCTAAGTTTTCCAAGGCATTTTTATAGATCAATAAATGCTTGGGTTTTTCTTTTAAGTTTGTTAGATCTAATCTATTATCTACCTTGTGGTTACAAACTGGTAACTTCATTTATACAAGGAAATGAAATTTATACAAGTTACAGAATGTAAATAAAATACAAGTAGATACAATGAAAAGAGAACTTAATGAGATGGCCCTTCGCCAGTTCTTCTTCTCTTGGTCACTGAAGAGATAGGCTGAGAGTCTTCAGGATCAATATTCAACTTTAGCTCCAGATTTTCTTTATGTTGAATCTTGCCTCTGAAGAAGTTCACTCATGCTTTCTTAAACCTATTCTTTTGTGCCTTTGCACCCAAAACATTCACCATTTCAACCCATTCAGTGAACCCATACTGCATTGCACCAGGATTGTCAGTTTTAACCAGTGGCCCTCTGGTATAACTAACTTCAACTTAAAAGTGCTTGGTGCCTGGCTTAATGGTTACATTAACATCCTTGATAGTCCCACTATGTCTTCTGGTTGCCATGATCTGGGAGTAATAGCTTCTTGCTTCAGATTCATTTGTTATTTTAATACTCCCAGCTCAAGCAGCCAGTACAGCAGACTTGATGTCATTATTTGATACCTCGCCAGTTAGTTCAACAAACGTGCTAAGGTCAGCATCTCTGGTCAGTGGTCTTCTTGGTTGAGAAATCCTTCTTGGTGGATTCAAAACCCTTTTCACAACCTTCTTTACATGTTCAATTCTTTTTAGAATCCCAGTGGCCCTGTTCTCCTTTGCCTTCTCCACTGATATGTTCAAATTTCTGGCATCAAATTCAGCTTCATCCTCAGGATAGTGTCTGTCCAGTTCAACATCAAGCATTTCTTTCAACTAGTCAACTATCCTGGGATCATTATTTACTCTGGCATACTCCTCCTTAGTGATTCCCAAAAGATGAGCATCACTCATATCAAGCAACTTAATCTGTGCAAGATGTGCTCTGGCTTCAGCTTGGTTTCTTTGTTTCATCTTCTTTCTTTCTTTAATTTCATTGCCAAGTCTAGCCAATCTTCTGCTATCACTATCTGAAACTGGAGGAAGTACATCAGCATTGCCAGTTTCTAACATTGGTACATCAGTGGCTGGCTGGGCAGATACATCACATGCTAAACCTTTGCCCTTATCAACAACATTCCCCCTATCACCTACATCACCAGTTTCAACAACTCTTTGCTCACCAGCTTCAGTACTGGCAGCCACAATCAATTCTATACCAGATTGACCTCCAGATGGAGTGCTTTCGGTTGCAATTGGTGTAAGAACTGCACTTCTTTCCCCCTTGGCAGCATCTAGACCTGCCCTAATCACTTCCCATTCAGAATGGTGAGCTGGCAACTGTAACACCCTAACTAAGGCGGAACGGTGAGATGTACAGAAAGTCGAGTATTCAAAGCAAAGGATTATAAATAACATTCACCATAGCTTCATGTGATAAAAAATAATTTTACAATGCACAAGCATGTGAACCAATTCCCAAGTACAATACGTCTACCATACTTGGATATTGAGTCTACGAAACAAATAACAAATACATGAGATGGTATACTACAATGATCAGGGCGGATTCCATTGCCCGTCACAAGGTTTGATCTTTGACTCCAGAGTGCAATACAAATAATCATGATGCATATAATTCCTCAAAGCTTACGCTAATTCCTGAAAAGCATGAAGAAAAAGTGTCAACTACGAAAACGTAGTTGGTGAGTGCATAGGTTTGCAAGTAAATCTCATTACATATCCATTTCAAAATAGTTGAGAGATCCATGGTAAATTATAAAGTTCTCATTTGTCACATTTATCGTGACAGAAAAATATATCAATCGATTAATCATTCATTATACCAAAACTATTCGGTCATCAATACTTCAATATCGCCAATTTCAACAGCTTTCAAGATTTCATATAAGGTCCAATACCCAAACCGTATGTTCAATCCACAATTTCCATCCATAATAATATCAATACCACTTGGTCAATGGTAAGACTACCATGACATAATTTGATGAGATAGATCTTGAGCCACTACTAAGACCGGTTATGTCCCAATAATCAAATATATATAGTCCCAAATGATAAGATAATGATAAGCACATGCTGTCAATCACGTGCATAAAGATAACCAAGGGTCGTGCCATGGAAACGACCATAAATATATAGTAGTTAGAGCACCGCGAGGCCGGACTGGCAATGAAGGTGGCCACAAAGGCAGACCAAACATCCCACCGTTACCTATAATAGTGGATGAGGGGACAAATCCTAGTTGCGCAACCCTCTAACTACAGGCCTCAAATGAGTTAATAGTAGTGTACAGGGGACCACCGTTTGACAGTACTCAAGCTCATCATATAACATATAACACGTTTGAACATACAATATAATTCCCATATCATTATCATTATTTCAAATAATCATTTCATAAGAGAAAGTCATTTTAATTAATCATGCTTTTCACCCCGCAAGTAAAACATATAAAAGAGTTTGAAAGGGGGCTATGACTCACCTTGATATGCCGCATATTATATTCACTTATCCAAAATGGGTACTTCCCATCTATCGCTTCCTTGATCATATATCCATCATATTCCTCAATCACATTCCAAGCCAAGACTATCCCTACGATAGGACTAATATACGTAAGTTCCTATCTTAAGCCATCACTAAGAAATGCCACTTTCTTTATGTTGTCATAAATTTTGGGATCCAAGTATATTGTTAATATTTGCATCTTTTTGGTTGTAGAGGGTGTTGGTGTAAAAGGGTCACTTTCATTATACATGTAGTTATAAGTTGTTAGAATTTCGGTAGCTTGCCTTTGATTATCATGGTTCCCATTGTGTGCTTTGCTTGATTATAATATTTGACATTAGTAACTTCATAATATTAATATTTATGAATACTTTCTGATTTATAACTATTTATTTAATTTAATATCATTTAATTAATTATTTATTCATTTTCTTGATTTATTAACCAAATAATTCTTTAAAAATACTTTTAAGTACCTCACTTGCCTTTATAATTTGTGGCTAATTATATTTGGGTTATATTCTGATTTTTATGCTTTTTAACTTAAAATATTGTGATATATATATTTATTTATGAAATTTTTCTATTAATTTAAAAATAGTTATTAACTGGTGATTTTCACTTACTTAATTATTTCTAAATTATATGACATTTGCTCTTTGACTTGAAATGATTTTACTCCAGTAGTTTTAGTCACTTTCATCATTGGTTGTGATTATTTAACCAATTTCATGATTTATATAATTTATTTATTTATTTATTTACCTTTTTAATTATCATTTAAATTTAATAATTAACAGAAATTCTTAGAAATCACCACATAACTTTTTGGCTAAAAATCCCAGGCTTTTTAGGCAACTTTTATCATGGGAAAAATCATATCAATTCAGCCTCTCTTGTGTCTTGCTCATTTTGAGGATTCTAAGCTTATAAATCGTTTACCGAAATAGTGATTTTAGCCTCATTTTTCATGCAATTCAAATGCGTCAAAATGGATTTTCATCCTTATTTCATTATTTCCAGAATGTTCATTATATTTTGGTGTCTTAAGTCATGATAGTGGTGGTGGTGTGATAAGTGCAAATTAAAGCTTTCGGTTAGTGCTTATATGAACCGAATTAGTGATTTGTAGGCTTGTCTTTGCCATTTAATAACCAAGTTAAGTTTTATAACTTTTATTTGACATATTGTCAGTAGGTTTATAATACTTTTTGTTACGAGATTGTTGGAGTTGGTTAGAGTTGCAATCTAGTGACTTTTAGCTTATTTTGTTGTGAAGAACTTTTACTTGGAATTTTCTGTTTTAACACTTATTTTCATAAAATGTTGAGTAGTCATTCTTGGTTGAGTTGAATTATTTGGACATTGGTGATTTTTATACAGAGACATATATGTGTCCTATATTTATGTGAATTTTTTCTAAATTTTTAGACATTGTTTACTACCTCTAAAAATTACCAAACCAAAACTGGGCAGAACAAGAGCTGCTGTGCGACTCAAAATATTTTATAAAATATTTCTATGATGAACATTTAAGAAAAATCTCCCAATTTTATTTTAAGTTAGGGACACTTTGAACTCAGTTCACACCAAGTTTAAACTTCTGAAACCTATTAGTTAAGAAATTAAAAATCGTCAAAGTTGACTCAACATTAAGACAAAAATCCAGTTTTGACCACCTTTGGTAGAAAAATCATATCTTTGGTTTAGTTTAATATTTTTGAGTGATTCAAGTTGGAGGTTAAACTTAACTCTTTTATCTACAACTTTTATTTTGAAAGTTTTTCTTGAAACGGTCCTCACATGTTCAGTTTATCCGTCCAAAGACAGGAGAATGATTCTGTCAGAAGGTATTTGGGTCCAAACAACTCACCAATGACCATTTTGCTTTATTAACACTTGAGTTCATCATTTACAAGATTAACACTTTATTTTTATATCTCTCAACATCAAATTTCCAGATTATTATACTTCTTTTAACATATTTTTCACTTAATACAAGTCCATCCATCTCATAATCCAACAACAAGATTCAACTTTCTTAGATCTAACATGCATTCATTCAAATCAACACTTTTCATACCAATCTTTATAGATCTAACTTTCAACAACATAAAAACATCTTTTTAATGAAAAATCTCAGAAATATATTCTTCAAAATATACAAAAACATATAGATCTATGAAAAGGAAAAATCACTTTAAAAGCTACTAATCTATAACAACACTTTTGGGTCTTAAACTTGTTGAATCCTTGGATCTTTCTCATAGATTTTGACATGCATATGCATGAGGAGAAAGATCCTATCAACTTGCCTTCATCAAGTGTATATTACAAAGAAAACAAGAAGAAAACATAAACTTTTGATAAGATCTCTGAAAAATAAGCAAGAACAAGATAGATCTAGTAAAGAGATGAAGATTTATACCCTTGAAGAACTTGGTTTTGAAGATGATTTTGGGCAGATTTTTCGTGACCTTTATGGCTCCAAACAACCCTTATTTCAAGCTTAAAATAACTCTTAAACCT
>CM067169.1:124629968-124664080 GCA_034093135.1 Erigeron breviscapus | reverse complement strand
TCGATATCGTAAAATTATCCAAGTTTGCTTACATGAAAATATCCATGCAAATAGCAAACGATTGTTATTTGATGGATGATGAAGAATTTTTTTTTGAAGACTGAAGAAATCGAAGATGCTGCTGTCAAGGGGGAGTTTGTTGATGCATGTTGATGTGACAACAGCAACTGAGATTTGATTATGTCTTATTCATTTATATGTAATTGATAGATTATGGACTTCGTGTTTTAGTAATGATTGATTACATGTTTTGGTGTTTTATATATGTTTATATATGATGGTTGTTATGTATTTCATACAAGTACAATCATAATATATGTTAAGTTCTTGTACATAAAGTACTAGGAAAATAACTAAGCATAAGATGTTGATGGTTTTAGTACTAACGAAGATGATCTTCGTTAGGAACGAACGAAGATTATCTTCGTTCTAAGGGCTGGGCTGCTAAGTTCGTAGGAACAAAGCCCAGCAGGCCCAATATCAATTATAAACGTATATAAGCGATTGGAAAACCTAAATTGAGTTAACCAGTCGATTATAACACACACCAATCATCTAAGTTCGTTGGCAATCATTAGCAAACGAATATAGCGTAATTAAGGCTGATTATACACTTATAATTAGCAATAATATAGATAACTAATCAAACAGTTATCTCGTGAGGATTCCGCACTCACGACATAACCATAGACGATCTTGAGAGCGATCCAGACGCCATATATGGAAGACTTGGGACAACTATATAGCATAGAAGATGCTATTGGATCACGTACATAACGTAGGACGTGTAAGATATGTTGTGTGTCAGTCGAAGTACAAGGAAGCACAAGAAGAGTATATTAAGCCTTAACTTGGAGAAAGAAATCGAAGGTCTTCCCTATCTATGTTGATCGACCAAAAGGAAAAATTGAGCGGCCAACGAAAGGGAGGTTGTGTGACATGAAGGTCACCTTTGGTTAAGTATAAGGACTTCCTTAAAACATTAAGGAGAACACTAGCAATGTTGCAAAACGAAGGTACATGGAGGAAGAAAACCTAGGATAAAAATATGATTAGGATGTATTGAGTGGCCCTCGAGTTTTAGTGAGTAACAAAAAGGATTCTGAGCTATCCTTTCTCTTTTCGAAACAACGTGTAGATGGAGATTTGTTACACGAAGGAATAAGGAAATTTGGCGAATTGAAGATCGTCAAGGATGGTGAGATGAAGTGAAGAGCAGGAAATCCCTTACATTTTTCTAGAGGAAAAATGTTAAGGGGGTAATCACAGCAAAGGTAGATACTCGAACAAGGAGTATGAAGTGCACGATTATACTTTATCTTTCAAGAAGAGTTATTCACTAGCATCATTGAAGGTGATGTGGAGTAGAAGATAAAGTAAAGGAACGTCATTTAACTCAAACAGTAAAGTGAAGGCATTGACGCCATCTACGAGATGTAGTTCTGGTGGCGTTCATCTTTATGGCGCTCCACACGTTATTCTTTAAATACCTATTGGAAAACTCCTATCGAAAGAAAAACTATTAGTAGAGCATATCAACTAAGCTGAGAGAAAGCGGTATATGCTCAACACCCAATGAAGGCTAGCCTTGCTAAAGAGGAGAGGTATGGTCGATGAGTGGAGGAAGCACGATGACCTGTGATGGTTATCCCCTCAAGGTCAACGGTCGTATGGAGGTAAGCTAAAATAAGATGAACTTGGCAGAGAAAAACTTTAAACACATGGTGAACCATCAAGGGCCATCGACCCACGGAGTAGTGCGCCCAAGAAAAGTGAAGAAGGAAAACAACATGGGATCGCTAAGTTGGTAGTGAAAGCAAAGAAAGAATACGACGCTAGAAGTCAAGGCACATACTACCACGACGATCAAGGAAGTTGGTCGCTGAACTAATTTTCAAATAACTACAAACTCCGAGAAGAGCTAGTTATGGAACGTTTGAACGAAAGCGTGACAAGGATAACACACATCCGTGATGAGTTAGGATTAAAGGATCCGTATCAGCATGTTGTGACGAGTACCCCTGAGATAACTTCAAGGACTAGTGACTGCGCGTGTGTCATTCAAGATGACGATTACTCTAGTAAGAGATGGATCCGAGTGGCGAAAACGGTAAGGAGTATGGTTACCCATAAGAAAACAAAAGGAAAATGGAGGGAACCGAATGGTTGAGAAAAAGACGAAGTAACCGATGTTTCACCTAAGTTGTCATACATCACAATTCCTAACAACATTATGCTAGTGTATTGATAAGAAACTTAGCTCAGAAAGTTGAAAATGGACATGAGGCTTTGGAGAGCAAGGTAACTGGAAGTTTCGTAGATCTAGTTCAAAAGGACCTAAGAAGGATTTCATACCAATGAGGACTTGAAGTGTTTGTATTGCCAAGATGGTAGTCATGTGATTATTCGTGAGCGTAAGGATTGTGTAAATCCTATTGTGTGGAATGCGTAGGGATAGAAGAGAAATGGAAGAGCTTATATGTGCAATGTTAAAAAAGGAGTTTAGTCGGCAATATGTCATAGATGGTAGTGCTTCTACATTAAAAATGAAGAATTAGAGGTGCCATAAAATGATTTGCAAGCCAATATCCGCAAGAGAAAATAAATAAGTAAATAAATGGGTAATGACGCGACCTAACAAATGACGAAGAAGGCGATCTTGGAAAAATAAGGGTGAAGTGGAAGGACAAAGGTGAGTATGAGGAGTAAAATGGAACTATCCATGGCCGATTCATAATCCCCTTGCACGCCATAAAACAACAAAGACGACCCTGGAAAACCCTAAGATGAGGTACTACGAAGATGTACCTTCGCAATTTTAGTGCAACTTGGCACCCCAGTTAGTATCACTTTTGTTAAAGGGGTAATCCCTTAACAAGTGATTAGTCACAAACGAAGTCAATATTTTCAAGTAGCGGCAAGCGTGTCCAACGTCAAACCAAAGAAGGATGAAAGTAGGCGAGAAGCCAGTGGAGCGATTCTTTATTGGGGAAAGCAAACGATAAAGGAAAGTGTAACATCCCAAACATTTTATGTCGACCATTGACCATGTCGTTAGTCAACGTTTGCTTTCCGTTGGAATTATACGTCTTAATAATAAATATGTTTATGCGATAATGACTACGGTCGTTATATATGATTAATGTGTCTACGTGTTAATTATTAATTTCATTAAATGTGTTCAAGTAATGAAAATATTGAAGAATGATGATTAATAAGGTCGCAAAGTGTTTTTGATAGGAGTTAAGGGTCGTTAAGTATTTATGTATGCGTTTAACGAGCAATTAGGTCACGAAATGAGCTATAAGAAAGTGCAAGGGCTTAAGGGGCCAAATTTGAAAGTTGGTACAACAGGGATTTAGGTTAGGATCGTGAGTATTAGCCTCACAATCAGATTTTAATCTCAAAACAGCCCCTCCCCTCTCTCAAAGCTATTCTCTCCAAGATCTATTCGTTTCGTGATGTTTCGAGCAAGATTCGATTAAGATCTTTCATCCTTATAATCATCAACAGGTAATATAGGTGATAATCCTTTGATTTCTGATCTTGTGAGTCTTATATGTGAATCCGATCCAGGCCATGGGGTTTGGGTTGGGTTATAATGCAAAACGGTTACCGATTTCATGTTATTCGGGTGATCAATTAGTGATTTATGTTTGTAATGGATCAAGGAATCAATTGATGGTTTGAAGTCATCAATTGTGTCTTAAAAGAGGTCAATTTGATGTCTCCAGGTCGGGTTAGGGTTAATGTGAGTCCCTTTAATTACGAGATGGTTAACCAATAGAAAGTGTAAAATACAACAAGTCTAATAATCACTAGATATTGGACTTGTATTACTTGTAAATAAAGATGCAAGATATATAAACAAAGTAATACAAGACTTAAAGCAATAAACAAATAAAGTGGACCATTATGTATGTTTCATGGTATTTCATTTATTGATGTTTAAATAAAATACAAGGTTGTTGCGGAATCAAGATAACACAATTAAGTGAGTATCCTAACAACCTATGATTACAATGATCTATATTTGTCAAATAGCTCTTTAGGATCGAGATACTTAAAGTTGTGAAGTATCCCTGTTTAAGATCGAGAGTATTTTAGACAAATTCACTTTCTTGCAAGGTGTATGCTAAAAGTATTTTTGTTCAAGGAATGACTTAGTATTTATAGGCAACAAAATTCACCAGTGAATTTTGTGCCGTACAAATATGGTTGTATACATTTAATGATCCGACAAGAACTTTAAATGTATTAGATAAGAATAAGGATAAAGTCACATCAAGTGCAAGTGTATCCTATTATCCAACCACCTTAACACACGTATACTTTTGTTAAAGAACAAGTGGATTGTTCTTTGGAAAGTGTGTTAAAGGCTAAAGTCAATCCTCGATATTAGTGTTCAGACTTGCAGGATCTAGAACACTAACAATCCTCCAGTGTGCAGATCTGGTAAGACTCTCCAGTGGACTCCGCCATTTGTTAAGTCTTCTTCCTTCAGACTTCAGTCTTTGACTTCAGTCAGAATGTCTTCAGTAGAGTAGATCTGGTCTGGGGTGAAGTCTTCAGTGAGCTAATCTGGAGAATGCTCCAGATTACCTGTACAAGTAAATGCTCACTAGTCTTCAATTAATTCTGGACAAATCTTCAGAGGGACTCCAGATTCCAAGTCTGGAGTAGGTCCAGTAGAATATGTTTTCTGGTCAGATCTTCAGTGAGGCTCCAGTAGTCGGGTCTGGAGCGAGACCAGCAAAACAAGTTTCTTAACAAACCTAAGTAAGGTTCCAGTAGTCCAGTCTGGAGCCAGTCCAGTAAGTCTGGACTAAATCTGGACCTAACATTTGAGATCGAATGGAAATCGTTTAAGAGCAGTTCAAAATCAGGTTTGCTGATCGGAGCCCGTTATGCGGTGCATGGAATTTCCATGCGGTGCATATTTTGGGTTTTTGAAAATATGCGGTGCATATTTGCCTAGATTTGTACTTAAGTCTTGTTTAGCTTATAGATCGATCTTATACTCGTTCTAGGTTGTCGGGAGCACTTAGCAAGCACTGTAAGATGTACGTAACTCATTATTGAGCGGTACCGAGGTAAGATACACTACTTTGACACGCTGAGGGTTCAACAAAAACATGGTTTTCATATAATAACTTCCCAAATGATATCTTGATTGCTTATGGGTATTCGGGGTTACACGGGAGGTGTGATATGGGCTATGTAAATGACTATTGAGACCTGAAATGTTGTCCCAATGATATGAAATGTAATGATACGATATGAAATGTTATGCAATGATATGAAATTTAATGATACGCTATGAAATGTTATGCAATGATATGAAATGTAATGATATGCTATGAAATGTTATGTAATGTCTTGAGATGAATTGAAATGTGATATATGTTGATGATATGTGAAATGTGCATGATTACATGGCTTGTTCATCTAGTTCACTAGACTTATTAAGTTGCCATGACACGTGCACGTTTAAGGGCCAAAACGTAAAAGATGAATATGTGATGATGTTTAGGTAATGTGGACACCTAAACTATATATGATGAGAAATCGAGCTCGTAATTGATGTGAGAAGTGTTAAGCTTAACCCGTACTTGCCCTTGCCCGGTAGGTGCGTATATGTGGTTGCTTGGGTGGCTCCTTGCAACATAATTAAGTGGTAGAGTAACTCCGGGTGGCGTGATTACCCACCAATGTCTTTGAACATAACGGACTACTCCTGGATTGGCTTGCCATTCCTTAACGACATTGATGTACTACCGTAAGGTTTGTCCATCTAGTCGGGTGTGACTTATGTCATACTTAATGATATGTATATGTTATATGATGTGCGTGACTTATGTCACACTTGCAAAGATGATATGTGAAAAGATATGAAATATGACTAGGCACATTTAGGATGACCCATCCTATTATGATGATGTTTGATGTGATGATATGTTATGTGAGATGTAATGTATGATGTGATTTGTGCCTTAACGATTCAAAAGACTTTTCTATAAAGTTTTAAATGGACAAATGTTTTATTAATGATGTGTTATCTTACTTAGCTAATTCATTAGCTAACACTTGCTCTTTTAAAATGTGTTGTGCCCTCAGGTCCAACTTTAGTGAGCAGGTAGATGTGAGAAGATGTGAGGCATGGGTAGATGGTCTTGAAGCTGGCTTTAGTTTACATTTGAATTATGTCATGATATTTATGATTTGTAATGATTTTGTGGTCGGTTGTTTAATGTTGGGCAACCGATGGGTTTCCATTTAAACTTGTTTTGATGATATGGCTAGTAACACCATTTAATGAATGAACCAAACAGATTTTGCTGGTTTGGACTTTTAAAGTTTAATTCCGCTTTCTTTGACGCCGTTAGGCGAAAGTTTTTGGAAATCCATATTTTTAAACGACGGGTGTTACAAAAGTATACAAAGTGACAATGGAAATGAGTAGCCACCAACGACCGATATTCCAACGTCTCTTACTATTTTTATTGTAACTCACGTTACGAACCGTTTGCTCGTTTTACACCCCCGTCTCAAGAAGTGAGCGACATTCATAACTTTTTTGATGTTTATAATCACGAGAAATGTTAGGGCACCAAGAAAGATGCCCCCAACTTTGGAGGTAAAATCTTGCAAGAGAACAAAAAGGACCGTGACGAGACCTAGTTGAATTTTCACATTTTATACGTCCCTGTGAAGCTATCTTATCGTCAATCTATTCATTCATACTACCGTATGAATGATCAAACTTCGAGGACGAAGTTCTTGTTAAGGGGGTAATGATGTAACAACCCTCAATTTCCGACTAGGACAATTTACTTAGACTTATCTAGGTATCTATCCCTAGAGGTTTATTAAGAGAATTTGGCTTCTAGACATTTAGGGCATAGTGATACTTGCCATCTAGTTCAATGAATGCCCAAAGATAGCTAGTCATCTTAGAAATGCCAAACATAATAATCATAATTATTCAAGTCAATCTCAGAATAAATAACAATCAAAAATATATAATATCCAAATAAACAACTCAAATAATAATAATGTACATTGGGATTTATAAAATATAACATATATAATTATATACACATATAATATATATTATATAAAAGGCATATATATATATAATATATATATATATATATATATATAAACATATAACCTTATACTTAGTCAAATTAAATTTTACAACAACTAAAAATGTGTAGGAACACATACTAGTTAACTCACAATTACATGAAATACACCTGATTAAAACTTGAACATAAGCATGATGTACAAGAAGAGACCTAGACTAAGTATGTATAAGTAACTAGATAGTTTTATAAATAATTGTTTTATAAATTTGAAAGCCCTTTTCCACCTTTTTCCTTAAAAATTTCGGCCATCACCTCCCAACCATGCCATGTTCCCAACATTTCAAAGCCAATAAGAAATCAACTAGCTAATAATTTCTTACACCTCACATGTCATGCTTTGTACTATCAAATACTCAAGCCCCATCATTTCCAACACACTTTAACTCATATCTCTCTCTCTTCCCTCATGTGATGCAAGTATTGGGAAGTCACCATCTCCATTTCAAAACACACACAATCACATCTATCAAAGTCTCCTCTCAACTCTCACTTTCACTCTTCCTCCTCTCTTTCTTTCTTCTCTTGGACGGTTTCAAGCAAATAAAAAGGACAAGACATATTTTGCTTTCATTCTCACACTCCCTCTCATCACAAGAACTCTCAAGCACTCTTTCTCTCCCTCTCTTTTTCTGATTTTCGGACAGCAAGAAAAAGGGCAGAAAAACTGCCCTGAAACACTACTTTCATGCACCAAATCTTCATCTTTGTGTCACCATCTAGCAAGGGAACAATGGAAGGTCAAGCTCAAGAGTCTTGGAGGTCTTCTAGTGCACGAAAACAGCCCTCAACAGCCATGGAAGTCGTGACCCAGCTGTCAATGAATAGAAGGGATTTTGGTTTTATTGATTGATGATAAAAAACATACACAAGCCCTATATTTATACAAGAATTGAAAAACTATTTTTGGTAAATTAGGTCAACCACGACCGACCCTAATTCTTGGACTTGGGCCCTTCTTGGACCGATACACTTGTTGAGGCCCATGATCTTGTATACTCGGGAGATGATGATATTGAATCTGATCCCACATATTCTAACACTCCCCCTCAAGTTGAATATCGGGATTACCGAAATTCAACTTGCTTAGACACTTATGAAACATAGATGTTCCCACGGCTTTGGTTAGAATATCAGCAAGTGGTCTTCAGACTTAACAAAAGGTAACTTGATAATTCCACTTTCCAATTTTTCTTTTATGAAATGACGATCAACTTCCACATGCTTGGTTCTATCATGTTGAACTGGATTCTCTGAGATCTGGATAGCAGCTTCATTATCACTCATGACTCGAATGCTTTCTTTGGGAGCAAAACCTATTTTAGACACCAACCTCCTCAACCACAAAGCTTCTGCTAGTCCTCTGGCTATACCTCTAAACTCAGCTTCAGCACTTGACAAGGAGACAACTTTCTGTTTTTTACTTTTCCACGTAACCAAGTTACCACCTACCAATGAAAAGTACCCAGAAGTGGATCTTCGATTACCTTTGTCTCCTGCCCAATATGCATCTGTATATATCTGAATCTTGAGATGACCATTAGCCTTAAATAACACCCCATGACCTGAAGTCCCTTTAAGATACCTGATAATTCGTAGAACTGCATCCATATGATCTTCCTGAGGTTGATGCATAAATTGACTAACCACTCCAACAGCATATGCTATGTCTGGACGGGTATGAGCCAAATAAATAAGTTTCCCCACCAACCTTTGATATCTTCCTTTATCAGTAGCTTTAGCATCTGTCTTCACAAACAACTTCTGATTAATGACCATGGGTGTGTCTGCTGGCTTGCAATCAATCATTCCTGTTTCAGCCAAAAGATCTAATATATATTTTTTCTGACAAATAAAAATTCCACGTTTAGACTTGAAACTTCTATTCCAAGGAAATACTTCAGATCTCCCAAATCTTTCATTTCAAATTCTGCAAACAAAGCTGATTTTAGTTGGTTAATCTCCTTTTCATCATTTCCTGTTATAATCATGTCATCAACATAAATTATTAGACATGTTACAAGATTCCCTCTATGACGAAGAAACAATGTGTGATCTGAGTTGCTTTGTTGATATCCATACTTCTTCATAGCAAGAGTAAACCTTCCAAACCAAGCTCTGGGTGATTGTTTAAGCCCATACAAGGCCTTTTTCAACTTACAAACTTCCCCATTCTTAAAGTTGTGAGAAAAACCTGGAGGAGCTTCCATATACACTTCTTCTTGTAATTCTCCGTGCAAAAAAGCATTCTTCACATCAAACTGATGAAGAGACCAACCCTGATTTGCTGCTATTGAGAAAAGAACCCTTATTGTATCTAGCTTTGCAACTGGAGAAAAGGTTTCTGAATAGTCAATGCCATAGGTTTGAGTGTACCCTTTGGCAACAAGTCTTGCTTTGTATCTTTCTACATCCCCATTTGGTTTATATTTGATGGTATATATCACCTGCATCCTACCGGATCCTTTCTTGTTGGAAGAATACACTTTTCCCACGTATCATTCTTAATAAGAGCCTCCATTTCACTATCCATAGCATCCTTCCATTTTTTAATTTCAAAGCATGCTCTACACTTGATGGGATCTCTTCAGAATATAGTTTTGCTGTAAATGCTCTTGCTTCTTTGGAGAAAAAACCTTCTACAATATTAGCAAAGCTGTCTACCGGATACTTAGTAGACCGAGAATTTCTTTCTGGAGAGTATCGCTTTGCAGGTATTCCTCTGGTAGACCTTGGTGGAAGAATATATCTTTCTGGAGCACTTTCTGGAGTTACTTCTTCTATACTTTCTGGCTCTCCATTAACATTTTCCTGCACTTCATTAGCTGGAATATCCATATCATTCAAATCATGGCTTGGTTCAGAATTACTTACTTCGGATATCAGGTCTGGACTTGGGTTGTCACTTTGAGAGGAGGACTGTAAATCTTTATCTGTAGTCTGAACTTCTGATGGAGTAGTGGTCTGAACTTCTGATGAATATTGAAGCCAACTCAGTGTGTCACTTTGTTCCTCCCCCTGACCACTGAGTTCCTGAGAGTAGAAATACTTGGTTTCCAAAAATCACAATTCATCGTAGTAAACATACGATGAGTTTTAGGATTATAACATCTATACCCCTTTTGAGTAACCCCATATCCCAAAAACACATTTTTCAGCACAGGTTCGAGTTTGTTACGATATGATTTTGGAATATGAACAAAAACCGTACATCCAAATACTCTAGTGGGCAAAGTAAGAACTGATGGGAGTTTATGAAACTCAGAGAGGACTTTCAAAGGGGTTTTCATATCGAGAATCTTTGTAGGAAGACGATTAATCAAGTAGGTAGCAGTAGCTAAGGCTTCGGGCCAAAAACTTTTTGGAACTAAGGACTCAATAATAAGTGCCCTAGTCATCTCTAAAAGAATCCTATTTTTTCTTTCAGCCACACCATTTTGTTCGGGGGTGTGAGGGCAAGTGGTTTGGTGGATTATTCCTTTGGATTGAAAAAACTGGTTCATTTGTGAATTCACATATTCTCCACCATTATCTGTTCTCATGATTTTGATAGATTTTTGAAATTGAGTTTGAACCATGTTATAGAAAACAGTGAATCTATCATAAACTTCATCTTTATTTTTCAAAAAAATAAATCCATGTCATTCGGGTGCAATCATCAACAAAAATCACAAAATACTTGAAATTATGACCTCCAACAACCGGTGCAGGACCCCACACATCTGAATGAACCAATGAAAAAGGAAATTCAACTCTAGTATTACGAGGTTTAAAAGTTTGCCTATGACTTTTTGCTAAAATGCAAGTTTCACAATCAATCTTTTTATTCAAAGGAAAAAGTTTCGGAAACAAAACATGTAAATAACTAACTGACGGATGCCCCAATCTTCTATGCCATAACCATGCTTCTCTTTCACTAGTCCCATGAGCAAGCATGACATTCCCACTTTCAGTAACTTCATCAACATAATACAGTCCTTCTCTCTCAGTGCCACGCCCAATAATCCGTCCCGTCCTGATATCCTGTAACAAACAAAAAGTTGGATGCATGAGAACTGAGCAATTAAGTTCTTTTGTCACATGACTTATTGACAAAAGTTTATGTGACAAAGACGGAACATAAAGACAATTTGACAATTTAATGTTCGGAGAAATTTTAATGTTCCCCCATTTTTAACATCCATTTTTGCTTTATTGGCCACTTTGATATGTGTCCTCCTGGGTTTTGAAAAATCTGAAAAATCAGATAATTCATATGTCATTGTATCTGTTGCACCGCAATCAAAAATCCACGACCCATCTTTTTCTTCCCTTTTTGCTACATATGCTGCCCCCTTTAGGATCTAATTTTCCTGGCCCAAGAACCTTTCTACTTATCCCATGAACTATTCCCAGCCCATTTTGGATAAAAACCCTGAATTATACCTATTAATCTAATGTTATTATATATATGTAATGTTTTATAAGGAAACTTAGGGTTATACACAAAACTCCTTTCTTTCTTTCTACCTGCCACCGAGAAAACATCAGCCCCACCTACTCCGGTCGCCGCTAACTTCACCGGTCCCTTTTTCCGATCGGCGAACATCACTACTGGAGTTAGCTTTGGCGGTAGGAGCTCTTGCTTTATCCGATTTGGTACTCCACCGGTTACCCTTTTTGTTTTCCGTCCACCACGCCGGATAACCCACAAGTTGGAAACACTGCTCCTTTGTATGTGCCGCTTCATGCCACACTCATCACAATGGAGTTTGTCTTTGTCATCTTGGGTAACAGATTTCGGTTTATAATCATCGGTACCTTGGTGGCTAAACTTTCTCCGGCGATAAATCCGGCAGCAACTCCTTGTTGTTCAGTAGAGGTTGCTCCCAGAATATTCTGGTGAGCGGCCTCCTTCCTTACAGTTGCATATGCTAATTCGGCGTAGGAAGGATCGGTTCGGAGAATTCTCTCTTTTTATCGATTCAAATTTTCGATCCAACCCATTTAAGAACTGGAACAACTTCTGGTCAGATCTGATTTTTGTATATGTCTTGATATCTTCAGCACACTTCATTGGATTTGGATCTATTCGATCTATTTCCCCCCATACTCCTTGAAGGGAGATCCAGAAATCTTCTAGTGATTTATCGGATTGTTTAAGCTCGTTTGCTTTGACATGGAGATTAAAAGCTTGCTTTGTCTTTTCCGCTGCTGTAAGTGGTTTCTAAGGCATCCCATAGTTCTTTGACTGTGGAAAACTCGGTGAGATTTCCGGCCAATACAGGTTCGATATTCTGAATGAGCCAAGAAAACACGATCAGGTCTTCTTGTTCCCATCTTTCATATTTTTCAGTTGTTGTTTTTGTTGGTGGTTCTTCGGTTAAATGATTCAGTAATGATTTGGATTTTCCGCCTATGGCAACTCGAATCATCCGAGTCCATAGAGCGTAATTTTGGTTGTTTAATTTGAGGTTGATTTGCAGGTTGTCGGATAATTTGGGATTTTGTGGCTGGTTATTTTGCAATAATTCGGCTAATTGAAGTGCTAATTCGGAACCCACGCCTGAGCCGCCGGCTTCTGCTGCCATGGTGGCTTAGGATAGGTGATGGCTTCGAGATTAGACGGTTATTGTGTAGATGATGAGACCAGGCCGTATGCCTGCTCTGATACCATGTCAATGAATAGAAGGGATTTTGGTTTTATTGATTGATGATAAAAAACATACACAAGCCCTATATTTATACAAGAATTGAAAAACTATTTTTGGTAAATTAGGTTAACCACTACCGACTCTAATTCTTGGACTTGGACCCTTCTTGGGCCGATACACTTGTTGAGGCCCATGATCTTGTATACTCGGGAGATGATGATATTGAATCTGATCCCACATATTCTAACACTCAGCAGCCCCAATCAGCCCTCAAACTCGACCCGTCAACACTCTTGATCTTCTTGTTTCGATCTTCAAAGGTTGATAACTTGAACTCTTTTGATTATCACTTTCTTTACCTTTCAATTTGTCACTAAATACACATAGATCCACACATGCATGCATATTTAAAAGGTTGATCTAAAAGAAATAATCATGAAAAAGTCACCTACATAAAGGATGATAAGTTGATTGAGTGTAAAAGTGATAGATCTTAACATGCATGCTTAGATTTGCACTAGTTTTAGGTTGATTTTGATTTGGGATTGGAGATGGATGAAAATATATGTTGATAGAAGATATATATTCTGATTTTATAAAATATAATCAAGAAGTAGGAGTGCATAACAAACTCTAGTAAAATAATGATCAAATCACAAACCGAAAATATGTAAATGTACAAATATGAACCCAACATTATATCAAACAATATAATCTATGAAAGACCATAAATAATCTGAAAGAAATGAAGTAAAAGAATAAATAACGAGTTGTTAAAGTCATGGATGTTAATGAATAAAAGATGGATTGAGTAACCAAGTGGAAAAGTGAGTTTTGGGTTACCAAGAAAGTGACAGCTTCTGTAACTAAACTTGTGGCGTGTAAAAATGGTATAAGGAGGTCGAACCAAGTCTTTGTCATAAAAGATGAAATGAAGATATGTGAGTCTAGTTTCACCACCAACTGGAATCAGTCAAAAAGACCAAATATAACTCAAGATATGAATTTTTAAGTACACTGTGGTCGAGCTGGGTTTTCACCGAAAAGCTAAATTTCACAAACTAAGAATCAACCTAATAGGGGTGTTGATGGGTCAGGTTATTTGGGTTTCGGGTTATTCGGTTCGGGTTATTCGGGTTTTGAAGAATTATAAATTAACCCGTAACCCAAACCGAATAAGATTTTGGTTATTTGGGTTTGGGTTGTTCGGGTTCGGGTTTTTTGGGTGGGTTTTGGGTAACCCAAATAAAATGTGATTGAATTTACGTGCATTAGTTACGTAACATTGCAACAATATAATTTCAATTTCAAAAACTTGAATAATAGTGATACTTATATAGATTAAGTTCTTTATGTCCAAAACTGTTGAAACACTTTTGATTATGCGTTTTTTGAATTCTTGAATGAAAAGATATGTTATTATTAGAAGAAAAAGTCATAGACAAAACAAATAAATTACAAACTATATAAAAATAATAAAATGTATTGATATAATAAACAAATTTTGACAACATATAACTTTTCTTATATTCATATTTTTATCATTTGATTATTTGTGTATTTTTAAACATTCATTATTATTTAACTTTGCACGCTTTTAATTTTGTCTATAAATGAAAATTTAATATTCAATAATATATACTTTAAACAAATTTGACGTGTTATATTAGTATATATAAAACAAATAAACATCTTATTCGGGTTATTCGGGTTGACCCAAATTATAAAATTTTCACCCGTAACCCAAACCGATTAAGCTTTGGGTTATTCGGGTTAACCCAAATGACGACCCGTAAACCGAATAACCCAACCCGTGTCACCCAAATCCATTCGGGTTGGGTCGGGTTATTTAGGTTTGGTTATTTTCAACACCCCTACCTTGAATCCAACAACTTTGTACATAATACCAACTATGAAATCAATAGAAACATTGAAACATAATAGGTGATGATACAAAATAAGTTTAATGCATTGGGGATGTCAAATAGGTGTTGGGTGAAGTAATAAAGTAAAGGCATGCTTTGGTGTTTTCAAGAAAAGCTAAACAAGAAATATGTGTTAACTTGGGGAGGTAATATCTCGGTCATAAAAAGGAGTTTTTAAACGATTTTTGAGTCTAAAATCAAGTTCAAAGAGTCTATTTTCAAATGGCACTGGTCTCAGGTCTTGGTTCCAAAGAAAAGTCGACCAAATGTATTTTTGAAGTTAAGTGCTCAAAACTGGATTTTTAGTTTAAAGGTCAGTAAACTTTGGCGATTTTTAATTTTAAAACTACTAAGCTTCGGTAGCTAAAACTTGGTGAAAAGTGAGTTCAAAGTGTCCTTAACTTAAAATAAAATTGGGGGATTTTTCTGAAAGATCCATCATAGAAAACTTTTATAAAACATTATGGGTCGCTGAACAGAAACATGTTTGACCAGTTTAGTTTCATGAATTTTTATAAATACTAAACATTATGTAAAAATTCACCAAAAATTCACAAAAATACTAGACACATAGATATCACTGTAGAAAAATCACCAAGGTCCAAATAAATCAATTTAACCACGAACACTTAGGCCACATTTCGGTAAAATGAAGTTCAAAACAGAAAGTTTAGAAGAAAACTAATAAATTGTGCAAATGGGCTAAAGAATTCAATAAGATCATAATGGGCTAATCCGGCCCAAATAATGAACCCAAATTGTGGACCAAATATCAGTAGCCCAATGTCCCATTAGGCCCGAAAATATTTAAGAACCATAAGTCGTCCAAACGTTAACGAGATTAATACGTCGAGACCATATCACCTTAGTATTCAACTCGTAAGTCATGTTCATCTTCCTAGATGAACACTATAGCTAAAATTCGATGATGAACGAGTGATCAAAGATTAAAGGAACCAACGAGAGATTAAAACGTTGCAACTCAAATGTAAACCAAGAATCAAACGTATAAACAAAGGTGGCATTTCTATATGATAACCTAAGATAGGACCTTATTCGCCTTAGTTTCGCGTAGGAATGGTCTTGGCTTTGGAAATGCGAATGAGGAGCGTAAGGAATATATGATCAAGGAAGCTATAGATGGGAAGTACCCATTTTGGATAAGTAGATGTAATGCTTGGCATATCAAGGTGAGTCATAGCCCCCTTTCAAACTCTTTTATGTGTTTTACTTACGGGGTGAAAAACATGAATAATTAAAATTGCTTTCTATATATGAAATGATACTTTGAAAGAATGATTATGATATGGAAATTATATTGTATGTTCAACGTGTTATATGTTATATGATGAGCTTGAGTTCTGTCAAACCTTGGTCCCCGGTCACACTACTATTAACTCCGAAAGGGGAGGCCTGTAGTTAGAGGGTTGCGCAACTAGGATTCGTCCCCTCACTCACATCATTGGCGACAGGTTGATTGGCCGCCTACGTGGCCGCCTTCAACGGCTGCCGGCCATGGGGTGCTCTAATCTACTTTTTATATTATTGGTCGTCTCCATGGCACGACCCGTTTATGGTTAAAGCACGTGATTGACAGCATGTGCTATTATGGTTATATCGTTGGGATATATTGCTTGGTTTGGGACGTGAAAGGGTCTTAGTAGTGGCTCAAGTTAAACTCATCTAAAATATCAATGTGAATGTTACTAATGACAAACTTGGGACATACTTTGGTTATTATGGAATGAACATACGGTTTGGGTATTGGACCTTATATGAAATCTTGAAAGTTGTTGAAATTGGCGATATTGAAAATCTTGATGACCGAATGGTTTTGGTGTAATGTTTGATAAATCGATATATATATTTTTCTCTAACGATGATTTTTGACAAATGAGAACTTTATAATTACCATGGATTCTCAACGCTTTGAAATAACATTATGTTAATTGGGAAACTTGATAGTTTGATATGAGAATTTTGTCGGTCATGTGGTTTGGGCATATTGATATGTAATAATATGTTTTTTTTGTTTTGAAATGGACATGTAACGAGATTTACTAGAAAACCTATGCACTCACCAACTACGTTTTCGTAGTTGACACTTTTTCTTCATGCTTTTCAGGATTTAGCATAAACTTTGAGGAATTGTATGCATCATGATTGTTTGCTTTGCATCTTGGGGTCAAAGATCAAACCTTGTGATGGGCAATGGAATCCGCCTTGATCATTGTAGTATATCATTTCATGTAATTGTTATTTGTTTCGTGGACTTAATATCCAAGTACAGTGGACGCATTGTACTTGGGGATTGGTTCACATGCTTGTATATTTGTAAATTCTTTTATCAAATAAAGCTATGGTGAATGTTTATCTATTATCCTTTGTTTTGAATACTCGACTTTCTGTATATCTCATTGTTCCGCCTTAGTTGGGGTGTTACAGAAAATGGTAGAAAGAGTTATACAGTTAATTTTAACTTATAATTGTATAGAACTGTGAAGATATAAAGTGAGAAAGTAAACGACATTTTAATATATATATATATATAATATATATATATATATTATATATATATATAATATATATATATATATATATATTATATATATATATATATATGTATGGTAGTTAAAAATTTGCATTCAATTATCTCTTAATCTCTTATATAAGATTTATGAAACATTTATTTCATTTTAATAATTTTAAACCATGAAAAATTGGCCCATTTGATTGCGCACCAAATTATTATTCATGTTATTAGCATAATATGAAGCATAAAGTGCGATACAGCCTATTTTGTTAAGGTTTCTTTTACATATATTCTTGAATCAACACTGGGCTATATAAAAGGTTGTTATCTTTTATTACATGGATGGATGTTCTTAATAGACTAACTTTACATTATCTTTTATTATATGGGCTGTGTGCATTCTTATGCGTTACATTTGATGCTTTTGGTAAACATATGACCTGTGTGCATTCTTAATAGACTAACTTTACATTATCTTTTATTATATGGGCTGTGTGCATTCTTATGCGTTACATTTGATGCTTTTGGTAAACAAGACCATGGGAATTCCGAGGGTTACTTCGATAATGAACATTGTAGACCTTAAAAGCAGCTAACTGTGGATAAACTGCAGAGGGATGAAGACGATACTAATAACAATGCATTCACTATGTATATGATACATCCTTAAAACGTGGTGTTAATTATAACTGGTCTTCTTTGTAAACACTGAAGGAAAGGTCAGCACTTGAATGAATGGAGGTAACGACAATATTATTACATGAACTATTTGAATTGAACCTTACTAAGGGGAAACATAATCTAATACGAGTATTATAAAGTATTGTTATACATTCTATGAAGTGTTGAATGATAAGCAATTTTTGTTTTGTTTTGTTTACTTCCTTATATTATACGGAGTATAAAAAAAAGTTGTGTCCAAACTAAGTTGGTGCATTTATTTTTTTAGCTAACAATTACCACATTGTCTATTCAAAACACAATACAGGAAGTTTTATATTTCATATGATAAAGTAATTGCTGTTGCAGTAAGTGTCATTTGGCATAAAAAACACGATAAGTAGTAGTCCATGGATAAAGGTATGAAAATATTCATGAAAACATGGAAACAATGGTGACTTGCACCTTAAAATCTAAAGCAAAATGAAAGGAAAAAAAAACACACACACACAGATTTGAAGTAATCTGTTATTATTGCAGATTTTCAGGCTTCATCTTATGCTTGCTTCTTGCCTTTTCCATCCTCTTTGATCCCAGTATCTGCATTCGAGTCCTCAATAGGCCTATAGGAAAATAAATTCTAAAATCATATACATTGTGAGAAAAGGTAAATACAACAGCACAATATTTAGTAATACCTTTTACTTCCATGAGCTCCAGAAAGTTCAACATTCTCTTGAACTGCTTTAGCACCCAACACTTTTGTATCAGACACATCATCAGATCTGCAATGAGCGGATCGTTATATGTTCATATGAGACATGGACAATATTTTGCAACAAAGTAACATGTCTTACATTTTCAGTTGGCTTGATTCATTATTTTTTGAAGGGGTAGATATAATCAAGCTTTTCTCCAATGCCTTTGGTGATTCTGTCGTCAGCTTGCTATTTGAAGAAGATGCATAAATGTCACTTGTTGAGCAGCAGCTTTATGTTGTTCTTGCACATCAGGATCAGGCCGCTCGTAGTCTCCAGCATGAAAGTATGTATGGGTCCTGATTTCAAACACGTCTGGTTCCAGTAAGATCACGCTAAACCGGTGGTAGAACGAATGCACCACCTGTTTCATCCTGAACGGGAAAATAACAATTAATAAACTATAGAAATTAATCTAGGACTGAATTATTGACATCTTTTAGCAAACCTGTTCTGCCTCAGTTATGACAGCACGAAGTGTTCGTCCAACCAATTTTTCCATTATTTTGTCAAACAGTATGACCACCGAATCTGCAGTCCCATAAGTTATATCTAGCTGTACGTAGTCTATACCGCTTTTTCATTAAATCACGGGAACTGTTACAATGGTGACAAAAAAATAAAGTTTTTTAACGTTTAAACGGATTTAAAACATACCTTGGGCGTGGAAACTTCACCTCCTTGTTGCACAATTCACAAAAGAATACAGCTACCTATGTTTGGCTCCACACCCTTTCTACATTTCCCAGAAGTGCAAGTGTAGTTGAACCAATCATTTGAATTCCATAACGCCCATCCGAAGAGGTATTTTTTCCTTAAAGATGGTTTTAAAAAAACAAAAAATTGTTGAGACGTGAAGAACGCAGATGCAAAGTAAAGGCTAGGCTCATCTTATATATAACCTCTCATCATCAACCAATCAACCATTGGAATTCCACAACGCCCATCTCAATAAATTCTCATTAACCCACATTCATAATTTATTTATAAGCATAAAACAATAATAGCTACAAAACCCATGTTGTAAACAAAAAATATAAATATAAATCATAGGAAAAGTAAAGCATAGGATAAACATACCATGGTGAAGCTGATGGAATTCCAAAAGCATTCCCTCTCAATATATTAAATACACCTATTTGGATTATCAATTGTCCATCAAGAACAGGTAGCCTAAAAACCAAGAGTCACACGATTAAACCATCCTTATTAACCAACATTAACACCAACACACATAATTAACAAACATAAGAGGATTAATATCATTATGAAGGAGAAGATTAGTTTATCTTTTTAAGTTAGTTTAGTTTAGGTTGTTTTCTTTTTCTTAAAATTTGAAAAACCCAAAAAATTGAAAATTTTTAAAAATCCAAAAATATTCTTCTTTTATTTGCTTAGATTAGATTTAATTTTTGTCTTTTCTTTTTCGTCTTTTTGTTTTTATCAATAAACGTTGCTTTTCACGGGTATAGCTAGTGTTTGTTTTACAGGCTAGGTACTACCTATGGGAACCTCAACTCGAGTCTACTCTCATGTTATGTACTGTGATATGAGTCGGTTCAAGCAGTACGACTGGGAATCTTGGGAAGAAGCTTGGAAGAGAATGAAGCAGTTGGTTGAAGACTATCAATATGACAAACCTCAAATATATGAATATATTCCTTGGTATTATGATGGTTTGAATCGCAACACTTAGAAGGTCTTGGATAACGCTTGCGGTCACTACTTTCTCGAGTACTCACCAAGAAAAGCTTTCGCTTTCTTGGAAGGAAGTTCACAAGTTGAGAGCCCGATTCAAGAAGATCAAGAAATCCGAGAGTCCGTTCCAACTGTTGCAATAGAAGATGAAGAGGAAACCGGATGCAAACAGGAGCTTAACGAAGAAGAAACAGACAAAATCGAAAAATCAGAGGCTGTTTCAGAAGAGCCAGCGCCGCTGGTGAACTCCACCAGCGCCGCTGGTAGACTCCTATCTCAATCAGAAGTTGACCAGCGCCGCTGGGACATACAGCCAGCGCCACTGGCAGCCCATTCAGACATTCGCGTCTAAGTTTGTTTTGACCCTGGAATGGACTTCCAATAAGATCCGGATAGTTATTCTACAACAAACGGAGCTTGAAACAGGTAAGCATTCGAATCTATTTCATTTATTACTTACTAAAATGCTTTCCTTTGATTCGTTTGCAGGAGTGCCAAAGCCGCTGAAATTTTTCAAGAAGATCATGGCACGAAAGAAAGAGCCAGATAAAGGGCATACGGCTCTAACGATAGCTGAATTCGAGGACATGAGACAAGATCATTTGCAACCCAAGTCGGGTTATCCAGGGAGCATTCTTACTCTTACTTATTGTGATTTAAATTACAGTGTTAATTGCATTAAGTTAAGTACTCTTAGGGCTAGTAGTAATTGTTGGAATAAACATGATTCGATTCGAGTGATAAAACATCCCAGATCGTCCTGTGGAACCTGTAAGAGCATAAAGCATAATTGCTATTGATTTCGGGTTCCCATAACAAGATGATTGAGTAATAATGGGATGAATTCGGCTGATGTTATGCACGAATTAGATGAGGAAGACACACGAATTTAGTAGGGTATTATGTGTGATTAGTGATTCTTCATTAACCTAAACTTAGGGTTAATGACTCTCTATTTATAATGAGAGTATTTACACATTCAACCCCTTTGGTGTTTAATGTGTGTAACATTAGTCCTCATAGTTCCAATCATCTAATGGGAAACCCTATACTACGTCTTTAAGAGTAAATACGCCCATTATATATTTACTTAGACATAGGGATTTCAGTTATCGTCAATTATCATATCAGGAATGATACATGATCAGTGACGGTCACACTAACGTGGTTCCAACATTCTCCCACTTGACCAAGCGATCATTTATCTATGAGTATTTAGTAAGTCCGGCCGGGATAATACTCATTTTGTTTTAAACCGAAATCATAGCCAATAAGTACAGTCGTAGAGAAGAACATCAACTCAGGACCCCCACTAGTCAAACTATGACTCAAATTTAAAACTAATAAGCAATGATCAATTGACTAAGACAAATTTTGTTATATAATGTCTATACACTATTATGAGCTCAAAGTGTAACTAATAGACAAACAAAATCTGAATAAGAGGAAAATTTTCATTAAATTAATAATAATGACCAATAAGTACAACATGCTATCATAATACGTCTTTTAGTAAGCCTCATCTTCGACACGTGTCCTACGAAGATTTTAGGAGGAAGACCTTCGGTCATTGGATCCACTAGCATATTATGTGTACTTATGTACTCAATACAAAGAACATTTTCCTCAATCTGTTCAGATAAAACAGATACTTTGTATCGAGATACATCTCAGCGCCAGTTGAACTGTTACTGTTCAAGCAAGTTACGGTAGCTGAGTTATCACAGTAAAGCTTCAATGGTCTATAAATAAAGTTGACGATTTTCGAGTCCACTGACTATGTTCTTTAACAACATCTCATGACATGAAATTATGAACGTTCAGACATCATGGTAGACGTTGCAGTCAGTTTCTACTTATGACTCCGTCAAAAAATAGGTTTGCCAGCTAATCATAAAAGTATATTCAGAAGTAGATTTCTTATCGGAATAAGAACATCATACTACTTCTAAGTTGTCACCTCTTCTATAAGTTAATGTGTAGTCTTTGGTCCTCAGCAGATATCGTAGAACCTTTTTTAACCGCTTTCCAGTGTGCTAATTCGGGATTAGATAAGTAACTCCCAGGCATACCGGAAATATAAGCGATATCTGGACGAATACAGACCTGAGCGTACATAATGCTCTTAACTACTTATAAGTAAGGTATCATCCTCATTTGCTCCTTTTTTTTTTAATCTCAATGTTTGGACTTCGGAAACAATTACATACGTCTCCTTTTACTGCTAGATCTATAGTGGGTGTGTAGTGTTGCATGTTATGACGTTCTAAGATGTGTTCAATATAAGCCTTTGAGAAAGACTCAGAACATCATTACGCCTATCCCGATGTATTTCGATACCTTTTACATAAGAGGCATCACCGAGATCTTTTATGTCGACATTATGCGAAAAATAAACGCTTCGACTTACGCAACATATCCAAGTTGTTACTTGCAAGTATAATATCATCCACGTGCAAAACAAGGATTGTAAATTTCCTCCCACTGATCTTGAGATAGGTGCATTAATCCACTTTATTTTCTTAGGAAGTCTTGTCCTTTTATGACTTCGTTAAACTTAAGGTACCATTTTAGTGATGCTTGCTTCAACCCGTATATGGACTTATTCAACTTGCAGACCATGTGCTTTTTACCTTCTGGAATTTCAGGTTCACATGTATCCGTCTTATTGCAAGTTTCCATTCAGGAAAGTGATCTTGACATCCATCTGATGTAACTCTAAATCATAATGAGATACGAATGTCATGACGATCCTTAAGGAATCTTTAAGAGAGACAAGAGATAAGGTCTCTTGATAATCGATTCATTCCTTTTGAGTAAAGCCCTTCACAACTAGTTTGGCCTTATAGCGTTTAACGTTTCCATTCGGGTCTAATTTGGTTTTGAAGATCCATTTGCAACCTACAGGTTTGGATTCTTCAAGAATTTCAACCAAGTCCCAAACGTCATTATGCTATATGGAATTAAGCTCTCAAATTATGGCTTCTTTCCACTAAGTGGCCTGATCGCTATTAATGGCTTCTTGATAAGGAATAGGATCAGTAAGGAAGATGTTTTAGCATTAGTAGTAAGATGCTTTGCTTTAGCATTATTAATAAGATGCTTTATCATTAGTAGTATCCTAATTAGGAGGGTTAGGATTCTGATAGAGAAGGTGGATCAGTGATGTTAGGAGCAGCGTTGGGTACAAGAGGAGTTATCGGAGGAGTAATAATAACCGACGAGTGGTTCCCCCCGCTTCTTGTACTTAATGCAAATCCAAGTTATGATTTGTCGTGCTCCCACTGATCTCTTAGTTCTCGAAAAAAACGTGGCATGATGCGTGTCAATAATGCTAGTAGTATATGAAAGACAGTAAAACTAATAACCGATAAAGAAACATGTAAGGGATTTAGGATCCAGTTTCTTTTAGTTAGGGTTATAGAGTTATGCTTCAGCAGAACAACCTCATTCTTTCATATATTTTAGACTCAGTTTCCTTTCTGTCCAGGAGTCTTAGGGACATATTCTGATGGAATTCTTATTGAGTATATGAAAAGCTGTTTTAAGGCCTCAGTCCAAAGGAAAGTAGGTAAGTTAGTATTGGCAAGCATACTTTTCACCATGTCCATTAAGGTTCTATTTCTCCTTTTAGCAACATCATATCGTTGAGGAGAACCTGCATGGTGTATTGGTTTATTATTCCATGTTCCTTTCAAAAGTTATGGAAAGGACCATGAGCTTGACCAATATCAGTATGTCAACCATAACACTCACCTCCTTTATCTGATCTCACAACTTTTATAGATTACGATCAAGTTGGTTTAAAACCAATGTTTTAAGATCAATAAAAGTCTCTAAGGATTCAGATCAGATATAAGTGCATATGGTGAATAATCGTTAATGAATGTAATAAATGACGCATGTCCTGAAATGGATGCGGGATAGGGGCCACTTAATATCAGAGTGAATTATGTCCAACAAGTTGGAACTTCTAGTGGCTCCTTTCTTATTCCCTTTAGCCATTTCATTTTGAGGTACTGAATACATGTTTCAAAATCACTAAAGTCAAGAGAATGTAATATTCCATCCTTTATGAGTCGTATCATGCGAACTCGTGAGATGTGGCTAAGATGTTTATGCCACAACATGGAAGAATTCTCTAATTATTTAGATGATTTTTGTCTTTGTTTGAGTTATGTCATCAATATTAGGAGACAACAAAGACTGTGACAAATTATGATCTAGTTCTAACTTAAACAACAATCCATTCAAGAAACTAGGACCAAGGAATTCATTATTATGAGTAATGGCAATCTCGTCGTAACCATGAATTATTACATAACCTTCAAGGTCTTAGACTAGAAAAATAGATACAAGGTTCCGAGAAATTCCCGGTACACATAAGGTATCTACTAGTCTAATACACTTTCGAATGTTTATATGTAAATCATAAGTCTTCATGGTTTCGACATATAAGAGATCAACCCTTCCAACTCTAAGCTTTCTCTGGTCATTTGATAGCTTCTGGATTGTATGGAATCCTTGTATTGAGTTAATCACATGAATCATAGAACTAGAATCACTCACACATGTATTAATAGATACATCAAACATAAAAGAATCAAATATTACAGGAAATAAGTTACCATTCTTAGCTAGCTACTCCTTGATTTTAGGGCAATCTGGGCACAATCAGAATTTGCAGTTAGGATTGCTCGTCAAGGACTTAAAGCTAGAGGCAGCAGCACCATGATTATCCTTTTGAACTAAACTTGCAGTCTTATTACTGTTATTGTCCTTCCTCTTAATGGAATTAGCAGTAGTAGTAAGGTGAACACTTTAGGTTGGCCCAACTTAAGGCGACCATTTTCTTGCACACACATTGCGATTAGTTCACTCATCGACCATTTATCCTTCATAGCACTATATTTAATATTGAAGGAGTCGAAATGAGCAGACAATGAGGTCATTATAAAATGCACAAGAAAACTGTCAAAAAACTTCCAACTTAGGACTCTTAAGCTTATGAGTCATGTCAGTCATCTACATTATGTGTTCACAAACACTGCTATTTCCTTTATATTTAAGCTACTTGCATACGCCTTATACATTCCCTCGGATACTATGATTGATGAAGTTCCTGACCATCATCAGTGACAAACGATTCGCCCTATCCCACTTTCTTAAAATTCGCTTTCTGAGCTGCGGAAGAGTTAGCAGTAAAGCAGTGGGTTCATTATGGCAAATGATATAGTCAAGGTCTAGCATCTTCAGAGTTAGAGGTAATTAATCCTTTTATAAAGCAAATTTTGCATCAATAAGTGGCTCAATGCCTAAGTTAGGTACTACAGTGGAAATAAAGAGGATATTAATTTATGATACAAGCAATAGAAGATTATAATAGTAATGCCTAAAATAAGTAGGCCTAATAGTAATGAAGTTATAGTGACATGATTAGCTTTCTAAGGCAAACTAAGTAATATCTATAAAAGTAATGGAACTAAAGTAATACCTAAAATAAGTAAGCCTAATAATAATGTTCCTCATAATGACATAATTAGATATCTAAGGCAGACTAAGTAATGTCTCTAAACATAATGGAACTAAAGTAATGCCTAAAATAAGTAAGCCTAATAATAATGTTCCTCATAATGACATAATTAGATATCTAAGGCAGACTAAGTAATGTCTCTAAAAGTAATGGAACTAACGTAATGCCTAAAATACGTAAGAGGCTAAAGTAATGTTCCTAAAAGTAATGAGACTAAGACCATTATACTAATGAAGCTAGTGATAAGTAAACCTATTGTAAACACCAAAACAATAAGTTAACATAAGGCTCTACTTAGAATTTACATCACCTTTGGGCAGAAGTAACTAATATCTAAGTACACATGAGCATTAGGGTCATGCAACACAACGCTTATCTTTTGACCTTTGGGCACAAAATCAAGAATCGTGTATATTATGCATGAAAATAGTCCTTTTAGCACACAAAGCATATTAAATCACCTTTGGGCAGAATCAATATACTAAGTGTTCATTATGCAAAAGGAAAAGAACGAAAGCACCATGAGAATCACATTTGACCTTTGGGCACAAATGATAAAACCATGTACATTAGTGCGAAGCCCCCACACATTACGGGGTTCCGGGGGCAGCGCCCCTGGAAGCGGGGTCCAAGGGGCAGAGCCCCTGGTGGGACCACAAATTTTCACCCTTAAAGTCCTATGGCAAAAATGTCTTAGAAAAAGTTATTTTTGAAAAATTAGAGACAAATTTAGCCACAAAATTATAGGGTAAAATAGTAAGCACGAACACATTCATCAGCTAAGATCATCTTCAGTATAACACGAACTTAAGTAATAAATCGTGAGTAAGTAAACACGAAGTAGACAGTAAGTTCGTGATGATGTAAGCACGAAGACATCCTTAAGTCGTGATGACGTAAGCACGAAGATGTACTAAGTTCGTGATGATGTCAGCGCGAAGTTGTCATAAGCTCGTGATGACGTAAGCACGAGTTCGTGATGACGTCAGCACGAAGTAGTCTTGAGTTCGTGATGACGTCAGCACGAGTTCGTGATGACATCAGCACGAGTTGTGATGATGTCAGCACGAAGTAGTCTTGAGTTCGTGATGACGTCAGCACGAGTTCGTGATGACGTCAGCACGAGTTCTTCAGTTCTGCTGATTCTGAGTTCGCGAAAAACCCTCGAAATCGAACCAAAACATGATAGGCGTTCGTAACGTGGCTCTGATACCACATGTTGGAATAAACATGATTCGATTCGAGTGATAAAACATCCCAGATCGTCCTGTGGAACCTGTAAGAGCATAAAGCATAATTGCTATTGATTTCGGGTTCCCATAACAAGATGATTGAGTAATAATGGGATGAATTCGGCTGATGTTATGCACGAATTAGATGAGGAAGACACACGAATTTAGTAGGGTATTATGTGTGATTAGTGATTCTTCATTAACCTAAACTTAGGGTTAATGACTCTCTATTTATAATGAGAGTATTTACACATTCAACCCCTTTGGTGTTTAATGTGTGTAACATTAGTCCTCATAGTTCCAATCATCTAATGGGAAACCTTATACTACGTCTTTAAGAGTAAATACGCCCATTATATATTTACTTAGACATAGGGATTTCAGTTATCGTCAATTATCATATCAGGAATGATACATGATCAGTGACGGTCACACTAACGTGGTTCCAACAGTAATTACATGCACTACTTGATATTTTTGAAACTAGCCCCGGACCCGTTGGCTCCCAAACCTTTCAAATCCACGAACATGAGCTTTCAAATCACTTACTTGAAAATAATGTGTTATAACGGTATTTTCAAAATTTTATATGTTCGTATGAAAGGTTGGATTTTTAAGATGAGTTTTAAAAAGAAATCAAATATTTTTAACATCTTAAAAGCAAATTTTGATAAGGTGAATGAAATGGTTTGGGTAATGATTAAGATTAGATTCACATATTATTCACCTTATTCGCGTAAACCGCCCGACACTTAAGTGTGGGGGCGTTTAAGACCCCGCCATGGTAAGATTGGGGTAAGAGTCCGGCTGAAGACTCGTTAAATTTAGCGCTTCTTGGGAGGCAACCCAAGTCTATGTTTTATTGTTCATGTTTAAGTTTAGTTTATTTGTTTATCTTTGTGTTTATTTGTGTTATAATAATATTGCTTCTTGTTTAATTTCGGTTGAACAAGTAAGTAATCGTGTTTTTCATTTTTGTTTTGTCTTTTCCGTTTTGATATTTTGATTTAGATGTGCAGACGACAGGTTAATCATGAGCTTGAAGGATCATTGCACGTGGTATGGAGGAGGACATCAAGGAACAAGGGTAGATGAGCTCAATAAGGTTTAGTGATGGTTTGGTTCGAGATTCAACACTCAAGACGGAGGACGTATTTTGGCCATAACTTTTTCATCCGAAGTCCGTTTTTAACTAGTGACCAGGCCACGGAACCGGGAAAGAGAGAGCTACAACTTTAGTTTTGGACAAAATTCGTCATTCAGGACCCACCAGCGCCGTTGGGCCCATTTACCAGCGCCGCTTCTATGTCCAGTAGCTGCAGAAGCATCCCCAGCGCCGCTCAAGCCCTTACCAGCGCCGCTTAGATGCCCAGTGGCCGTTCGAACTTCATTTTAAACCTTGTAAACACATCCCTAAGCCCTCTCAATCACCCAACACTTATCAAGAGCCGCTCAAATCTTCGTTAGCACATCCAGATCACCGAAAAAACCAAAAAAAATCAGAAAAACCCAAAAATCCAAAAAAATCAAAAAATCAGAAAATACCAAAAAGAAAAGAAGATGGAGGTACTTCAATGGATCGCCATCAAAGGAGTTGACTCAAGCTTTCACAAGGATTTTTTCACAGTCAACCGAGCATTTGCCATCTCCAACTGCTTAAACCCGGGAAGTTTCGTAACTCTTATCTTTTTATTTTGTTTTTCCTATTTCCCTTTGTTTTCTATGTCTAGTACAACGAGGACGTTGTACAATTTAAGTGTGGGGGGATGGAATAGGAAAAACCCGGTGTTTTGTTGTTTGAATTTTCAAAATTTTCTACTACTTATTTCATGCAAAAAATTTCAAATTTTTAATTTTTCTTGTGTCGAAAATCATTTTTGAGATATAAGCTTTGCTAGTAGACAAAAGATGACGATATATAAGCGATATTAACTTTGGTAAGATGAACTGTTAGCTAGAGTTGTTAGTTTAATCATAGATTTGTGGCTGTTCATTTTTCCAAATGCATTATAGCTTAGACTGAAATTATATGCGATTTAGTTTATCATAGCACACTTAACCGGACTCTAACATGCCTAGCAATTGGAACTATCTAGTTATTAGTATAGGTATATTAATTGAACCTTAATGCTTTAAGTGCTTGTGTAAGATCTGCTTTAGATGTATGGTTTATCCTTAATTCTTACACTATTAATTGCTGAATAGCTTGCATACTAGGTAAGTGTATGAGTCATCTGGGTCTCTGATTAAGTCTAGGGGTGTTCACGGTCCAAGAACCGGACTGAACCGGACTTATACAGGACCGAACCGAGAACCGTTTGAGCGGAAATGTAGAGCCGAGGACCGGACCGTTGTCTTCGGTTCGGTCCATGCTCGGTTTATACTCGGTTTACGGGTCCGAAAGGTTGGACCGAGGAACAAGTAGAATACACATATAATTCTCATGCTACTAATCCTATAGATAGAGAGTGCATCAAATAAAAGAGATATACATGAATACGAATGAGACGTACGGTGTCTGTGTGTATTATTATAATCTAAAAGTTGACCATCAAACAAAAGGACCAACATAATATGATATTATCATAAATCATAATGTGATGTAAACATGGGTTTTGATCTTCCCGTGGGTATTGTAATAGCAAACAAACCATGTACATGTGATGTGCTCAAGTATTACCATTAATCATATACATATATATTCTACTCGTGTCGTGTATTACTGTGATATGTTTTACTCGATTTTCATGATACCATGGTACAATATGTGTATATCTATTATCTATCTATCAATTAAAAACTCATAATGTAAGTATATAATTGGACAAAAGTATAATAAAAGCTTAGAGCTTACTGAACTTAAGACTCAAGAGTGAAGTCCGCTGTTGCTACTCTGCTGGGTTTACTTTCTGTCTGTTCGTATATAATATTAATGAATGATGAATTGATGATTATTTAGGAAAAAAGGTCATCTAAAATCCTACATTACGTAATTTGCTGGGAAAAAAAAGAAGTCATATCTTGTTTACTAAACAAAAATACCAAGTAAAAGGAGTGGGAATACTACTTAAACTTAAATATTGAATTGACATTCTAATAATATTTCTCGTTTCGGTCCAAACCGAAGGTTTTCTCGGGTTAAACATGGACCGGACCGAGAACCGAATGACATGAAACTAAGGAACCGTGGACCGGACCGGTGACCTCGGTTCTACTCGGTTTCGGTCCAAAGTCAGCTCGGTTTTTCGGGTTTTTTGGTTTGGACCGCGATATGAACACCCCTGATTAAGTCTATGCATGAATAATGTAGAAAATCTTAAGAAAGACAATCAGTAGATTAATAAAAGAGTTCAAAGAGCTATTAAATGAATGAATTTATACACATCAAGTTATGTCGCTTTGCGCGTGGGGAACCACCGACCTGTCACCATTGTCTTGATGTAAGGTATAAACTCTAACCATTAGTTGAGTTATGTCGCTCTGCGAGTGGGGAACCACCGACCTGTCACCGCTGTCTCAACTATTAAAGATGATAATTATTGTACAACTGCTTTAGTGTCTAGCTAGGAGGTATGACTTTAGTGTGAGAGTATATCTAAGTAGTGATTCACAAGTACAACCAATAATAAGATAAAATGCCTTACTAGTAGCTAGTAGAACTGATTGCTATACAAACTTGAATTAAGTGCTTAACTAGTCTGCATAAGAAGTAAGATTGAGCTGTAAGACAATTGGAACTATAGAACGGTTTTAGAGGTATTAACACAAATAAAAGGTTAACTTTTAACTTTGACTGACAGATTATTCTTGCCCCATAAGTTATAGCTTTCTGATTTTGTCTTAAGCTTTCTCAAAAACAATTTGCATGACTAACCTTTGAATGTTTTGAAAAGTAGAAAAGTTTTGTCACTTAAGTTGTCCGCTCATCTTTAAATGTTATTCTTTTGGACACTTTGCTTGAGGACAAGCAAAAGCTTAAGTGTGGGGGTATTTGATGAGCGGTAATTATATAGACTTTTCTCGCACTAGTTTTGGCCATTTTATAGTCATTTGAGTGAACTTATGATACTTAATAGCTTGGATATGTGATTTTAGGTTCATTGCTCGTGGAATGAAGGAAAGCGTCAAGAAATGGTGATAAAAGACTTAAACGAAGACAAATGATGGTTCGATGAAGAATCGGGTCGAGATTCAAGACTTAAGACGAAGAAACTTGTGTCAACATGAAGCAAATGACCATGTGTTAATATTTTGGGCATAACTTCTTCATCCGGACTCCGTTTCTGACGAGTAAGTTGTCCACGGAAAGGAGAGAGAAAGATATACAACTTTCGTGTTGATGTCGAAGACTAGCGTCTCTCAACTGAAGTTCTAGCGCCGCTGGAAGTGATCCTGAAGCTTACCAGCGCCGCTGGTACTTCACCAGCGCCGCTGGTGAAGTCGGTTCAGATCTGGAAATTCCGAAAACCTATAAATACCCCTAAACCCTAAAATTCGAATAAACTCATTCCAGTCAACTTTGGGGCTGCTTCTAGGGTATTTTCATCAGATCTAAACCCTCGTAACACCACCATATCATACGGAAGATCAGACATCGATTATCAACAACATTATCATCGTTCAGATTTCTATTTCACTTTCGGTACACTATGTTTTCATATATTATTGATTGTGATCTTACTTTGAACATGAGTAGCTAAATATTTAATCATCTACTGAGATGAAGTGACATGATTATGTGACGGTTGTATTTATTATTGTGACTGCAGCTAGTGTTTTGTCGTGATCTTAATGTATTGATTTCTTATTAATTATTATTGTCTTGTTGATTGTATGATTATGCTTTTAATGGTATTAGATGCATGATAATATGATCTTGATTGTTTGGTAAACGATTGCTTAATTCATGGTATGATAAAGTACAAGATAATATAAATAGGAATCAATGTGTTAATAGTTTGGTAAACTAGTAGACAAAATTACTACTGTATTAATTTATGCAACCGAAACATGTTATGGATCTGATTCGAGGTAGATGACTTTTAATCTTTCTGTTTAAAACAAAAAAACTATTTTCGATTAATTCATCGGAATTACTAACTTGATCTATTTCTGCTAACTAACTTTCAAAAGCAACGTGACAACTCGGTCACAAAACCTGTTGAGTCAAGGATTCGCTGACCAGACTTGGTCGCTGACGTGAGTCGTCAGCAAGTCATCAGCGAGTCAATGACTCTTGTCAGCGGGTGGTTTACTTTCCAAGTTGTGTGTCAAGGCGGGAAGTTTTCAAACCATAAGAAGACAAGAAGTCACATGGTGGTTCTTCCAACTGAACATTACCTTATATGCAAAGGTACAGTTGGGACCAAAACAAGGGTTTTCTCTTTCATACCCGTTTTGGTAAAGAAGACAAAGGCTCCTGGATCCAAGTACAACGAGCCTATGAGAAGTCGACAACCACCATTCTATCACTATCATTGTAAGGCTGTGTTGCCCTAATTCCTCCCCTATATAAAGCAACACAGCCGCATCATTTATACTTTGTGTTTTTCACCACAAAGTGTGTGTCACTTTATTTTCTCTCTTGTAATTGCTTAAGTTTATAGTGTGTCTAGACTTAGCAATTATTTAGTTCATTTGTATTCTTGTAAGACAAGTTGTAATATCGACCATGTATTCATCGTTTAATCAATGATACATATGATTAGACTTGCTTAGATATTTGCATTTGAACTTATTCTTGTTCATGTTCTTTACTTTCTTATCTTAACTTTCTTGTCTAGATAAACAAATATAAGTGTGCAAATTGTAGACTGTCAAGTGGTATCAGAGCCAACGTTTCTAAATTATTGAAACAAAGATCTGTTTGCATACTTATTTTCTTAAATCTCTGTACTTTCTTATCTTTCTTAATCTTTTCTTAAAACAAGAACATGACTGCTGTTCCCCCTCGTTAACACACGTGACTTCGGTTACGTGTCTGTCCCTCCAAGATTCGAGCCCGATGACTTTGGGTCTTGGAAGGAAAGGATGTTACTTCACATAGTGGGTGTGGAACCCTACCTTATGTCAATTCTGACCGTTGGTCCATATATTCCTACTCTGGTGCAAAGAACACCAGGAGCAACTGTCGATGCTCCTGAGATTGTGATTGACATCGTCAAACCCAGAGGTTCAATGGACTGACGATGAGAGGAGACTTGTTAATCTTGATGCAAGGCTTAAGAACATGATCATCAGCACTCTTCCTTCTGATATCATGAAAGTCGTCATCAGATATCCCTCTTCTAAAGAAGTGTGGGATAGGCTATGTAGCATGTATGAAGGCTCTGCTTCTACCATTGCCACTAAAAAGATAGACCTTAAAAGAGCCTATGAAAAATTCTTTTCTCTCCCAACGAAGGTCTCAACGGCACTTATACCCGATTTAAAGGGTTGCTGAACGACATGACCACTGTTGGTATCCCATGATGACTTTGAGGTATGCCACAAATTTCTTGATAGTTTACCTATCAAGTGGCAAGGTCTAAGACAAATCCTCAGGACCACAGAGCGTCTTAATGGGCTTGATCTTGAGTCTCTCTTCGGTATTCTTCAATTTGAAGAGAGAGCTCTTGCTCAAACTCTAAGAGCCGCTGCTGACGCACAACATCGTGTTGGTCCCTCCTCTTCCTCTACTTCAACCTCTTCTGCTTATACTGCTACTGACCCCCTTGCCCTTGTCTCTGCTGAGCCCATTAATTTTAATAATGGTGCCAGCTCTTCTCATCTCCCACCTCCTATTCTGTCTCTTGTTAATGATCTCGACGCTGATGAGAAACAAGAGATGTTCAGCGACTTTATGGACTTTGCCTTAGTCGCTGGTAAGAGGTACTCTCGTAAATGGAACAACCGTAAGTCGGTTGCTCCATACAAGCCTCCTGTTGACAAAACTCAAGAGGAGTGCTGGAGATGTGGTAGAAAGGGACACTACCAAAAGGAGTGCCAGAGTT